>QEPC01009848.1:1303749-1316103 GCA_003113815.1 Sphenodon punctatus | reverse complement strand
TGTTGGCTTTTTTCAACTAAGGACAGAGAGGGGACTTGGATCACAGGAATTCGTGACTGGCGTCATCTGAAAAATAAAATAGAGCTGCATGAAGTCTCAGTTGCCCACGTACAGTGTAGCATGGTTCTTAGGCAGTGGCGTTTGAACAAGACCGTCACAAAGGATCTAGAAGATGCTATTAGGAAAGAGGCAAATTTTTGGAGGCAAGTGCTTCCAATCAATGTCACACTGACCCTGACTTTGTCCAACCTTCCATTTAGAGGTCACAGGGAGCATGCAAGTTCAAGTGGAACCCGTGGGAATTTTCATTCCATTGTGTCACTTGTGGCGAAATACGATCCGGTACTGGACAAGCTGCAAGTATGCCAGAAGGAACAATAAAGTACCTGAGTACAAAATGAAATCATTGGCATACTCCCGAAGTTTGTCAGGGATAAAATAATAAATGATGCCAACAAAGCTCCATTTTTTTCTGTCATCATGGATACCACCCAGGATATTGGTAAGAAGGATCAGCTCAGCCAGATGATCTGCTATGTGTCTGTTAAGACAGATGAACAAGGAATGCCAATTGACATAAAAATATACGAATCATTCTTCGGCTTTGTTGAAGTGGAAGACCAATCAGCAGCTGGTTTGACACACACTATTTTAAGCAGCATTGAATGTAATGGACTAGACATTGCCAAACTGCGAGGCCAAGGTTACGATGGAGCTGCAACCATGAGTGGTGTGTATAGTGGTGTGCAAACTAAAATTCTTGCTCAACAGCCCAAAGCAACGTCCACTGTGCTACATACAACTTAAATTTAGTCTTGAATGATGCTGTGTCAGATATTCCAGAAGTGAAGAATTTCTTTGGAGTAGTAGAGCAACTCTACACATTCTTTGCACACAGCATCAAGTGATGGCATACATTATCCTTGTTTACCTCAAAGTCAAAAATCACATTGAAGAGACTGTGTCCAACAAGGTGGTCATCACGATATGACTCTCTAGTGGCCCTACGCTACCGCTTCACCGATATCCTCAAGGTGCTTACCCAGGTAATACTCCTGAGCAAGAAGAAGGATGAAATTGTGGAGGCAAGAGCTCTGAAAGCTAAAATGGAGCACTTCCAGTTCGTGTTCCTCGTTGTCGTGCTCACAAAAAATTTAGAAGCAATCAACCTTGTTTCAGAGCTGCTACAGTCTCCACAAAGTGACATCAGCAAAGCTGCAACTCTTCTCCAGACTGCACATACTAATTTGCAAGAGGTCAGAAGTCAGTATGACTCATTTCGCAAAACAGCTGTTGAAATGTGTAAAACATGGGGAATATCACAGGAGTTTGAAGAGCGACGTGCATGAAGGGTGAAGAGGTTTCATGACGAGCTCTGTGAGGACCAAAGACTAACATCTGCGTAAGAAAGATTCAGAGTCAATGTGTTCTTGGCTACACTGGATAGAGCCTCTTCACAGATGAAACAGTGCTTCGAGGGCCTAAATCAAGTGGTTTCTACGTTTGCTGCTCTTCAGCCATCAAAACTGACATCAGCAACTGATGATGAGTTGTACGCAGCTGGAGAAATTCTGGTCAGACAATATGAAAATGACTTGTCACCCTCTATTCCTGGCCAGTTGCTAGCATTCAGGCCATGTCTGAAATCAGAAATTTCTCAAAAAACAATGATCAAGGAAATAGCTGTACTATTGATTGAGGACCATGATATATCCTCTAGTTTCCCTGATATCTGCACTGCATGCCTGCTTTTCTTAACTATACCTGTGACAGTAGCAACATCTGAAAGATCATTCTCAAAACTTAAAATTATTAAGAACTATCTGAGAAGCTCTATGTCCCAGGAAATACTAAGTGGCCTGGCTCTGCTGTCAATTGAGAATGAACGCGCAAGGAAGCTAGATATATCAAAAATAATCGAAGTGTTTGCAGAGCTAAAGGCAAGGAAGAGGCCACTGCAGTAGCTGCGTACATGTTTTCTTCAGACTGTTATTTAATAAATAATATTTAAGTACGTTTGTTGACTGTTTTATACAATTATATAACACTAATTTTGTTTAATTAATAATATTTAAGTACGTTTGTTGACTGTTTTATACAATTATATAACACTAATTTTGTTTAATAAATAATGTTTAATTTAAGTACGTTTGTGTTGACTGTTTTATACAATAAGGACATTGAGGGACAGGGGAGTCTATGGTGATGGGCTGGGCCGGGAGGGGGCCCACAGTCCATTTCTTGTCCCTGGGCCCATTCCAACCTAGCTACGCCCCTGTTTGTAGGAGTAAGCCTGTGTACTTATTAGATAATCCATTTCGTTCATAGCATTTAGAATAGTTAATAGCAGTTATATTTAGTGTAGATAGATATATAATATTAGATTAAAAAATTAAATAAAAACCCCCCATATAAAAACCAAAAAACAAAATTAAAAACCAAAAAACCAAATTAAAAAAAAGCAAATAAAAAACAAAAAACCATATAAAAAACCAAAAAAAAAATCCATATAAAAACATTTCCTGAACCCAAACCCAGTGAATGAACCGAACGATTGAACCGAATGGACGAACCGAACGCAGCCGAACCGAACAGCCAAACCTGAACCACAATATGTTCACCCATCCCTAGTAGCTGGATCTGGTATACGCACAATTGTCACCTTGGATCTGCAACTGTACAAGAAGGCACAAAAACCTATGTCCCATGGTGATATGCAAGGCAAATTTGTACTTTGCATTGAAGGGCTCCACATAATATTTTCTTCTCTAAAAGCCCTGGGCAAATACATTGAGGGGAGTGGACTTGACCAGCTGTGGGTAGACGCAGGCATGTACTCTCCAACAACAGTCCAACAAATATTGGAGGGCAAGCACTAGTACCATTCTATGGAAGCACATTTGGTAACACTAGTGGCACTTTATGATCTGCTCCTCAGTGAAGTGTGGAAGGAACACCCCGCTGAAAGAGACATCATTAAAGAGGTGGCAAAAGAAATGCACCAGAAAATTTGTGATGGCCAGAATGATTTGTCAACTGAGATGCATAAAACCATGACAGGCACAACTGAAAGGACAAATCTACTGGATAAGATGCAGGAGTTTGAGAACAAGAGCCAAGGAATGGCAAAGTTTCATCTGAACTATATGAGACAGTGTGAGACCATCCTATGACATGTGAACGCTTCAAGGCAAGGAGACTGGAAACTGCATCTTTCAGCCCAAGGAGAACTTAACAAGTACTTTTGTGCACATGACCACACAAATTATGCCCACCTGAGTCCAGTGTACTTTGCAGAGATTATGGGGCTTCAGCACATCCATCCTGACACAGGATCTTGAATCGGGAGACTTTTGTGTGAACAAAAGTGACATTCCTTTCTGCTGCATTGGTCCTGGTCATGGAATAGACCATGAAAACAGAGGCATGAAGGGGTGGGTGGGTGGGGGGATAACTGAAATTAAACAGTCAGAAACTACCCCCTTGATAGATTTTTCCTCATAGTGCCAGAGCTCTCCAGACTTGTTAAAGAATTTGAACAAGTCAGTGTTGTACAAGACAGGCCAATACGTAGAATGCACCATGAGTTCACAGGGTACAAACATTACAGAGTGTTCTGCAATTTTTCAAAGATTAAAGAAATCAATCTAGAACATGGGGACCCCTTTCATGACAAGTCATGTGAGGTTGTCAATGTTGTGACAAAGGCAGTGATACCAGGAAATATCCAACATGACATTCTTAACAGGGACCTCACTGGGGCAAAGCTACAAGAAACATTTGTGTCTGAAAGAATCATCACAGCACAGCAGCCAGTCTGGTCCCCAATGATAAAAGCCTCCTTGAAGCTATTTAAAGATTCCTCCAAATGCAACAAGACCAAGGTCAAGGACAAATTGTTGAGCTTCGAGAACAGAGAAGTCTTCTATCTAGATTCATCATTATAAGATGTTGGTCACACATTGACCTCAAAGAGGTACTTGGGAAGTATGAGTTCTCACTTCTCCCAAGCTCCCTCTTCACTCCAGATGGAAACCTATTCCTTACCTCTGAGAAGTCCAAAGTCATGCATGCCCCAGAAGAACTGGTGAAAACTACCCACCATCCAGAAGATGTCCAACATGCCCCCAACACCTGGACCTTCTCAGAAAACGACAACACTTTTGAATGGAATGGCACTGGTAAATACAACACAGAAAACTAACCACGTGACAACATGCAAGGACTTTGCTGAAATTTTTGTAGCAAGTCTTGTCCAGGTATCAAATGGTTATCATAAAGTGAGACTGATATTTGATAAGTATGTGCAAGGATCTTTGAAAGAGAAGATGAGGAATAAGTGCACAGGGCATGGGAGGTACAGTACCATGTGGCTGACAGCACAATTATCACTAACATTCCACTGAAGCCGTTTCTGTCAGTCATTGAAACAAAGGCTGAACTAACAAAGTATCTTGCTGAGAAGTCACTACTGTACTCAGTACACAATGACAACACAGAGTTTGTGGTTGTCAGGAACAACAGCACGTTGCAACCATGGCAGACTGATTGAACATCTTCATCAGCACAACCAGGAGGAAGCTGACACAATAATTATTCTGCATGCCACCAATGCCATCAAGAATTCTCCTTCAGGACAGTTGGACATATATTCACCTGACACCAATGTCGTCTTGTTACTGGTGCATTGGTACCCACAGCTCTGCCCAAATACCCAGTGTATTACGGGTAAGGGTTCCTCAAAATGCACTATTCTAGTTCAGCCCCTATATTGGGCCCTAGGTGAGGAAAGAGTCAAGGCCCTTCTTGGTTTTCATGCATTCACTGGTGCTGACACAACTGGCAAATTTTCTGGCATACACAAAGGTACCTGCTTTAAAATATTTCTGACCTCTGAGCCACAGATTCTTCGTGTGTTTCAGACTTTGGGCCATGAGGTAGATCTCCCTTGTGATGAAACAGTTGAGACTCTGGAGAGATTTGTATGTAGACTCTATAGCTATAACATACCACACAGAAAGACTTCGGAACTCCATTGGCACCTGTTTATACAGAAGCACGCTGAAGGGGAGAAACTACCTTCAACCAATGGAACTCTGCGACCACACATATCAAGAGCACATTATGTGACAATGTTTTGGGTCCATGTTGATGATCATATTTTCCATCCCCAACCGTGCATGGATGGAGGGATGAGGAGGGCAGTTACGCACCAGTGCAGTGTCTTGATCCTCCAGCACCGCAATCCATCCTACTCCTGATCAAATGCGTATGCAAGAAGGGATATGGCTCTGGAAGATATAGTTGTCTGAATGCATGTCTATCATGTACCGAAATGTGTGGGTGCAGTGAGCAGTGCCAAAATGTGTCAGAATATGTAAACATGTCAGATGCACTAGGGACTGAAGAGTCTGATGAAGACAGTGACTGTTAACTCTTACTAAGACAAATGCTGATAAACTGCACTTACAATGCAGCATTTGTGAATTGTTAAACCACTGTATGTTCTATTTGTCCAGGAAATTTGTATGTTATGATCATCCAAACTTCCAGTTAAACAGTTTAAAATAATTTTACAGTTAAAAATACTATGATTAATGACTTAACATCAACATTTCCCTAGCTAACACAATGATTGGAGGGCTGGGTTTTTTTTGAAAATCAGGAAGATTTATTCTGTATTACAGCATTTTAATGAAAACATTACACCACCATAGCAAATCAACTTGTATATTTCATCTTTTTATAGCTTTGTATGAAACGTCATCCTGCTTTTCTATTAAAAACTTATTAAAAAATCTGTAGTAGGCCCCACTCAACTTCCTTATACAGAAGTGTATATATGTTTTGCATACATAGCAATCCTATATAAAATAATAACATTCTCATTCTCATTACACAGTGTTCTGAATACGGGCTTTTTGACAGGTTCTGGTACGGCATTTCCAGTGAAATTTACACCAGTGTTTGGGGATCTAATAACTATCTTGTGTATGAAATTATATGTCACTCAGAGTATTAGTTTCAGAGATATGCAACCAAAAAACACCAAATTACCCCAAGCAACCCCAGTTTCCCCCGTTCCAGTTGTGGCTTTCTGGCCAAAAATGAATCAGTTCTTCCTTGTGTTACAGGAGTCCAACATACCAAATTTGGTACAAATCTGTCAATTCATTCTTGAGTTATCATGGCCACACCACACACACATACTCACTATGTTGGTGATTTCTGTTTTTTAAAAAAACTATAAAAGTGCCAAACTCATTTATCCTCTTGAGAATAACCAACCATTCAACAAGAAATCAATAGTTTAATTTTAACATTTCATGTGTACGGAATTGCATAACAGCCCCCACTATTTTAGCTTGGTGTGATAGCAATTGCTATGTATTTCATTTAACTAAGCATCCTGTAAATAAAACCTATTTTCTTTCCTTGTGTAATCAGAAGATCTTGTATTATAGGATTTCTGAATATTTAAGTATCTTAGCCATTGCCTACACAACACAGATGAGGTTAAACTAGTGCAATTTTTAAAAGCCAGTGCTACAAACGAACTAGCATTCAGAAAGATAAAAGCAGAGAAGAACACAGAGATATGTAATTAGAATGTTAGGGGTGGGGTGTGCTTAATGGCATAAGCAAAAATGTTTGTTGGGCCCAAGTGTAATTCTTCACCTATAAAGCTCTTCATAACCTTGCTCCCCCCTACCTCTCTGCACTTATCACCCTCCATACTCCAGCCCGTACACTTCGCTCCTCCTCTGTCCCTTCTCTCACCCTTCCACGCCTTCCCTGCTCCCCTAAGCACCTTCATCCTTTCTCACTTGCTGCCCCCCATGCCTGGAACTCCCTCCCTGTCCACATCCGCCTTGCCCCCTCCCTTCATACCTTCAAATCTCTCCTTAAAACTCACCTCTTTCGCTCTGCTCTGTCTGACTCTTTATCCTGCTGAGCCACTATTCCTATACCTACGATCGGTTTACCCTTATCCTTGCAACATGGACCTGCCTGCTGTCATTCTCATCGTAACCAAGCCAAGTACGTGCACTTGAGACCTCGCATCTTCATGAATGTTAGACCCCTTGTCTCTCCCTCTGTTCCCCTTCCTAAGTCTCTCCCCCAGCTCCTGTCTCTCAGATTGTAAGCCCTAGGGGCAGGGACCGTGTCTATTTTATTACTTTGTAAAGTGCCAGGTACACTGCTGGCGCTATATAAATGTTTGTTAATAATAATAATAATAATAATAATAATAATAATAGAAATGGAGGTTTATGTCTTAAGCTAATACTCCTCAGTCTAGCAATGAGATTGTTACAGTGTGGTATTGACCTGAATAAATGCTTTTAACAGCAGCGGGTGCCAGAAGAAGACACAATAAACATGTTCATAGGCTGTGTAATTGTTCTTGGAGGTTGTGGTTTGAAATGCTAGTTGCTCTTTATTTGTGTTGGAGAATTTTAGAATGCCAAAGAGTGAGTTTAAACTTGCTCCACAATCAGAATTAGCTTTGGTGCACTTGATTTCTCTTTGGACAAAGTTGACCACCAGGGTGCAAATCTTCACCCATTTAACCCAATGGCTTTGCTTCCATGGATTTTACTGGTGGAGAGGATTGCTCCCTCTGAAGTCAAGGCATGGATGCAGGGATCTACTAGTTGCAGCATCAGGGCCTTTTGAATTAAAACTCCCTTGTTCTGGATCATTGATATGATTCCTGACTGGTAGGGATGTGCGAACAGGATGGAGGTAGAATGTTCAGCTGTTCAGACTAAAAACTCAGTGGGGGTTCGTGGGTTTGGTCCAGCTGAGTTCAGACCCCCCAACCGTTCGGTGGAGTTTGGCACTGCTGGGAGACTTGGGGCACTCCAAGATCCCCCAAGGGTGCCCATGTGTGGCTTGGCAGGCCATCAGAGACACAGCAGCAGCAGAAGCAGAAGCAGCAGCAGAGACTGGGAAGGCTTGGCTCTTGGCACCCTGGGTTGCCCAGGTAGACAGGCTTGGTACTTCACACCTAGTGGTGCCCATGGCACCAGGGCTGGCCATCTGATACCCAGTGGCAGCAGCAGCAGAAGAGGCCAGGAAGGCTTGGGGCTTGGTTTCTGGCACCCATATGGGGCAGGTCATTGCAGGCTGGCATCAGTGGAGTGGTGGCAGAGGCCTGGCCAGGGCTTGGTGGATGGCACCCCTACATGGCCGAGCATTGCAGGCTGGCATCAGTGGAGCAGTAGGAGAGGCCTGACCAGGGCTTGGTGGCTGGCACAGTTGCGTGGCTGGGCACTGCAGGCTTACTGGCATCGGTGGAGCAGAGGCAGAGACCTGGCCAGGGCTTGGAGTCTGGCACCCCTACTCAGCTGGGCATTGCAGGCTGGCAGGCCTCCAGTTCTGCTCACTCTATGCTGGGTTCTCCATTTCTAGTCACCATCACGGCCTGCCATTGAAGGCTGCCAGGCATCGATGGAGCAGTGGCAGAGACTCTGCCAGGGCTCAGTGACTGGCACCCCTGGTTGGCCAGGCGTTTCAGACTGTCTGGCATTGGAAGAGCAGTGGCAGAGGCCCAGCCAGGGCTTGGTGTCTGGTACCCCTACTTGGCAGGGTGTTGCAGGCTGGCTGGTCTCTGTGTCAGACACTCACGGACAAAAGTGAAATGACAGCCCTCCCTGCCTGGAACATAGTCCCCAGAACACTGACGGTGGGTTCTGGGGCTGGAGTGGCTGGCACTCCTGCTCATCTGGGTGTTGCAGGCTGTCTGGAATCAGCAGAGCAGCATCAGAGGCCCAGACAGGGCTCGGTGGCTGGCACCCCTACTTGGCAGGGTGTTGCAGGCTGGATGGCCTCTGTGTGGGACACTTGCGGACAAAAATGAAATGACAGCCAACCCTGCTTGGAACGTAGGCCCCAGAACACTTACGGTGGGTCCTGGGGCTGGAGTGGCTGGCACCCCTGCTCGTCCGGGTATTGCAGGCTGGCTGGCATCGGTGGAGCAGTGGCAGAGTTCGGGCCAGGGCTTGGTGACTGGCACCCCTTCTCGGCTGGGTATTGCAGGCTTCCAGGCATCAGTGGAGCAACGGCAGAGGCCCGGCCAGGGCTCGGTGGCTGGCACCCCTACTGAGCCAGGCAGTGCAGACTTGCATCCTACTCTCCAGATCTCAACAAGTTATTCTGCCAATTGGTCAACCCTTGCCCGGTGGTGAATCACGTGGCCACCAAGTAGCAGAAATTGGATTGCCAGGGCACAGTACCCAGGGCACAGCAGAGGCAGCAGAAGCAGAAATCGGGTTGCTGGGGCATAGAACCCGTGGCACAGACAACAGAGGCATCATTGGCAGCAGCAGCAGACATTGGATTGTTGGGGTACAGAACCTGTGGCACAGACAGCAGAGGCAGCATTGGCAGCAGCAGCAGCAGCAGACATTGGATTGCTGGGGCACAGAACCCCATGGCACAGACAACATAGGCAGCATTGGCAGGAGCAGCAGACATTGGATTCCCTGGTAGCAGAACCCATGGCACAGACAGCAGAGGCGGCATTGGCAGCAGCAGCAGACATTGGATTGCCGCGGCACAGAACCTGTGGCACAGACAGCAGAGGCAGCATTGGCAGCAGCAGCAGCAGCAGACATTGGATTGCTGGGGCACAGAACCCCATGGCACAGACAACATAGGCAGCATTGGCAGGAGCAGCAGACATTGGATTCCCTGGTAGCAGAACCCATGGCACAGACAGCAGAGGCGGCATTGGCAGCAGCAGCAGACATTGGATTGCCGCGGCACAGAACCCGTGGCACAGACAGCAGAGGCAGCATTGTAGACATTGGATTGCCAGGGTACAGAACCCGTAGCACAGACAGCAGAGGCAGCATTGACAGCAGCAGCACACATTTGATTGCCGTGGCACAGAACCCGTGGTACAGACAGCAGAGGCCGCATTCTCAGGAGCAGCAGACACTGAATTGCCCAGTAGCAGCACCCATGGCACAGACAGCAGAGGCAGCACTGACAGCAGCAGCAGACATTGGATTGCCGGGGCACAGAACCTGTGACACAAATAACAGAGGCAGCATTGGCAGCAGCAGCAGACATTGGATTGACCGGGTACTGAACCCGTGGAACAGCATAGACGGCAGCAGCAGGATTTGCCTGTGCACAGCACCCATGGAGCCAGGATGGTAGGCTTTGCCAGGGAAGAGCTCCCATACAGCAGCAGATGGCAGCAGCAGGATTGCATGAGCACATTTGGATTTTCCAGGGCAGAGCACCCATGGACCAGCAGACAGCAGCAGCAGGATTACCAGGCCAGTGGGGCACATCACTCAGGGTAGCCAGGGCGGGCAGACAGTCACCTTGGCATGAGAGGCAGGCAGGTTGGGTCAGGGCTCCAGCTTTGCCCACAGGGTGGGCAGACAGGCACTTTGGCATGAGCATGGGAAGGCAGACTGAGGCAGGCTTTGATCTTTGCCATCTGGGCAGGCGGGCAGACAGGCAACGTGGCATGAGCATGGGAAGGCAGACTGAGGCAGACTTTGATCTTGGCAACCTGGGCGGGCAGACAGGCAGTGTGGCATGAGCATAAGAAGGCAGACTGAGGCAGGTTTTGATCTTGGCAACCTGGGTGGGCGGGCACACAGGCAGCATGGCATGAACATGGGAAGGCAGGGCACTCCAATAGGCTGGAAAAGACTGTGGAGAGAGAGAGAGAGAGAGAGAGAGAGAGAGAGAGAGAGAGAGCGCCAGTCAGATAGGTGGACCAAGATCGACTAGACAGAGGCCGGCTGTCAGACTTACAGCTTCCCAATGCCACCCTGCGTCATGAGGTCAGTCAGCTAGGTCAGCCGAAGCCGTCTAGTCAGAACGAGAGAGAGGCAGGGCAGGCACCTGGCATTGGGAAGGAGGGAGCAGCCCAGATTGAGGAGGAGCAGCCCAGATTGAGGAGGAGCCCCGTCCCAAGACTTCCCTTGACATGGGATGGCACATGCCACTGCACCATCAATCCATATCCAGGGGCAGCTTGGGGGATCCCAGCAGCGGAAGGTTCACCTTTATAAAAAGCAACTGCTCCACCAACTTGGCCCCCAGTCTCAAGCAGTGCGGCAAGCAAATGTCCCCCACCATCGAGAACACCCGCTCACTGGGGACACTCGTTGGTGGGCAGGACAAGAGACCCTTGGTCACTTTGGACAGGGCTGGCCACAAGTTGGTCTTGCTGGCCCAGTAGGCCAAGGGATTGCTGCTTGGTTCGATGCACGGCTCCTTCTCCAGGTAGCTCTCCACTGCTGCTGAGGCGCTGTCACACTTCCTCACATAACTCTGCCTGGACACCACCTCCACCACTGCCCTCAACCACTCTGACTGCCCTGCTGTGCACGAGCCCCTGCTCACCAGAGTGCCCTGCACGTATGAGCTGCTGCTGCTCGCAATAGGAGTACTGCTGCTGCTCAGCCTGCTGGTGGTGCTGCTACTGGATCCCTGGTGCTGAGCTGGATCCCTCTGAACCCTCTAATTACCATCATGTCTCGCTCCTCTCTTTTGCTCCCAAACTCCTTGAACACGTTGTCTACTCCCATTGCCTCGACCTCCTCTCTGCCAACTCCTCCTTGACCCCCTCCAATCTGGCTTCCGCCCCCTTCACTCCACTGAAACCGCTTTGGCTAAGATCACCAACGATCTTCTTGTGGCTAAATCCAACCGCCTTTACTCTATTCTTGTCCTCCTTGATCTCTCTGCTGCCTTTGACACTGTTGACCACTCGCTCCTGCTTAAATCGCTTCATGCCCTGGGATTCCGGGACTGTGACCTCGACTGGTTCTCCTCATACCTTTCTGACCGCTCCTTCAATGTATCTCTTCCGAAATCCTCCCCCTCCTCCTCCCTACCTCTCTTGGTCGGAGTTCCCCAAGGCTCTGTCCTTGGCCCTCTCCTCGTCTCTATCTACACCCAATTCCATGCAAACTCATTACCTCCCACAGTTTCCAATACCACCTATACGTTGATGACACTCAGCTCTATCTCTCCACTCCTTCCCTCTCCCCCTCTGTTCAAGCTCTTCTCACCAACGCTCTCTCAAATATCTCCACCTGGATGTCTCAACACCAACTCAAACTGAACATGGCGAAAACTGAATTTCTTATCTTCCCTCCCAGTCCTTCCTCTCCCTCTTCTCTGTCAATCGCCATTGACGGGGTCTCCATCCTCCCTGTCCCCCAAGCCTCCTCCCTCCGCTCCTTCAAATCCCTCCTCAAGACCCACCTTTTCCTTGCTGCCTTTCCCAATGCCTGCTAGTCTTTCCCCTTACTCTTACTGTCTGCCCTCCTCTGCTGACTG
This sequence comes from Sphenodon punctatus, assembly GCA_003113815.1. Taxonomy (NCBI): domain Eukaryota; kingdom Metazoa; phylum Chordata; class Lepidosauria; order Sphenodontia; family Sphenodontidae; genus Sphenodon; species Sphenodon punctatus. The sequence continues at coordinate 1,303,782 of QEPC01009848.1, read as the reverse complement.
CTGCTACCAACCTCTTTGTAACCAAGCCAAGCA
>QEPC01009848.1:1281809-1303268 GCA_003113815.1 Sphenodon punctatus | reverse complement strand
GCACCTTACCTTCAAACCCTACATTGACTCCGTGGCCAAATCCTGTCGCTTCTCCCTCCACAACATTGCTAAGATCCACCCTTTTCTGTCTGTCTCCTCTGCTAAAACTCTCATCCATGCCCTAGTCGTCTCATGCCTCGACTACTGTAACCGCCTCCTCACTGGCCTTCCCCACTCTCACCTTTCTTCCCTCATCTCTGTTCAAAACTCTGCTGCCAGGATCATCCACCTAGCTCGTCACTTTGACCATGTGCAGTCTCTCCTCACCTCTCTCCACTGGCTCCCCCTTCCTGAGTGTATTCTGCACAAGCTCCTCATCTTCACCTACAAAGCCCTTCACAACCTCACCCCACCCTACCTCTCTGCACTGATTTCCCTCCGAAAAGGAACAGCGCTCCTTTTCTATCCCCTCCCTCACCCTTCCATGCCTCCCCTGCTCCCCCAACCACCTTCGTCCCTTCTTCCTTGCTACCCCACATGCCTGGCACTGCCGCCCTGCCCTCATCCACCTTGCCCCCACCCTCCACACCTTCAAGTCCCTCCTCAAAACCCACCTCTTCCGCTCCGCCCTTCCTAAGTCCTACTAATCATCCCCACCCAGGAGTATCCCCACCTGTTATCTGCAAACTCCCAATGTACTGTAACCAAGTCAAGAATGTGTACCTGAGTTCTCACATCCTCATGAATGTTGCATCCATTGTCTCTCCCTCTGTTCCCCCTTCCCTGTTTCCCCTCCCCCTGTCTTTAGATTGTAATCTCTCGGGCAGGAACTGTGTCTTATTCTCTGTAAGGTGCCAGGTACACCGCTGGCGCTATATAAAAGCTAATAATAATAATAATACTGCTAGGACTGGGAGCAGGGATAGACTCTGCCGGCTGAAAGGGGTGGCTACTCCCACTCCCACCATCCCCAGGGGCATCCTCCTCCTCCTCCTGCTGCTGCTGCTGCTTCCACGCACTCTCAAGAGCCCACTCTGCCTGCCGAACCCTCTCCACCAGGTCACCCTTCCAGTGCCCATAGAGCACTGTCTGGCGTGCTGTGCTGTCCTTGACCCTGGGGTCCAGCATGGTTGCCAAAACATTCCGCCCTCTGCAGGAGCTCATCGAACTGCGCTTTCAGTTCCGCCTTCACCTGCCACACCAGGACAACCACCTCATCCTCCAGCTTCCTGCCCTGAGGGCCACAATCCCACCCCTGGAGAATCTCCTCCAGCCTCCTCAGGAGACTCTGGACCAGAGGGGTCACCTGGCTGATGGTCTCCGTTACGGCCAGGAACGGTCTGAGCACAAAAACTGTGTGAGCCAGTATCTCCAATTCCACCCCATCATACCCTGGAGGTGCCCTGCTGTCCATCACTAGATGAACATGATGCAAGGTGACTTTCTTCCCAAGAAGCTGCTCGAGCATCAGGAAGGTCGAATTCCACCGGGTGGACACATCCTGTACCAGCTGGTGCACTGGGGAGCCTTGCTTGGCCTGTTTCGCCCAGAGGAGGTTGCTGCCCTTCATGCTCCAGTTAAGAAAACCAGCCAGCTTCCTCCTACGCTCAATCAGGGAGCTAAGAGTACCTGCCCCAATACCCTTCTCCCCCAAGCCCAGAGCATCCCTGACCACCAGGTGAAGAGTGTGTTCAGCACAAGGGATGCTGGTGAAGCCCCCCTTATAGACTGTCCTCAGTATGTTGTCTGCATTGTCCATCACCACACACCCCTTGGTGAAGAGTGCACCTGGTGTGACTCACTCCCTCACCATGGCGGTCAGGACTGACTCGATGTTCCGAGCGGTGTGGGGGCCATCCATGACTTCCACTTGAAGCAGGGCCCACCTATACCCTGCTTCAGGACCCCTCCTGCCACTCCCAAATGCTGCCTTTGGGTCCTGCCACCAGTGCACCATCACTGGCAGGTAGGTGTGCTGCGCGTTCCTGCTCGACCACAGGTCTGTGGTGAAGTGGACGGTGGCACCCCCAGCCTCTGACAGCTGCTCCCTCACCCGCTCCTTTAAAGCCCGGTACAGGGTTGGCACCACCTGCCGACTCAGGGTGGTGCACGAAGGGAGCTTAAACTGGGGGACCAGGAAACCAATCAGGCACCTAAACCCCATGTCCCCAACCACCAAGAAGGGCTACCCATCCAGTGTGATCATTTCCCCCAACATGCGCGTAGCTTTCAGTTGAAAGCCACGCCATCCTCCATGTCCTGCAGCTGCCGACAGACTTGGCAGCTGCCCCCACCCCAACTCCTCCATGGTGCACTGACACTGCTGCTGCTTCTGCTCCCCCTAGCAGCGATACTGCTCCTGCTGTTAGAGGCAGCTGTTAGAGCAGGGTGCTTGCCCGCTGATGGAGGCGGATGACTGGCCGCTGGAGCCGGGAACCCGCTGGCTTCCACTGCCCCTGCTTGCACGCTTAGCAGCACAGCGCTTTGGCATCCTTTAAAGCGCCTTGCCATGGCAGTTGTGCTAAGGTTGGTGAGTACCTGCCCACGATTCACCACCTTCTGGCACAAAGTGCACTGCACCTCCCTGGGATCATCCGCCAGCACCAACTTAAAATGCACCCAGACGGAGGATTTTTTGCCCCTTCCTGTCTTCTGGCCTGCACCGGGTGATGGACCACTGAGAGTGTTGCTGGCAGGGGCAGAACATGGTGGCGATATAGCTCTCAAAGGGACAGCCATCTCCTCCGCAGGACCAGTGTCTGTCTCGCTGTCCCCAATCAGAGTGATGTCCTGCAAAGGGGAGTACTGGGAACCTGAGGCTGATGGACTGCCCACCATGCTGCTGCCACTCTCCCTGTGCCCCACTGCCCCCTATAGCTGCTGCTGCTGCTGCTCCTCTCCCTTCTGCCATTGCTCAGGGATTGGGCCCTGCATCTAGCAGCTGGGGTGGGATCCACCAGCTCTGAACTGCTGGGGATCACCTCAATAATGGGGGTCAGGGACATTGGTGTCCCTGGAGGAACATCTGACCTCGAAGCATCTGCACCTGCAGCCGCAGCAGAGACAGCCGCAGCCTCCTGGAGTGCAGGTCTTCCAGTGCCCTGCATGGCAGTGGAGAACATGGGCAGGAGGCGCTGCCAAACCACACCCCTAGTGCCACTGCTGGGAGCCTCTGAAGCCTGACTGCCAAAATCAGGCCTGTGCAGGTTGGGGCATGGTGATGAGATCGGGCTGTTGCTGATGCCTGCTGCCAATCCGCTGATACGGCCCCTGCCACCTCTGTCACGTGCCCCATTGCCCACCTTGCAGGCAGAAGACTGGCCTCTCCTGCTTCACTTCTCCATTTCTCCTGCCCAAAGAATGCACACGAAAATTTTATTTATTTATTTATTTATTTATTTATTTTATTCAGATTGGTAATCTAATATTATATATATCTACACTAACTCTAACTGCTATTAACTATTCTAAAATCTATGGAACTAAATGGAATATTATCTAATATCTACAAAGGCCTTGTCCTATAAACACACTATAAAATATTAAAACTAAATCACTACACACTATCTCTATCTATCTCTATAACTAAACTAACTCCTACAGCTATCTATCTATCTATCTATCTATCTATCTATCTATACACACAGAGATGGGGGGGGACACAGACAGCTCACAAGAAACAACACAGAGAGGGGTACAAAACTGAAATGAAACCTAAATCAATCTAATGCTACTCTAATTAAATCCAAAAATAGGGGAAGGGAATCAGGGATGGAATATATACAGGGAGGAGCGAAGGATTCAATGGAGGGTAGGGAGAAAGAACTCAGGGACAGGTAAAAAATAAAAATAACACCTAAATCTATCTAATCTAATCTAAATAAATGAAACTCTGGAGGTAAATGTGTGGAAATGGGTGAAATAGGAGGAGGATGGCAATGGATTGGGAGGAACACAAACTGCTGGGAGAGGGAGACTTCTGAAAATTCCTGCTGACAGGATCAGTGGCTAGCTCATAAGGAATTGGAAGGGGGGAGAGCAATGACTTTTGTTACTTGCTGCGCCCGCCTTACCACAAGTCCCATTGGCTCCATGCAGCCTAGCCCATGGCCAATTGCAGACTGCGAAGCCAGTGGTCTGAGGAAAAGAGGGATGGTGATTGGGCAGGCTGGCTGCTAGTCCAAGCCTCTCCACCCCTGGCACCTGCCCCCTCACCCCCCGGGCCTGCCAGACGTGTTTTTCCCGCCCAAACTCATCCGAATGCAGCCAACTGTTTGGGGCTTCAGGCGCTCGGTTCAGCCATTCGGTTCGGCTGGCCGAACTGACCGAGTTCAGGCCAAACACCAAACACCCGAACCGTGTTCGCACATCCCTACCGACTGGTGTATTGCCTGCTGGCTGGCACATTGCCTGTTGGTGGTTATTGGAGAAAGGTCCCTGCCTAGTGGTCTTACAATCAAAGAAGGGAAAGAGTGAGGAGAACACATTCACCAACACATTCCCATTTTGAATAGATGGGGAACTGAGGCTGTAAAATTCCATATTAATTTCTAAATTCGACTTGGCCCAGCCTACCATTGTCTTGGCCCCACCCACCACCAGCCTGGTCCTGCCCAGTGTTGGCCCCGCTATCTGCCCCACCAGTCTTAGAATCCACCAGATGCCACTGGCAGGACTGGAGATAGACAGCGGTGGAGAAAAGTTACTGGGGACCCATGGTAGGAAGTACCAACTGCAAATGTTACAATTGTGGCCAGCAAGGACACTTGTGGAGGACTTGCCCACAACATTGGCAAGGCCAGATATGCGGAAAGACATTGTATGGAACTTGGGGCTATGACGGGTCTGACAATGGAAGCTTTAGACAAATGGGGAAAGAAAGTCAAAGACAGGGCTAAGAACTCCCAGAGAGAGAGGGAGAGAAAGTGAATCAAGCTTCCCAAACTAAAGTGGATGGATTACAATGGGAATGTATTTTAAGAAGGGAAAGGATGGCAGTTCAGATAAATGAAGGGCTGAGAAAAGACTGACAAGAGCTTTAGCTGATTATGAAGATACAGAAGAGTCAGCTGAAGAGGGAATTGCAAAAAAAGCTGATGAAACCCCTGTCAGAAGACAGTAAGTAAGTCTGGTTACTTACATGGCCTGAAGAGGTCTGTAGGTAGGGTGGCCACATACTTCCCCTTTAATGGAGGACACTTATGAAAAAATACATGGTGTAGGGCTGCACTGGAACCAATGCAGCCCTGCTACATGTATTTTTCATAAGTTTCCTCCATTAAAGGGGAAGTATGTGGCAACCCTATCTGTAGGGTCCCAGGGCGGGTGTGTGTCGGGAAAGGTATGGGAGGGCCCACACTCCATCCCAAGCTGAAGAAAGCTATGGGAAGAAAAATTGTGCAGCTTGGTGAGATTGCAGCTGCTGGGAAGTAACAATGCCTGAGGAAAGCCACTAATTGAGAAAGGTTACAAAAGCTTAATTGACCATGAGTTGAAGGAAACTCCAGAGCTGAGGGAAGCTGCAGTTAATAAAACAAAGGGCTGAGAGGGAGCCTAGAGTGCAAAGCAAAGAGGTAACTGTAGAAGCCTGATGAGGCTAATTGGGGCAGGCTGCAGTAGGCCAAAAGCAAATGCTAGAAATGGTTCTATGTGAGAGAAAGCTGCAAGTAGTCTTAGTGCTCTTTCAGACGTGCATGAAATGTGTGCTGTTTTGTTTAATGTGCTTATTTCATGCATGGCTGAAGCCCTCTGTATGCTCTATTCCCCGCCAGTGCAGTTTTCAATTCAGCACACTACCGGGTAAGGGAAACCTACCTTTATAAGAGCAGCTGTGCATTTGACTGCTCTAGCTGAACATCAGAAGACTGCTTAGTGTGCACGGTTTGAGCACACACCTACAGCCGTTTGTCCACCACACGGGAAGCACCAAAGCACTGACGGATTGGGGAAAGGCAGTGGAGGGGAACTTCGGGGAGATTGTGGCTGGCGGGGAGAAGAGGCAGAGGAAGGGAGCTTTGGGGAGATTGGGGCTGGTGGGAGAAGAGGCAGAGGAAGGGAGCTTTGGGGAGATCGGGGCTGGTGGGGGAAGAGGCAGGGGAGGGGAGCTTTGGGGAGATCGGGGCNTGGCTGGCGGGGAGAAGAGGCAGAGGAAGGGAGCTTTGGGGAGATTGGGGCTGGTGGGAGAAGAGGCAGAGGAAGGGAGCTTTGGGGAGAGCGGGGCTGGTGGGGGAAGAGGCAGGGGAGGGGAGCTTCAGGGAGATCAGGGCCGGCAGGGGGAAGAGGTGGGGGAGGGGAGCTTCAGGGACATCAGGGCCAGTGGAGGGAAGAAGTACGAGAGGGGATCTTTAAACAGAATAGTAAGAGAACATGGGAACAGATTATTGTGCACTTAAAGTTGTCCGCGCTGGACATATACAGCACACAAATTGGGCAATGTGAATGTGAACCGGTTTTAGATTATACACTTCAAAGAGAACGCATTATTTTTTATCTGCTCAAACTGTGCACATCTGAAAGAGCTCTTAATCAAAGAAACAGAAGCTGAAGTTAGCTGTGTTTAGCAAGCCAGAAGCAAGGCTTAACTGAAGTGGCTAAAGAGCCTTAAAAGAAGTAAATGTGACTGCAAAAGAAGAGAGGTTGAAGGCGCTGGGAAAAGCCTAGAAATGCTGAAAGTAAAGTAAGGCAGATCTCCTTATTTTAAAGGAAAATGTGTTTTGAAGTGAAGAAAATATATATTGGCTAAAGTAAGCCTAGTTGGTAAAATGTGGAATGATATGGGAAAGTAATGTGTGTCTGTAATCCCTGGGAAGGAGTTGATGATGATTGATGATGATGATGATGGTTATTGTGTAGAAATCACTGAACTCCTACGGTCAAAAGGGCCCCGGGAGGTGTGGGGAGACAGATAATCTGGAAAGGTTGGTTGGGCCAGTATCCCAACCCCTAAGGGTGTCTTTAGACATAACGCTGTTCAGTGTTCTGTAACACAGTGTTCTACCGTTACAGTGTTTAGACACACCATCAACACAGTGTTCACCCTAAACACTGAATAAACTCTCAAGACCTGGCAGAGTTCATCACTTCCAGTGCTTGGGCTGAACACTGTGTTGACGGTATGTCTAAACACTGTAACGGAAGGACACTGTGTTACAGAACACTGAACAGCGTCATGTCTAAAGACACCCTAAGAGGGGTATTTAGAATGTGATGTGAGCCAGGTGGAGGAAGGCCTCCCTTGCAAGGGACAAATAATGTTGATTTTAGAGAGCTTTCTTTGACTAAAGATTGTGAACTGGATGGAGGAGTGCTCTCCAGAGATAGATAAATGTGGGAAAGTTGGCTGAATGGAAGCGTGTCTAAAATTGTAATGTTGTTCAAGCAAAGCAGTTGAATGTAGCAGGGGGGCGGAGGAGCTGGCTACCAACAGGAAAACACAGAGGAGTTGACTGGGACTCAGCTGTCACGCTGCGCCCAGGTAGTAAAGATATAGTAATGTTCAAATGATATAGGGCTGGATGGAGGATTTCTCTGGCAACCAAGAATGAGCCGAGAACCAGCAGCATCTCAGCTGCATACTCACCAAGAAATGTGAGGGGAAAATAGAACTGTGCATGTGCAAAATGGCCACCAGGACTAGTCTTCACATGCACCGACCTTTTCAAAAATGGCGTCAGGAGTGTTGCCACAATTTGGGAAAGGGCAGCCATTCTGCGCATGTGAAGTAACCATTTTGCGCAAGCCATTTTTTTGTTTTGTTTTTTTAACAAGCAATCTTGTGACATTTCGTACTGGGGCTGAGACCTCAGCGAGATCTTGGTCCCTGGCACAAAATTTTGCAAGATTAAAATCTCACGAAAATAAAGAGGGTTTTTCATTCAGCCCTACTGGTACTCCATTGACCAGTAGATAAGGAAACACCACATGAGATAAAACAGACTTTGGGTGTTTAAAGAATTTTTTTTTCTTTGCATTTTCTGATAAAGTACTTTGTTCTTTGGCTTTGCTGTCTGTTGTCTAGCTGAGATGGTTTCTTTTGGTGACATGCTTTAAATATTTATGTTGGAGGAACACATGGCTGTATGTTATTGTAGCAGGAAGAGGATGCTTTAGGAGTACAAAGAAAAATAATGGGTTCAGAGGAATTTATTACAAATATCTTAGAACTCTTGTCCTTTTGTTAATGAGTAAATTTCAGCTTTCCAAAAATAAGGACTATTTTCTTATTTCCAATTCCCTCAGATAATAAAAATGTTTTTAAACTATTGGCATGAAGAGCCCTAACTGCATCACGGTGTCTTATGCTCATTTTGCTATGATAATTTTGCTTACAAAAGTGCTCTAAGGAAAGCCAGAATTATTTATGATTCAGAGCTCTAATTCCCTTTCTCTCTATAAAGGCAAGCCTCATATTTGGAAGAAGGGGGTTGTCTCTGCTAAAATGAACCCATCTTATTCTCTCCTCCCATTAGATAGACTGAAATGACAATATAGACTTTCACAAAATTTGAGGTTGTTTGAATTAAGTGTTTTGCTCCAGACCCTTCTCCACTTGTCATTAATGGCGAGACATCCCACCCCATTGCCATTTATGTATGGGAAAGAGTCTGTGGCCACTGCTCCTGCCTGCCTGCCTGCCTGTAGTATCCGAGTATCTGCCTGTAGTATCTGAGGTGGCATGGTATTGGGTATCTCTGCTGCAGGTACCTAGAAGCAAGGAAGTGAAGATAACCTGCAATTAGCTTGTGGGGATCAGTGGGAAATTCATTCATGCTCATAGTCCACTAGTGTTTCAAACACATGGCACTGCGTAGAACATAAGAAGTGCCATACTGGGTCAGACCAATGGTCCATCTAGCCCAGCATCCTTTCTCCGACAGTGGCCAATCATGGTGGCTTGGGAGAAGCACCCAACAGGTCACAATGGGGGATCCATTCCCTATTGTTTTCCCCCAGCTCCCGTCATGTTCCCTAATCCTGTCTGGCTAATAGGCTATAGCTGCTAATGGACCTATCTTCCAGAAACCTGTCCAACCCTCTTTTAAACTCAGCTATAGTACTACAGACCCTTACCAAAGTCTCTACCAGTAGATTCCACAACCCAATTATACGCTGAGTGAAAAAAATAATTATTTTATTTGTTTTAAACTTGCCACCCATGAGTTTCATGGAGTGTCCCGGTTCTAGAACTAGTTGAGAGGGTAAATAACTGCTCCTTGTTTATTAGTTCTACACCACTCATGATTTTACAAACCTCTATCATATCTCCTGTCAGTAATCTCTTCTCCAAGCTGAAGAGTCCCAACCTACCAAGCCTCTCCTCATGTGGGAGTCCTTCCATGCCCTTGATCATTTTTGTTGCCCTTCTCTAATTACTAATCCAGCTATGTCTTTTTTGAGATGGGTAGGGATGTGCGAACGCAGTTTGGAAGTTCAGAGTTTGGACTGAACTCGAATAGTTCGGTCGACCAAATCAAACTTTCGAACTGAACTCGAATTCGACCGAACTGTTCGGTTGAATCCAAACCAGTTCGGAAGGCCAAAAAACCTAGTTTTGAATGTACAAACTCAGTTTGGACGTTTGGAATTCGACCAAACTCAAATAGTTCGGTCGACCGAACCGAACTTTTGAACTGAACTCGATTTTTGAACCAAACCGAACCAAATTTCTAAACTTGGTTCTGTTAGCACATCCCTAGAGATGGGGCGAGCAGAACTGCACACAATATTCAAGGTGCGGTCGCACCATTGATTTGTATAGCGACATTATGACATCCTCAGTTTTATTCTCTATCCCCTTCCAAATAATTCCTAACATTCTGTTTGCTTTTTTGACTGCTGCTGTGCACTGCGCTGTGGATTTCATTGTATCATCCACAACCACCCCCAGATCCTTTTCCTGAGTGGTAACTCCTAGCTTAGTACCCAGCATTGTGTATGCATAGTTTGGATTATTTTTCCCTATTTTTTTGCACTTGTCCAAATTAAATCTCATTTGCCATTTAGATGCCCAGGCACCCAGTGTCATAAGATCCCATTGCAGTTTCTCAGTCTGCTCATGTTTTAACTACCTTGAATAACTTGGTGTCCTCTGCAAATTTGATCACCTCACTCTTAACACCCTTTTCCAAATCATTATTGAATGCATTAAACATCACCGGTCCCAATACAGATCCCTGAGGCACACCACTTTTTACATCTCTCCATTGTGAAAACTGATCATTTAGTCCTACCCTTTGCTTTCTATCTTTTAACCAGTTTCTTATACATAGTAAGACACTACCTCCTATCGCCTGACATTTTAATTTTCTCAAGAGTCTCTGATGAGGGACCTTTTCAAATGCTTTCTGGAAATCCAGGTACACTATATCTACTGGGTCTCCCTTGTCCACATGCTTATTTACACCCTCAAAGAATTCCAACAGGTTAGTGGGGCATGACTTACCTTTACTAAATCCAGGTTGACTCTTCCCCATTAAGTCATGTTTGTCAACATGCCCTGTAATTCTGTCCTTAATGATGGTTTCCACCATTTTGTCTGGCACAAACGTCAAGCTTTCTGGTCCATAGTTTCCAGGATCCCCTGTGGATCCCTTTTTAAATATCGGGGTTACATTTGCCACCCTCAAGTCCTCGGGTACAGTGGCAGATTTTAGTGACAGGTTACAAATTACTAACAGTAGGTCTGCGATTTCATATTTGAAACTAGTGAGGAACTAGTGACAGCACTCTTGCAGATAGGGATGAGACCGTAGGAAGAGAATGGTTGTATGCAGCTGCATAGATCACAAAGGCCTATGGCTGCTACAGATCAGAGCTATCACGCTGTTTTTATATATATATATATATATATATAACTTTTATTGGGTTTTTGTAGAGAAAAAAACATACACAAAATAAAATGAACTAAATACATAAACATCAAATTATCCCACTTATGGTATTACACAAATCACACCGTCGACACAGATTACACAGATCACACTGTTTTTTATTTATATATATCTTTAACTTTTTATTTAGGTCTTTGCAGAGAAGAAAAAACATACAAAAAAATAAAAAAGTAAATACATAAACATAAAATTATCCCAATTACCGTATTACACATGATATGTGTAATTGGGATGATTTTATGTTTATGTATTTAGTTTGGGGTTTTTGTATGTTTTTTCTTCTTTCTCTACAAAGACCCAATCAAAAGTTTTATATATATATAAATAAAAAACAGTGTGATGGCTCTGATCTGTAGCAGCCTTAGGCATATATATATATATATATATATATATATATATATATATATATATATATATGAAATGAAATTTCAGTTATGTGAAATTTATTTAGATAAATACTTTATTAATTATATAATTTAGAATTCAACATATTCAGCATATTACAGGACCAAAGAATCGACATATTGCAAGACAAAAAGTCTTTGGAAAACTTTGGAAACAGCCGAGGATTACATACTTCGGTTCAGACTTGGCCGTTTCCAAAGTTCCTGGGAGAAAGGCTGTTCCCCGGGAAACTTGTGAAAACTTCAGAAGCAACTGCGTGCCTGGCTGGCCTAGAGTTTGAGTCAAGAAGATTCTGGAAATGAAACTTAGTGCCATATTTGATAGGTATGGAAGGGGACAGTTGAGTGAGGGACCTGGTAAGCCAGATGGCAAATTTTGATTGGCTGGCCAAGTCAGATGGCAAGTTTTGATTGACATGCAAGTTGCAGTCTTGTGGGGCAAAAAAATAAAAGTAGCTGCACGCAGCCATTTCCCATTCTCTGTTGAATTTGGCTGTGTACTACACTGCTAATCTGAGAGTAATCAGCTAGGGGGTGGGGGTGAGTTCATGGTTTGGTCTGCTCCCCCCCATCCATAGGGACAGCTATGTGACAGGGGTTTATTTTTCAGCATGCCATGCTTTTAAAAAAAAAAAAAAAAATTGGGTGCCACATTGCTACTGCCTGCTGCTTGGTTGGCACTGGCAGCACCATGAGGCAGAGGAATCTCTCTGCCTGGCTCCATTTCCCCATGCCCCTGGTCTGTTCAAGTTTTCGTTGCCACAGTACCAAACCAAATCCATGTGAAGAGGTGCCGGTGGGGGATTAATGTATTGTATGCTGGCCTGACTGGCTTTTGTACATTTCTTCTTCACGCAGTTGCACGGTTTTTGTGGGTTTGTGTGTTGAAAACTGTCTTCTTCTTACCAAGGTTCTGGCTGCCGCATGGCATACAGAAGAGTCTAATTGTAAAGTGTAAGTTAACTGTAACTTCCACTGTTCTGCCAGCTGCTTTTAAGTTGGCACCATAAGGCCAGAGGGATCTCTTTCTGCCTGGCTCCAGTTCTCCTAGCCTAGACTGTTCAGGTTACCAGTGCCACAGTACCAAATCCATGCCAAGAGTGCCCCTGGGGACCAGGAGCAGGTGGTTGAATGTGTTGTCTGCTACATTCATGGCTGGGATGGCTGGCTTTTGGTGGTATTTCTTCTCCACACAGATGCACTGTTTTTGTGGGGTTGTGTGCTGAACTTGTCTTCATTCTTACCAAGACTCTGGCTGTTGCATGGCACACAGCAGTAGGGATGTGTGAACGCGGTTCAGAAGTTCAGAGTTCGGCCTGAACTCGGCCTGTTCAGATGACCGAACCCAAACCGACTGAACCGAACCTGATTCCAAACTCCGAAACGACCGAACACTTTGGTCGTTTCGGATTGAGTTTGGGTGGTTCGGCCAGAAGAAACATGACCACTGCCAGTTGGTGATCACCTGCCTGACACAGGCAGGCATGGGGAGGAGGGGGGGTCAGCTGAGGAGCAGACTTCCAGGCACCAAGGGTGGAGAGGCTTGGAGTAGCAGTCAGCCTGCCCAATCACCATCCCTTTTCTCCTCAGGCCACTGGCTTTGCAGTCTGCGATTGGCCACGGGCTAGGCTGCATGGAGCCAATGGGGCTTGTGCTGAGGTGGGTGCAGCAAGTAACAAAATTCATTGCCCTCCCTCCTTCCCATCCCTTTCTGAGCTAGTCACTGTTTCTGACAGCAGGCGTTTTCAGAAGGCTCCCTCTCCCAGCAGTTTTGTACCTCCCAGCTCCAATCCATTGCCATCCTCCTCCTATTTCACCCATTCAACCCATTTACCTCCATATTATCATTTATTTAGATTATATTAGATAGATTTAGGTGTTATTTTTTGTTTTTACCCCTCCCTGTGTTCCCTGTGTTCAATCTTCCTTCCCCCCTCCCCTCTCCATTGAATCCTTTCCCTCTCCCTCTTATTCCATCCCTGATTATTCCCTTCCCCTGTTTTAAGTTTTGGATTTATTTTGAATAGGATTATTATTGATTTTCATTTCAGTTTTGTACCCTTCCCTGTGTTATTTGTTTCCCCTCTATAGATAGATAGATATTAGATAGATAGTTACTAGCTAGATCTACATAGTAGTTAGCTTAGTTATAGAGATAGATAGAGATACTCGGTAGTGATTGGTTTATAGTGTGTTTGTAGGACAAGGTCTTTGTAGTTATTAGGATATTCCATTTCTTTCCATAGGTTTTAGAATAGTTAATAGCAGTTAAATTTAGTGTAGAGATAGATATAATATTAGATTTAAAATTTGAGTAAAAAAAACAACACCAAATTTATAAAATCTTTGTGTGTGTTTGAGTTGGAAGACATGGAGAAGGGAAGTAGGAGAGGCCAGTCTGCTGCCCGTAAGACAGGCAATGGTGTACGTGGGAGAGGTGGTAGGGGCCGTGCCCGTGGAGTGGCAGCAGGAAGCAGCAGTAGCAGCCAGAGCACATCACCACGCCCCAAAATCCGTAGACCTCCTTTAGGGCAACAGGCTTCAGTGGCTCAGCATTGCCTCCTAGCAGTGCCCTCCACTGTCACACATGGCACTGGAAGTCCTGCAGTACATGAGGCTGCAGCTGTCTCTGCTGCGGCTGTCTCTGCTGTGGCTGCAGGAGCAGGTGCTGCTGCTTCCGATGTTCCTCCAGGGCCACCAATGTCCCCCACTGTTGAGGCAATCCCCAGCACAGAGCTGGTGGATCCCACCCCGGCTGCTAGGGGCAGGACCCAATCCCTGGGCAATGGCAGTAGAGAGAGGAGTAGCAGCAGTAGCAGCAGTAGTAGCAGCTATAGAGGAGGACACAGGGAGAGTGCCAGCAGCATGGCAGTCTAGCCTCAGGGTCCCAGTACTCCCCTTCATGGGACATCACCATGATCACGGACAGTGAGTCAAAGACAAACTCTAGTGAAGCAGAGGAGATGTCTGTAGCTGAGGCGATGGCTGACCCTCCTCCCAGAGCTGTGTCACCAGTGACACCAAGTTCTCCCTTTCCCAGAAGCTCTGGCAGCAGTGCGTCACCCGGGGTGGGCCAGAAGGCAGGAGGGGAAAAAAATCATCTATATGGGAATATTTAAAGCTGGTGCGGGCAGATGATCCCAGAGAGGTGCAGTGAACTTTGTGCAGTAGGAGATCCAGCTGACTTGCCTCCCCACTTTGTTACTCTTCCCTGCCGTTGAAGCCTGAGTCGGGGTTGTGGGAACCCCGTGTCCAACTCCCAGAGTAATCCAGCCAATAGTCACGCCTGCTCATTAGTTTTGAGCACCGGACCAGCTGAAACCAGGAGGAGCCTCGCAGCTGGGAGAAGTTAAAGAGCGCCGGGCTGCCCGACGGCACCGGAGGCATGTGCTGGGACGTCGCGCCTAAAGGGCTGCCCTTTAAAGATCTGGCACTGCCGTCCAACTGAGGGTGGTGCGGTGTGGCAGCTTAAACTGGGGGGCCAGGCTAGCAGGGGTTGGGGTGAGGGCCACGGCCCACTTCACCACGGACATGTGGTCCAGCAGAAATGCCCAGCATGCATACCTGATGGTAACATCGCACTGGTGGCAGGACCCAGAGGCAGCTTTTGAGAGTGGCAGGAGGGATCCCAAAGCAGGGTATGGGTGGGCCCTGCTTCAGGCAAAAGTCATGGACTGCCCTTAGTATATTTGCGGCGTTGTCCATTACCACACATCTCTTGGTGAAGGCTGTGCCTGGCATAACCCACTCCCTCACCATGGTGGCCAGGACTAACTCTAAGTTCCTGGAGGTGTGGGGGATCCACACCTCCAGGAACTTAGAGTTAGTCCTGGCCACCATGGTGAGGGAGTGGGTTACGCCAGGCGCAGCCTTCACCAAGAGATGTGTGGTAATGGACAACGCCGCAAATATACTAAGGGCAGTCCATGAGGGGGGCTTCACCAGCATCCCTTGCACCACACACACCCTTCACCTGGTGGTCAGGGACGCTCTGGGCTTGGGCGATAAGGGGATTGGGGAAGGCACCCTTAGCTCCCTGATCGACCGGGGGAGGAAGCTGGCAGGGTTCTTCAACCAGAGCGTGAAGGTCAGTGAGCTCCTCGGGGTGAAGTAGACTGAGCAAGACTCCCCAGGGCACCAGCTGGTCCAGGATGTGGCCACATGGTGGAATTCCACCTTCCTGATGCTCAAGCGGCTTCTTGAGCAGAAATCCACCTTGCATCAAGTTCCACCGGAGACAGACTGCGGAGCACCTGAAAGGTTTAAAGGGAGCTCCTGGCTCAAACGGCCTTCATCCTGAGACCATTCCTGGCCGTGACGCAGACCATGAGCAGCTCCACCACCACCCTCAGCCAGGTAACCTCTCTGGTCCGAAGTCTCCAGAGGAGGCTGGACGAGATTCTCAAGGGGCGGGATTGTGGCCCTTCAGGCAGGAAGCTGGCCAATGAGATGCTTGACCTGGTGCGGAAGCTGAAGTCGGGGATGGAGGTGCATTTTGACGCGCTCCTGCAGTGGAAGCAATATGTCCTGGCAACAATGCTGGACCCCAGGGTCAAGGGCAGCATGGCATGCCAGACAGTGCTCTATGCCCTCTGGAAGGATGCACTGGTAGAGAGGGTCCGGCAGGCACAGCGGGCTATGCAGCAGGACAGCCCTGGGGATCGTGGGAGTGGGAGCAGTCACCCCTCTCAGCCAGGTGGGTCTATCCCTGCCCCCAGTGCTAGTGGTAGCAGCAGCATAAGCAGCAGCAGCAGCCCTGTTGCCAGAAGCAGCAGAAGCAGCTCGGCCTACGTGCAGGCTACTCTGGGGAACATGGGGTCCCCCACAACAATAGGGCAAACAGCGTGGCTGAGGGCAGTGGTGGAGGTAGTGCCCAGGCAGAGCTATGAGAGGGAGTATGATGGCACCTCAGAAGCCGTGGAGACCTACCTGGAGGAGGAGCCATGGATTGATCCCAAGAGCGATCCTTTGGACTACTGGTCCAGGAAGGCGAACGTGGCCGGTCCTGTTGAAAGTGGTCAAGGGTATCTTGTCCTGCCCAACAACCACTGTCCCCAGCGAGCAGGTGTTCTCTATGGTGGGGGACATTTGCTCCCCACACTGCCTGAGACTGGGGGTCAAGTTGGTGGAGCAGTTGCTGTTCATTAAGGTGAACCTTCCGCTGCTGGGATTCTCCAAGCTGCCCCTGCACAAGGATTGATGGTGTAGTGGCACATGCCATCCCATGCCAGGGGCAGTCATGGGATGGGGCTCCTCCTCCTCAATATGAGCTAGGCCTACTGCTGTTGTGCTGCTGAGGTGCTGTCCCTCCCTCCCAATGCCTGGTGTCCACCCTATCTCTCTCTCTCTCTCTCATACTAAGCGGCCTCGGCTGCCTTATCTGACTGACCTCATGACACTGGGTGGCATTGGGAAAATATTAGCCTGCCAGCCAGCCTATAGCTAGTGGCTACATGATCTTGATCCACCTATGTGACGCTGACTGGCTCTCGTTCTCTCACGCTTCACAGTCTTTGCTAGTCTATCTGAGTGCCCTGCTGCCAATGTCCCAGCCTGCCTGCCATACTGCCTCTCATGCCACGCTGGCTGGCTGGCCACCCAGCTTGCTGCAAATCTCAAAGCATGCCTCAGTCTGCCTTCCTGCCTCCCATGCCAAGGTGCCTGTCTGCCCACCCAGGTTGCCTAGCTCAAAGCCTGCCCAAGCCCACCTGACCTACTGCATCTCAT
This sequence comes from Sphenodon punctatus, assembly GCA_003113815.1. Classification (NCBI taxonomy): domain Eukaryota; kingdom Metazoa; phylum Chordata; class Lepidosauria; order Sphenodontia; family Sphenodontidae; genus Sphenodon; species Sphenodon punctatus. Next base: position 1,286,308 of record QEPC01009848.1, on the reverse strand, counting down.
GCCACGCTGTCTGCCTGCCTGCCCAGGTTGCAAAGTTCAAACCCTGCCTCAGTCTGCCTGACTGCCGCTCATGCCATGCCGCCTGCCTGCCTGACTGCCTGCCCTGGCAAACCATGTCTGCTGCTGCCAATGGCCCCCAGGTGGCCAGGTCTATATGCTGTCTGTGCTAAGGGTTCTGTACCCTGGCAACCCACTGTCTGCTGCTACCAATGGCTCCCAGACCTGAATACTGTCTGTGCCAAGGGTTCTGTTCCCTGGCAACCCACTGCCTGCTGCTGCTAATGTCCCTCAGGCCTATATGCTCTCTGTACCCTGACAAGCAATGTCTGCTGCTGCTAGTGCCAATGGCCCCAGGCCTATATGCTGTCCGTGCCAAGGGTTCTGTATGCTGGCAACCAATGTCTTCTAATGCTAATGCCAATGGCCCCCAGGCCTATATGCTGTCTGTGTCAAGGGTTCTGTACCCTAACAACCCACTGTCTGCTTCTGCTAGTGCCAATGGCCCCCAGGCCTATATGCTGTCTGTGCCAAGGGTTCTGTACTCTGGCAACCAATGTCTGGTGATGCTAGTGCCAATGGCCCCCAGGCCTATATGCTGTCTGTGCCAAGGGTTCTGTACCCCAGGTTGCCGCCAAGCTCAAAGCCTGCCTCAGTCTGCCTTCCTGCCTCTCATGCCAAGGTGCCTGTCTGCCTACCCAGGTTGCTGCCAAGAGAGAGAGAGAGAGAAATAAGAGGTAGAAAGTCTCCCCACTGCTAGAAGGAGAGACAGACACGATCCCACCTATGCTTACACCTACACTATATGGCCAGAGAGAGAGAGGGAGAAAGAGAGAGGCTCCCTGCTAGAACAAGAGAGATGGGGTGGAGGGGAGGCCATCTCAAGCTGTCACCTGCCAGAACCAGGAATAACTCCCATCTGTGCCCGATGCCCACATCCAGCAGCAGCAAACCTACCAGAATGAGATGGAATATAACAAAACGTGGAACGTATTATGTGCCTGCCTCTGTGCGTTCCTATACCTACCTATCACATGACTGAATGAAGTGTGCCCAACCATGCACTACTTCAAGGGACATCATTCAGCTCCCATAGGCCGTAATTCCATTGTACCTGAATCAGTCATACCCGCCTGTCCCAGGAACCATCAATGAGATTCTGGGACCATCATTCCAGTCACTGGGGGCTGCCATTCCATTCCACTGCATCCAGAAGCCCGGTGCCCAGCCTGCACATCAGCCTGCCCCTTCCCCCCAAGCCTACTCCTCAACACCTACCCGTGGATGCCCGCTGAAGCTGCTGGAAAAAAAGCCCCTCTGATGACCAGCATCCGCCACCTGCTTCCTGCTGCCAAGGAGCCTGTCTCTCTTTCTCTCTGGCACACACACACACACACACAGACACAAGCCCTGCCCCTCCTCAGGGACTGTCTGCAAGTTGAGACCCTGCTGCTGGCACATCTTTGGGTAATACCTTACCTATGCTACATGTGGAGGTGCCAGGTGCTGTTTGTAGGGATGACTAGCTGTATGAGATTCTGCCACCTCCCAGAACTTCAGCACAGAGGGATAAAAGATTGGCAGGTAAAACAAAGCTTGTAACAACAAATATAACCTTTATGAACAATTTTTAAAGAATAAGAACTATAAAACCAAAACCAAAATCAAACATATATACAAAGAAAAGAAACTTTAAACATTGGGGTCTAGACTAAGTAATAATAACACCTAAGTAATATCATCATGCATTTATGATGATGCCTCTAGTCCTCCCTCCTTGGGGTGCTAGGAATGGCAACGTGAGACAGTGACCCTGGCTAATACGTGCAAATCCAAAAGACTCTGGATGGCATGTGCAAATCCTGCCCTCCTTGGGGCACTATGGATGGCAACTGGAGAGACCCTGGCTGGCATGTGCAAATCCTGCCCTTATTTAGGGGTGCGTAGGGATGGCAACTGGAGAGTGGAGAGTGGAGACCCTTACTAGCCTGGCACATGTTTGGGTTGAGGTGCTCGTGCCTGACTGCTGGAAGATCCCCCCACACTACAGTACCCTCTTTCTCCATGGAAAGGAGAAAGGAGAAAGGAGAAAGCTCGTGCCTGACTGCTGCCACCAGCTAATGCCCACTGTTTGTCCCTGACTGCCCACCACCCACGCACCCACCTGCACGCCCATGAGCTCGCTCTAAAGGATAGTATTCTTCTTGTCCTGAAAGTAAAAAAAAAGTTGACAAACCTGGCAGGAGTGGTAGCACCTCCTGTGCCCATCAGCTATTGCTCCTCCTCCAGCACCGAAGGTCCAGCAGCAGCGGCAGGAACCTCTTCCTCCTCCTCTTCCTCCTCCACCACCGGCTCCGCCACCTTGGCCTTCCCTTGGCCTTCCCCCAGGCCCAGTGTTTAATGGTCACCTTCTTCACTCACCAACAGTCACCCGCCAACACTCACCAACCAGCCAAACCAATAGTCAAACCGAAACCAACACACAGTCCAACACAAACACTGCCAAAACACACCAAACACCCAGCCAGCCACAACACACACTCTCTTGCCACACAGCTCCGTACGCACTCGAATTTCCAGTTTCCAACGCAATCACAGGATCACGCGATACCTATTTCCGAATGAGCAAACCGAACCAAATGCCACCGAACCAAACGACCGAACCCGAACTCAGCAACCAAACCAAACTACGGAATGACCGAACTTCCAAAGCGTGATCTGTTCGCACATCCCTATACAGCAGAGCCTAAATGTAAAGTGTAAGTTAACCATAACTGGCCAGACTGGCATTGTAAGATGCATTTATCCTTTCTTGGCTGGCTGCTATGCTGAGTGCCCCACTGGTGACTATAGAGAGAGAGGAGGAATACGTAGGGGTACCATATCCAAGATCTGGGTCACCCACGGCCACTGGTCAGAGCGGGGCACTCTCTAGCTGCTGCATGTGGCATATCAAGTAAGTAGTAAGTAAGTAAGTTTTATTGAGGCATCCAGCTTTCACCATAGCCAAGTCACAACAAACAAGCAAACAAAACACATGCCAAGGCTTAAAGTCCTGTGCCTCAAGATTAATACATTGATATCATATAGATAAACAAGACAAAATAGGGTTACCACCATCATAAGACGGTCTCAAGACCAAAATAAATACCAAACTAGTGAGTATCACCCGACATACAGTATCATGAAGTCCTTTTATTACGGCTTCCGCCGTATATCAGAACCAATACAGTAATTCGAAGTCAATGTTTCAATAAACATACCAGGGTGTGCAACTTACCACTTATCGCCCCTATATTATTGCTATTATAACATAGCCCTCCGACCTGCGCTTACGATTAAGCAGAACATTTTATTCCTCCTTGCGGGGCGGAATGAAGAACTCACTAAAAGTGTGAGTACTTACCTGTATTGTACCCTGTTAATAGGAGTTGCTAGTCGATATGTTAGCTGATATATAGTATGTGTCGGGGAAATTTGATACATGTATTTGTTGAGCCCATTTGTTGTGATGTATGTTTTTATTCCTTTTTGTAACAGCTAACGCCATACAATAAAATGGTATTCATTCATTCATTCATTCATTCATTCATTCATTCATTCATTATAACATAGCCTACTTAACAAAACCCCCATAACATACCCTCCCAATTTACCACTCCCCATTTGCCACTGTCTACCACTGATGTTAAGGCGTGAGTCACAAAATCAGGTATATGATTAGATATAATTAATTACAATCAAATATAGAGAACTCGATCTTGCCCTCCATCACGCACCCTTATCTCCGCAAACTGCCAATAAATGATGCGCAGGCATCTTAATCCATCTTAATCCATGGTCCAAAGCACTCAACATTTAGGGATGGACGAACAGATCGCGGTTCGGGTTCGGCCGTTCGGTTCGGCTGCATTCGGTTCATCCGTTCGGTTTGTCCATTCGGTTAGTTCACCGGGTTTCAGTTCGGCCATTCAGTTCGGGTTCGGTCGGTTGGTTCGGGTTCGGCCATTCAGGAAATATATTTATTTTATTTATTTATTATTTCAATTGATTTTTACCCCGCCCTCCTGCCACACAGCCTGGGGCAGCTTACAATATAAAAAATACTAAAAACAATTAAAAACATTGATGACAATAATAAAATATTAAAACAGGGCTAATCACAACTAATAAAAACAAATCCAAATAGGGTGGGGGGGGTTAAAAAATCTCTCACCCTACCCTCCCACCCTTCCCAAAGGCCTGGGCAAACAGCCAGGTTTTGCAACGTTGCCAGAATATCAACAGGCTGGGGGCCAGGCGAGCTTCCTCTGGAAGGGAGTTCCAAAGGCACGGCACGGCCACCGAGAATGCCCTCTCCATTGTGGCCCCTCGCTTAACATGGGGGACCTCAAAAAAGGCACCCCCGGCAGACCACAGAAGCTGCTCTGGGGCACGGAGGGCGAGGCGGTCCCTGAGGTATGAGGGGCCCAGACCATGTAGGGCTTTATAGATTAACACCA
>QEPC01009848.1:1214470-1280280 GCA_003113815.1 Sphenodon punctatus | reverse complement strand
TTCAGTTTAAGGTTTAAGTTTCATTTCAGTACAAAACTGAAATGAAACTTAAAGCAATCTAATAATCCTACTCAACGCCTGCTGTTCAGGAACAGTGACTAGCTCAGAAGGTGCTGGAAGGGGGGAGGCAGATAGTTTCATTTCTTGCAAGCCTCTCCACCCCTGGTGCCTGGAAGTCTGCTCCTCAGTGACTAGTACTACCCCTCCCTGTCATGTTCAACCTTCCAGTGAACCGTTTTTTGCCACCCGAAGGCGATTCGAACTGACCGAACTGTTAGGTCATTTCGATGTTTGGAATTGAGTTTGGTTCGGCCAGTTCATGTTCGGATTTGGGTTCGGATTTGGTCATCTGAACAGGCCGAGTTCGGGCCGAACTCCGAACTTCTGAACCGCGTTCGCCTATCCCTATCAACAGACCAACCTCAAGCTAGGATGGGATTTGATGTAAACTCCTCCTAGTGATCAATCTGCTGCCTACCTACTCGCCAGAGCCGGGGAAGGGTTTACTACTTAGGGATTGATGAAGGTTCTCAAACTGTAGTCCTATTAGTTTTCTTTTCTTTATGGCCAATCCAACAAATGTTGCTATTGCCATTATATTTTCCCCCAATGACAATTTTTTTATAAAATTAAGTTTATCAGCCACCTTTATCCCATTCTCTTTCCCCAACAAAGGAGCAAGCCATGTCTCCCTCAGCGTATGATAATACGGGCACCTTAGTATAAAGTGATCAACTGTTTCAATTTCCTGCAAAGAACAGGTGCAATAACGAAGGTCATACCGAACTTTATTGTACCGACCTTCTGAGACCGCAGTTTCAATTAAGCCAAATCGAAGGAGTTTATAATTCCTTCTCAGTGTTTTATTAACAAGCGTATCCAAATATGGTTCGAACCAAATATATGTTTTAATTGTCCCGTACTCAGGTGATACTTTCCATTTCTTATTGGAAGCAAGATCTTGTTGTTCCACCATTTCTCGAGATCTCAGAGCTAACTCCTTTTTGATGCATTGGCTGGATTTCCCCTGGAAATATAAGAAGAAAAACCCCAACCTACTTAACAGAACCCCCAAGTACTTTACCCAAGGATACACCCTAGGCCCAGAGTGTGCTAGTTCTTCAATAGCACACTGGACCGAGAGCATCATCTATTGTTGGCTAAGCAGTCTTATCCAAAAACCCAACAAGTGGCATATCAAATGAGATTCGTACATTGCATGGCTGCGTCAGAGTGGCTAATGCAGATTGACCTTCTAGCCTGGACTGGGGGTGGGGCGGGGGGGACCCAGTTGGGACTGGAAACCCTCTGTTGATGATGCCATGAAGAGTTCTTTGAGAACTCTATGTACAGGACAAAGGAAAATAAGCTCCCACAAGCACGACAAGGTACCAGTTCATGAAGGGAGGTTTTTTGTTTTTTGTAATTATTATTATTCAACCCAACTATAACAAACAGCCTAACTACTTGCCTACAAATGCCTAACTATAACAACCTATCTGATTCTATACAACTACTGCTACCTTAACTAAAGTAATACTAAGAACTACCTACCTAACCCGAAGTCAGAGGAGACAGCATCTGAGGGAAAGGAGGAACCCTCGTCATCCCTGTAGTCATTAATTTGTCTGGCTGGCAGTCTCAAACAAAGTGGTAGAGGAGGTGAAGGAGACACTGACACCCCCCACAGGAGCAGCAGAAGACCCCTCACCAGGGTCCCTGGCAGCAGCAGGTATCCTTTGGGGAACCCTGAGACAGGGGAGAGTCCTGGGTGGGAGTGGTGGGAGGTCTGGTAGTGGGGGCCCCTCCATGCCAGCAGCCCAAGCAGCATCCGGGCACCAGACTACCCCCCAGCATGCTCAATCATGGCCCGGAGAAATGCGCAGTTGGCCTCCTGTGTCTGCCTCATGAATCTGCAGTAGGTCGCATTTGGAGCCTGTCCACATCCCAAGGCACGATTCTGCTCCACTGAGTCATGTGCTTGGGACAGTTGGTCCAGAGCTTCACATCCAGACTCAATGGCACGAGTCAGGCTATACAGCTCTGGGGGCAGGGGCAACTCCTCCTCAGCTTGTGCAGGGCAGGCCTCTGCCTCCACCATTGAGGAGGAGAAGGAGGAGGACGTGGGGCTCCTCTGCCTCCTGGCAGGCACAGCTTTCCCCCCTAGCTGGTCCTGCTGCCTGACACCTGCCCGGTCTCTCCTCTTTTCCTCAGTCAGGCTAATCCCATGGGCCCTCCCTGGTAGCTACACCTTATCCCTGGCAGCCAAATACCTGTCCAAGCAACAGGCATTTTTTTAACATTTGGCCCATTTTGGGCCTGCATTGCCACCAAATCAGACCCATCGAGACCCACATTCCCAGTACCCACACAATATCCCTGGCAACCAAATGCCAGTTCAAGCAAACAGGACTTTAAAAAAATTGGCCAGTTTCAAGGCTACATTGCCACCAAAGCAGGGCCATCGACACCAGCATTACCAGTACCTACACCGTATCCCTGGCAGCAAAATGCCTATCCAAAGGAACAGGCCTTTTTTAAAAGTTTGGCCAGTTCTAGGAAGGATTGTTGGATTTGTGTTAGCTCACTGAACCTATCTCCTTTTTCATTCTGTATCAAGGATATGTGAGCTTTCCTTTGTTTAGTTTTAACCAAGCATGCCAGTGCCTTACCTGCCTTGTTATTATTTTCAAAGTAATACAATCTAATTTTTTGCAGTTGCCTTTTTGTTTTTTCTAGTTCTGCCACATTGATTATTTCCCTGCTTTTTATAATGTCTTGCTTTAGGGTCCTCTCAGGAGCAATTTTATTTAGGGCCTCCAATGTTTGTAAAGTAGCATATCTATCCTTCAGTTGCTGCCTCTTTACTTTCAATGTTTGTGCATGTAGTGCTATAACCTTCCCCCTAATCAACACCTTTGCAGCCTCCCACAGGGTTGCTTAGGAATCAACCAAATGTTCATTCAGTTCAAAGTATTCTTGAATATCTTCCTTAATTTGTCTTTTATTTTGTTCACTTTTCAAAATATTTCTTTTTAACTGCCACTTGATAATTTTTTTACTTTTCTGCCTTCAACTTTTGAAATTTGTTATTCCTGCATTATGATCTGTGAAGACTGTTGGGTGGATATACCATTTGTAACATCTATGCAGCTCTGTCTTTGCTACTACTACATGGTCAATACGTGTGTAGCTATTATGTACATTGTAGAAGAATGTATAATCTCTCATTTTACCATTAACATGACTCCAGACATCAGTTAGCTCAGTTCCTGAACTCGTATGAGCTATCTCTCTTTGCTCACTGCTTAAACCACCTGTCCTGGAATAGTATAAATCTGATAGTACAGTGTTGAAATCCCCCTGTATTATAATCCATCCCTTTGCTTTATCCATTGTCAATGAAAGGTACTTTTTGTAAAAAGTTAATTTCCCTATATTTGAGGCATAAAAATTCACTAACGTCATCTACTGTTCTTCCAACTTCCCAATTATATAGAGGAAACTTACCTCCTCATCTTTTAGGGTTTTTTCTATGCTAAAGCTCTTATTTTTGCTTAAACCTATTATTACCCCTGCCTTTGTTTTCTTGGAGCAGGAAGAGTACATCTCTCCTATATTTTTATTAGCAAATCAATACACATCTGCTTCCAGAAGGTGCATCTCTTGTAAAAAGAAAACCTCTATTCCCTGTTCCTCCAGCAGGTTTCTAACTCTCTTCCTTTTTTGAAGGGTATTGAGTCCTCTTACATTTAGTGTAAAGGTTTTAATCCCATTCATTCCTGAGGTCAAATGACCTTCGCTTCTTGTCACTGCTAGCTGATTTTCCTCTGCCCACCTTTGTATACCATATTTTTTGAAGTTCGTGCTCTTTAACCATCTCTAAGGCCTTATGCCTTTCCAGCTCTGTAAATGCCTTCCCAGACATATCTTTGAACCATTGCTTATTAAAAACAGTATTGTGAGCACACAAACATAACTTCCAAAAAAAACCCTATTCCCTCCCCCTCCTTCAACTTTTTCCCTCCCTAATTTATACCCTTTATTACCAACCCATCAAATCAGGATCAAATCTTTCAGCCATCCTTCCCCGGTTGGGGGACCTGTTGGGTTTCAGAAGTAACTCTAGTCTGAGTACCTCTGACTGCCTTCTTTCTCCCCCCTCCAGCTCAATAAACTGAGTAGGATTGAGTAGGATTGATTAGATTATTGATCAAATAAATTGAGTAGGATTATTAGATTGCTTTAAGTTTGGACCTTATTATTTATTTTATATAACAAGCCTACTTTCCTTATAATGAAGCATGAGTTCATGGCTGCCATGGCAACCATGGACCTGTACAAGACAGTTATCAGTCCGACACACCAGGGGGGACATAGCCTTGAGGCGGGTGCTCCGTTAGTGGGTGAGTAATTAGCTGCACCCTTGTCATGGATAGACCATTACCTCCTGTGGGCTTCGCACCTGCAGTATGTCTGCCCCTGGAAAGGTGCAGAACCAATTTGGATGGTTCGCCCCCAGAGACTGATAGAACCTGATCGGTTCTGGAAGACTCTGGGTGAGTTTCCCTCTGACCTTGATGACTGTTCCGTTGATGACCTTGTCATGTAATGAAATACCTTGCTGACGGAGGCCATTGATCAGCCAGCTCCTAGGCAGCTTCCCAGGTGACAGCCCTGCAGACCTGCTTGGTTCTCCAAGGAACTGTGAGGGCTGAAGTGAGAAGGGTGGCAGTTGGAGCAATGGTGGCATCATTCGCGTGCTGAAACCGATAGATTGCATCATAGCCCGTTTATGGGCCTATGCCGTAGCTATGCGGGCAGCAAAAAAGGAGTTTTTTGCTACCCTCATAGTATCCGCTAAATCCCGTCCAGCTGAGCTTTTCCGGATGGTGCGGGGACTGGTCAGTCCGGCCTCCCTCTGTGTTGAAGTGGAGTCATCTACTGCTTACTGTGACATGTTTGTGGATTATGTTGTGGATAAAATTGCTCAGATTCACCATGACTTTGATGCCACAATTAATACATATGGGGAACTGGAGGTTATGGAAGCCTCGTCTTGTCCAGTTTTGTGGGATCAATTTCAGTCAGTGACACCCACTGATGCAGTCGGTGTTCTTGGGGTTGTTAGGGCCACATCTTGTGAATTAGATCCTTGCCCGTCCTTGCTGATTAAATCTTGCCGGAAGACAATAGGACCATTGCTGGCTGGGGTGGTTAACGTCTCCCTTCCGGAGGGCAGAGTGCCGGGCTGTCTCAAAGAGGCAGTGATTTGGCCTCTGCTCAAGAAACCATCGCTTGATGTTGACTCCCTTGCCATCTATCAGCCTGTCTCTAACCTTCTCTTTTTAGGGAAGGTTATTTAATGGGTAGTAGCTGCAGGGACATCTTAACCATGTCGGTTATCTGGACCCCTCTCAGTCAGGATTTCATCCAGGGTATGGCACCGAGACTGCGCTTGTGGCTTTGGTGGATGATCTGTGCCGGGCAATGGACCGGGGTCGTTTGACCCTGTTAGTTCTATTAGATCTTTCAGCTGCATTTGATACAGTTGATCATGAGATGTTGGTGACGCACCTGCGGGACTATGTAGGGGTGGGCGGGATTCTTCTTGAATGGTTCCACTCTTTCCTGACCGGTAGAACGCAGCGAGTGGTTCTTGGGGAGTTTTTTTCATCATACCAAGACCTCTCGTGTGGAGTCCCGCAGGGTTTGGTTTTGTCCCCTCTCCTGTTCAACGTATACATGCAGTCACTCGGTGATGTGATCAGGAGGTTTGGTGTGCGGTGTCATCAATATGCTGATGACACCCAGCTGTATCTGTCTTTTTCAACAGACCCAGGCCCTGCAGTCTCGGTGCTTACTCTGTGTTTGATGGCTGTGGGGGACTGGATGAGGACTAACTGACTGAAGCTGAAGTTGGTGGGTAAGGTGCTGGAGATGGTGGCCCCCATTATTGGTGGAGTCTGCCCTCCATTGGTATCCCAGATATAGAGTCTGGGGGTGCTCCTCAATGTGCAGCTCTGCCTGAACATCCAGGTGGAGGCTGTGGTGATGAGTGCGCCTTTCGCCAATTACATCTGGTGCGACGACTTCGGCCATTTGTTTCAGACTCTGACCTGGCCACCATCATCCATGCTTTCATCACCTCTAGATTGGAGTATTGTAACGCGCTCTACGTGGGACTACCCATGGTGATGGCTCAGAAACTGCAGCTAGTGCAGAATGCGGTGACCTGTCTTCTGGTAGGATTGGGCTGCTAGGAGCACATTACACCAGTGCTCCACTCTCTGCACTGGCTGCTGGTGGTTTTCTGGGTCCGATTCAAGGTGTTGGTTTTGGCCTATAAAGCCCTAAACAGCCTAGGCCCTACCTATCTGCAAGATCACCTCACTCCCCAGGTGTTGGACTGACCCCTGCAGTCATCGGGGTGGGCACCCTGCTCGAGGTCCACTGAGTCTTCCAGGGGACCACGCAGGGGAGGGTGTTCTCGGTGGTCGCTCTACAACTGTGGAACTCCCTTCCAGTGGACGCCTGGTTGGCCCTGGATCTCCCCTCTTTTCGGAGAAGTTGTAAGATCTGGCTGTTCCATCAGGCATTTGGTGGGGGAGATGGGTGAGGGGGTGGGTTGTTGGGTGGGGGCTATTTTTCTTTTGTCCTCTTTTTAGCTGTTTTAAATTGTTGTTTGAATGTTGTTTAAAGGTTTTGTGAATTGTCAGCTTCCCCAAGCTGCCTGTGGCAGGAAGAGCGGGGTAGCAAATTTTTTAAAATAATAAATAAAATAAAAAATGAATAAACCAAACCATTGTATCTTCCTTCTCTAGGCAGGAAAGCATGACATGAACTTACATTCTTTTTAATACTTGTGTCTCTGAGTCTTACTTTTTTTCCCCCCATCACACCTAATACTCTGTAAGTTTGAAAGTTTACCCATAGCTTGAAGCTTCTGTGCTTCTTCTGTCCTCTTATCCTATTCAGGTGTTAGATACTGCTGGGAGAGAGACCAAAAAGGCATCTAAGTCCTTGGTATCATTAAAAAAAAAACATTTTCCCCTTCACCAAAATATTAAAATAATCATTTGTGCAGGAAATATTATTTTTGACTTCAGGTTTCTTTGCAAAACAGGGGGTAGGACATCCTGCCCAGCCAGAAACATGATCAGGATGGGGAGCAATATAAGAGCTTACTGCAGCCCCAGGTAGTGCTGAATAGAATGCACCTAGTCCAGGATTTTGTACCCCAGGCCCATGGGGAATGCTGGAGGCAGAGGGCCTCGGTGATCATTCCCCAGGGAGGTCCCACTAGTTTGGGCCCTGACAAGCTGCTGCATTGCCCCCTTGCATCTCTCCAGTCTCTGCTGGAGATAAAGTATCACTGCTTCAGTACCCCTCACCAGAGGCAGGCAGGGCCCCTCTGCATCAGAAAGGGCCACAGGACAATCACTGGCTGGGGGGGCTCTTTAGGCGCCCGCCTCTTCTTTTGTTGTTTCAGTTTGCCCATGCCCACAAAAAACCCACCAAGCAGTGTTTGACAGACAAACCTCACTGGTGAACTGCTAATAAAGTGGGGAGGGAGTAATCTCACCGCACTGTCTCTAACCACGCAGGATGTGCAGGAGGAGAAAAGTCATTGCCTGCAGGGCAACACCCTCAGTCCTCAGGCTCAGTTCCCTGACCTGTAGTAGCAGAGAGCCCGATGCACTTAAATCTGCTCCCTGCTTGGCTGTTCTGAACTCCCAACTGCAGGTACAAGATGGCCTGTGCATTCTTATAGCAAGGCAGATCTTGCCTCGTGAGATCAGTTTTTCGCGTTCTGCCCCAGCGCTTCTCCCACCTCCTGGCCTGGCCATTGTTCTCTGTTGATTTTTCAAATGCGGGTTGCCATGGTAACCTGCACCAGACCCAGTGGCTCTCTGGGAATGGCCCTCATTTCCTCACTCATTTCATAGGCAGAGCACAACAAAGGGCCCTTCCCGCTGCCCCGTACTGTAAGCCGGGCTGCGGAGGGGCAATGCTCTAATTCCCTATCAGAGAGGCAGATCCATTGTTTTGCTTTACAACCCATTAAAGCATATTGTTATTCACATGTCTCCAAACTTGGCATTTGTGTTCCCTCCATTGTTCCTAATGGGCACATATACAGTTTCTCTCCAGTATGGATTCTCTGGTATATATTGAGTGCCCCAACTTCTTCTGAAACTTTCCATGCATTCCTGGCCTCTACAGAGTTTCTCTCCTGTGTGAATTCTTACTTTTCAAATATCAGATTTTAAAAGTGAAAGAAACCACACGTGCATATAATGTCCTCTTACCTAAAAGGACAAACCCAAAACCTAAAAAAACCTAATGGATTTTAAGCTGCCTAGAGCCTCTGGGAAGGGCAACATATACATTTAAATAAATAAAACAGATTTGAATCTTCGACCTGCCAATTGACTTTTCTAGCACCTAACCTACAGGAGCAATTGCTGGTTTCCCCTTTTTGATTTGCTCACAGAACTCTGCATTTTATTTATTTATTATTTTATTATAAAATTTGTATGCTACCCCCTCCTGCTAAAAGCATCTCAGGGCGGCTAACAACATGTTAAAACAGATTAAAATAAACAACAATAATACAGTTAAAATCCCACAATAAAAACAAGTTACTCCCTACCCCACCCTAACCCACCCCATCTCCCTCAGGAAAGGCATGGTGGAACAGCCAGGTCTTACATTGTCTACAGAAAGAGGGGAGGTTGGTGGTCAGGCAGACCTCTGACAGGAGGTAGTTCCACAGCCGCAGCATGGCCACAGAGAACGCCCTCCACAAGGTCGACACTCGAGAAATCAGGGGAACCTCGATGAGGGCGCCCTGGCCGACCGCAGGGACAGATCCAGGATCTAGAGAGTGAGGCAGTCTTGAAGGTAGGCAGGGCCCAGGCCATTTAGGGCTTTAAAGGTCAACACAAACTCCTTGAATTGGGCCCAGAAGACTATCATCAGCCAGTGCAGAGAGTGAAGCATCGGTGTAATGTGCTCATATCAGTCCATCCCCGTTTTGCTCACTATTGCATGGCATCAATATTGTGTATTCTTTAGAACTGTATTCACTGTGCTTTTTCTACTCGTTATTCCACAATAATTTCTACATTTTTAGGAGGTCCTGCCCCACCAACCTAGAAGTTCACCAGCCACCACTGCCAGGGTGATAAACTAGCTAAGGTCAGCTAAGGCCTTAGCTAAAATTTGTGGGGCCTAGGGCAAAGATAAAATGTGGGGGTCCCCTGTAGCTCCACCTCCTCAATAACATTCTCTGCAGGGTCCTAAAGGTGGTCATGTTTGGAGCCATGCTGGGAAGGAGTAGGGGTCATGCTCTCTGCTGTGGTGAAAATTGGGGAAATAGAGGAAAGGAGAGAATTGCCCTGTGGTAAGGCCATCCCTGCCACAAGGCTTCTATCAACAGTCCTACGTTTGCTCAGAGAAGACACACTCAAAGTCAAGGTTACCTGGAACATTTTTGCAAGTTGCCAACTAACATCTTGCAAAGCTCATATGGTTTGGTTTCTTTTAATAAAACTCTTCCTTGTTCATAGTGGTTGTAGTGAGACAGAAGGAACTGCACTGACAGCATCAAAATGAACAGACTGTGTGAAGACAGCTGTCACACCTACAGGATAAGATAAGCAATATGTTCCTGCATCGAGTACATGCTGATGTGTCTGGAGTGGAAAAATCATTGGATTGGGGTATCCTCCCTTCTTAAAGAACTCATATTTATTTAGTTAGTTGGATTTTTATCCCACCCTTCCCCGAAGGCTTCAGTCAGCTAAAATCAGCATAAAAACATACATAGAAAATGCAGAAATTAAACCACATAGAAAATGCTCATAAAAAACCCAGATCCTAACCCTGCCTGTTAAATGTCTGACCAAATAGTAGGGATGCGTCACCAGGGAGAATACCGGATACCAGATTTACTGGTATCGGATCTCCCCGGTATCGGATTTACTGGTATCACCATACCAGATTTTTAACATTGGCCGTTTTACCGGTTTTTTTACATTGTGGCCATTTACTTCAATGGCCGCGATCTAAAAAAACCGGTAAAGCAGCCAATGTTAAAAATCCAGTACGCCGATACTGGTGATTATCAGATTATCAGATTAATCTGATATACCTGATTATCAGGTGTATCGGATTTATCCGATACTGATATTCCCACCCCTACCAAATAGGTATGTCTTACATTACCTCTAGAAGATGCTCAGGCTAGGGTTTTGGTAAACCTCCAAGGGAAGGGAGTCCCATAGCTGTGGAGCAGCCACTGAGAATACCGCTTTGCGTGCCCTTGTCATATGGAACTGGTGCAATGATGGAACGTGCAATGGGGTGCTCTCAGTTGACCTTTGAGGTCAAAATCAGGCGGTCCTCTAGTTATGTCAGGGAGATCTGACTCTGCTGCTCTCCTCTGCCTTGAAACTCTTTACTAGTTGAGGTGATGTAGCATATTTTAAAGAGTTGCTGTTACTTTGGGTATAAGGTGTAAGAACCAAAGTGTACCACGCTGGTCCTGAACTGAGGTAGTGTTGCAGAAAGAGCTCAGGGAAAACTATCCTTCCAAGCTTCTTAGTACACAACTAAACTGTACCTAGTGCAGTTTGCTCCCTTTGGGATTCAAGCCTTTATGTTGCTGCAGGATCTCCACCTTCAGGGAAGAATAAGAGTACCTTTGCTCTTGTGTATGCACAGATAACTTATATGACTGGCAAGGGTGGGTGGTATGCAGAGTCAATATATTATTATTTTATTTTTATTTTTATTTTATTGCTTTATTATTTTATTTTATTATTGAGCCAGCGATGTACCTAGCACTGTACAGTCAGTAGTTCCAGACAATGGATCTCTTCCTAACTCCTCCCCCTTCTCCTCCCTACCCCTCTCGGTCGAGGTTCCCCAAGGCTCTGTCCTTGACCCTCTCCTCTTCTCTATCTACACCCATTCCCTAGGCAAACTCATTGCCTCCCACGGTTTCCAATACCACCTATATGCTGACGACACTCAACTCTATCTCTCCACTCCTTCCCTCTTCCCGTCTGTTCAAGCTCGTCTCACCAACTGTCTCTCTGATATCTCCGCCTGGATGTTTCAATGCCAACTCAAACTGAACATGGCAAAAACTGAAGTCCTTATCTTCCCTCCCAATCCTTCCTCTCCCTCTTCCCTGTCAATCGCCATTGACGGGGTCTCCATCCTCCCTGTCCCCCAAGCCCGTAGCTTGGGCTTCATTTCCGACTCACACCTTACCTTCAAACCCTATATTGACTCCGTGGCCAAATCCTGCCGCTTATCACTCCACAACATTGCTAAGATCTGCCCTTTTCTGCCTGTCTCCTCTGCCAAAACTCTCATCCATGCCCTAGTCATCTCATGCCTCGACTATTATAACCTCCTCCTCACTGGCCTTCCTCACTCTCACCTTTCTTCCCTCATCTCTGTTCAAAACTCTGCTACCAGAATCATCCACCTAGCCCATTGCTTTGATGATGTGTAGCCTCTCCTCTTCTCTCTCCACTGAGTCCCCCTTCCTGAGCGTATTCTGCACAAGCACCTACGTCTTCACCTACAAAGCCCTTCACAACCTCGCCCCACCCTACCTCTCTGCCCTGATCTTCCTCCGAACCCCTGTTCGAGCACTCCTCTCCTCTTCCATCCCCTCCCTTGCCCTCCCACACTCCCCTGCTTCCCCAACCACCTTCATCCCTTCTTCCTCGCTGCCCTGCACACCTGGAATTCCCTCCCTGCCCACATCCGCCTTGCCCGCTCCCTTCATACTTTCAAATCCCTCCTCAAAACCCACCTCTTCTGCTCTGCCCTTCCTAACTCCTTTTAACCATCCCCACCCAGGATTATCCCCCATCTATTATCTGAAAACTCCCAATATACTGTAACCAAGCCAAGAACATGTACCTGAGTTCTTGCATCCCCATGATTGTTGCATCCCTTGTCTCTCCCTCTGTTACCCCTTCCCTGTCTCCCCTCCCCCTGTCTTTAGATTGTAAGCTCTCAGGCAGGGACTGTGTCTATCTTATTCTCTGTAAAGTGCCAGGTACATTGCTGACATTATATAAATAATAATAATAATAATAATAATAATAATAAATTAATAATAAAAAAAATACATAATTAATAAGTCCCTACCCCAAAAGGCTTACAATCTAAGAGACAAAAACGGGGGAGATTAGGGAGAGCTGAACATCAGGAGAGACAAGGATACATTCATGAGTTTGAGAAGATGGTGGTGCATGTGCTTAACTTAGGGTATTTTCAGACGTTATGCGGGCCGTTGGCCCCGTACCGGCACCAACGGCTTCGTTCCCCGCCGGGGTCACCCCGTAATGGCACAACAGACGTGCCGGGGGGATCCCAGCGGGGAAAGTGGGAGGGGCCGTGCAGCGCAACGTGCGGCCGTGCGGCCCCGCCCCCTCCACGCACCCCGCCGCCCGCCCTCCGAGGAGACGGGCGGGTGGCAGGGCCAATGCGGCCGCCACGTACGGCCGATCGTGCCACTGCCAGACTTTACTTTTCCTTGGCCACGGCCCGGGGTCCATTTGACCACGCTTCCCGGGACCTTCCCCCGGCTAGCCCGGGAAGCGTGGTTCAAACAAACCCCAAGTGGGGATTGACCGTGGCCAACATCTGGTGCGCCGCGAACAGACGTATGGGACACGGTGACCACAGGTGGGTATTCACCGTGGTTCACCGTGTTCACGTAATGTCTGAAATCACCCTTAGTTACAGGAGATATATTCTGTGGGAGGGAGGAGGAGGATGCAATTTCACTCACGATGAACCAGGGAAAGCCTGATAGAAGAGGTAGGTTTTCAGGAGGGATTTGAAAGTTAGGAGGGAGGGAGCAGAACCAATGTATTCAGGGAGGGAGTTTCAGGCCTGTGGGGCAGTAAGAGAGAAGGGGCAAAGATGTTTAGAGGAGCAGGGGAGTCACAAGCAGGTGAGGAGGATCAAAGCTCCCGGGCAGGAATTTGGCAGGATACAAGAGTGAAGAGATATGGGGGAGCAAGGCCATGAAGAGAGCCTTAAAGGTGAAGACCAGGAGTTTGTGATGAATGCATTCTCATAGAGGTAGCCAGTGTGGGGTGGAGAGGAGGCCTGAATGGGGACGAGGGGCATAACCAGGTGGACTAACTGGGTTTGGTTATTCCTGTTTGTATCCTCCAGTTGTTGTGAGCAGAGACCTTAGAGTCTTTTTTTAACATACATTTTGTGGCTTGGTGGTAATCATATGCATGCCAGCTACACTTTAAAGTTTTTGAGTTAGCATTCAAGCTTACAAGTTTTTATAGACAATACAGAAGGGTGTTTGTACACCCGAAAAGCATTAAATTCACTGTTTAGATACATTATTCATCTTGCTAAATGGTTTGATTATATTTCTATTCCTTTTGTATCTAATGCTGTTTTAGTAAATACTGCCTTTGGTTTCACATATCATTTTGTGTTCTTTTCATAGTAGCTAGTTGGTTTTCTTTTCTGGCTGTTTGTGTGTTACTATTCATTTTCCCCCTTGTTTTTGTTGAGTTGGATCTTTTAATAATGAGACCACCAAATCTAGAGCCAATGGAACTATGTATTTATTAATTCTGAGCGACATAAAAATGGTTTATACAATACCAATACAGAATGACTGAGAGGCGAGAGGT
This sequence comes from Sphenodon punctatus, assembly GCA_003113815.1. Lineage (NCBI taxonomy): Eukaryota > Metazoa > Chordata > Lepidosauria > Sphenodontia > Sphenodontidae > Sphenodon > Sphenodon punctatus. The sequence continues at coordinate 1,266,580 of QEPC01009848.1, read as the reverse complement.
GAAGCAGTGCCGGCACCATTCAATCTAGGCCTTCAGTAGCCTCCTGGGGAGACCACCCTCAGCCAGGTTTCATCCACGTTGCCACTTTCCTCTTGTACAGCATGCCCCTTCCACTTAAGCTGGCTCTGTCTTTATTCAGTCCAATCATTTGTATATTGTAACTAACTACTGAACACACACACACACTGCCTTTCCGCCCCACTTCAGTCCAATAAAAAAGTGATGGAAAGTTGACTTTCCAGGACAGAGACATGACTTTCCAGAATTGAAAATGTATAAATACGTGTCAGAAGTCAATGTTAATAGAAAACCATGTAAAATATGTGACTAACAGTCATTGAAAGTCACCTTTCCATCACTTTTTCTTTTCATGCTGATTTTGGTAAATAAAACAAAAATTGGTACCAGAAGCTACCAATTTTTCAGGTATCTGCATAACCGATTGATACTCGGTTGACCTGCTGGGTACCTGATGAGTTATCACAGGGGGATGTGTCAAAGCCCAGGGCGAGCTCTGGCAAGTGGCAAGCAGGAATTAAATGTATATATATATATACAAATAATCTCAACAACACAATTTGGCTACATTGGTATTGAAGCAATACAAAGGCTGTCAAGTGGATTTTCTGATCAAGTTATCGGAAAAACTTCAAATAGTGGCAGATCCAGCTCCCATTGAAATCGACAGGAGTCTCTCTTTTGCCTTCCATAGTTGTTTAATAACTCCTGCAGATTAATCTTCTTGAAATTAAAGAACATTGTTAGGACATTACTGTCACATCTGTGATTATGCTGTTTAAATTCTGCTCTCTGGTTCAAAAACCTCTGTAAATAGAGGCACTATTTACTATTTACTATTTTACTATATATTATATATAGTAAAGCTGCCAGCACTTCAAATAATCTTTGTGACTGCAGATGATACATCATTAATAAACATTAGGATGTACTCTGCCTGTATCTAAGGAAAGCAAGAGACAGAGCTGAAATCCCTAAATCCGTTAGGTTTTACCTAAATACAGCATATAGTAAATATTGGCTGAAACCAATGTCGCTAAGAAGCTAATTGGATACAGACTATCTGCCTTGCCTGCCGCACCATTAATCTTCTTACTTAACAGCAGATCATGCTGTTCAATTAACTGAAGTGCTTTTAGTGTGTTCAATAGATGATAAAAATAACAAAACAGTGATAGTACATAAAAAGGAATCAAATATTGAAGCAAGTTAATCACCTCAGCAGAGCTGTTGCTCCAAAAGAAGAGAAGGGGCTTGAACGAATGGCTCCATTTGTACCAGTCTATCAGGCTGATCATGACCTGACTACTGTTTATGAAATGGTAACATATAGGGTTTTTCAAAACATTTATTTCATTAGTCACAGCCTAAACCAATATAACATTAATTAGTCGCAGATGTCAATAGTTCCCAAAGGCATTTTCCTCTTAATATCTGTTACATTTCTTTCTCATGCATTTTAATTATACATTAAAAACAGCACACATGTTATAATCAAGAGAGCTAAAACACATCAGCTCCCAAAGATTTTTTTCAAGACCAAAAATCTTTGGCATTTGTAGAAACTGTTCACAGAGATGCTTATTTTCCAACACATTTGAATTGTACTAAACTACAGATGGTAAAGAACTACAGGGGGACAAAAATCAAGACAAGCTGTTGAAGTGTGTGTGTATGTGTGTGTGTGTCAGAGAGAGAGAGATCTTCTCTCTTATAATGAGGTATTAGCATTTGTACAAGAAATTCAGTGTCTGTGTGTAATTTTTGTATACCAGTCCATTAAGATTTCTTACAACGTTTAATTTATCCTAGTAAAAGGAGAGATAATTTTATAGCATTCTTCAGCTGACTTGTATTCTGGTATGTTTCTTTAACCTCTATAAGCTTTTATTGTGTTATTGGACAATAAAAACCTAATCATACAGCAAAAACTTCAGTCACAAGAGAAAATGGTAGTCCAGATTGTATAATTTATCCAGTGAAAATGCTTTCTCTCTTGATCAAATGTAAGTATTACAGTTTACTGTATGCTAAGAATTAATATGAAACCCATATAAGGCTTTTCTGAAATCGTTTAGTATTTTGAGGGTTAAGAAGAGGCTCAGTATTCTGAACAGTTAAACTGGAAAATGTATATCTTCCAAAAGTCAGTTCCTCCTGCTAAATCCGAGAATGGTGACCACATTCCTATGATGAGAATCATAAGGGAGTATCCCTGTGTGCGCACTGATGCCAACTGATTTCAATGGGTCTTCATGAAGGAACAGAGGCCAATACCAGAGAAGTCACTGTAAGTCTGGGCCTACTATATCTTGACTTGTGAAAATGAAAGTTGATCGTAAATAAATCTTACTTTTTAATAAGACAATTTAATTTTGGGACCTAATTTTTAAAATTCTGCAGATCTTTATATAGACTTGTTTTTAAATTTTATAGGAATTTCCCAAAACAACATTAAAATGGTTCTTTCTCTATGAAAAATCTTATTACCAGTTTTAATGCTTCTTGGGTTTTCATTTGGAATTATTGTCATTGTTCCTTGTTAGTTTTAAATATACTGCTCTCTTGACAGCAAAGGCACAAACTTGCCATGAAGGGAGTTTAAAAGGGCATCCAATGTTGTTCATTATCACTTGCTCAGAGATGAATGTTTCAGGGTTGCAGAAAGTATTAATCTTGGAGAACTCATGTATTCTACTATGTAGGTGGTGCAGCACCAGCATTATTGGTCAATTAACCTTTCAAACTTCCCAGTTATTTATTTATTTATTTATTTATTTTAATAGTTAGACTATTAATGTCTTACTGTCTAAGATTATGGCTCTACATACAATATTATAAAATGATGTTAAATACAGAACATGTAACATAAAACCATAGGTCACTGATCAACTCCAGTCAGAAGACTGACACAATACCTGTACATTTCTTCATTTGTTTGAAGTTAGAACTTTAAATTCTCTGACATCATTCAAATGGTAGCAACTTAACCCATGATATAAAATAAAAGTTATAATGGGGAGGAAAGCAGTCCCTGGAACAGCTGGCCTTAAATGAGGAGTTGCTTCAAGGTATTAACCAGAACTAAACCTGATTAAACAACTAATTGGCTTGAATGGTAATGGCAGGCATCCAAGGGCTGTACCTGTTGACAGCAACAGAGGTTTCAGAACAATCTTGTGAGCAAGATGTTCAGTAGCCTAAAAGCAAGGTTCTCCAAAGTGCAACCTGAGGATGAAAATCCCAAAGATGACGAGGCCCCTCCAAACCCACCACCCAAACCACAGGTACAGTCTGAAGCCTTAAATGTATTTATTAAGCTTATATTTGTTTTGGAAATGATTGATTTAATTAAATGTAGTAAATAATAGATTGTCTGAGAACGGACCTTATTGGACCTTTTTAAACAGACTGCAGTGGGTGGAGGATAAGTGTGCGACCATGGTGGGTCGAGGTGGGTGTGCGCCCATTCCCACAGACACACACACACCTCCACCCACAAAGTATCGGGCATTGGAGCCCATTGCTCCGTGCATGGGTGATGGGTGGAGATGGGTGGAAGTGGATATAGCACAGGAGTGCATATGTACCCCCACCCATCCCCCGTGGCATTCACACGGGTGCCTCCATCTGCATGGAGATGAGTTGGGTCATCTTGTGTGAAAAGGGCCATTGTACTGAATATCCTTATCTTTGCCAAATGATAAATACCTTCTGATTTTGAACTGCATTTTCATTATATTTTCTTCATGATATCACTTACTCTGATTTATCTACTTTACAAGAAGGCCTATTATGAAGCATTACTAGGCCATTTAAGGTCTTGAAAAGGAAATTAAGTAAAATTTTTAAGGCAAAAATTGTCACCTAGGTGTCTTACTTCAACTGACTTTCCCCTGACATCTAAGTATTATGTACTCCAAAATTAATACAGAGAATTCTTCACATTTCATTTGGCTTGATCGTTCCCAAAAATAGTTACTATAGAAAAGCTACATTTTCTTTCAGCTTTTTTTTTTTAAAAAAATGAATGCTGTTTTAGAGTAAATACTGACTGATGTGAGTACTATAATTAGATGGAACACTAACTCCACACTACTTAAGGTGGACAAACTTGCTTTCTCATGGTATTAGATAAAGAATTTTGTATATTACTGTCCAGAAAATAAAATATTCTGTAATCTGCCATAATCCAGAACTTCACAGGACAAAATAGCAATTCAGTGTTAATCAAATCATTGAGATACTGTTAACTAGGGATGTGTGAATGCAGTTCGGAGGTTCAGGGTTCGGCCCGAACTCGGGGTGTTCAGACTGTTCATGAACACCCTGAATCCGAACCTCCCCCCACCTAAACTGGCTGAACGAAGTTCGGGTTCCAAACTGGTTCAGGTGGGGGCGGGGGCAGGAAGGAACCTGGTTTTCTCTCCCCCCACCCCCTCCAGGCTGCGCGGGTGGAAGGGGCCCCATGGAGCACCTCCTCCCCCACCCTGCCCAGCATCGTAAAAATTTTTTTAACCCCCCCTACCCCAGGGATTGCCCTACCTGGTAGTGCCGGGGCTCTGGTGGCAGGTCCGGTGGTGGGTCCAGAGGTGGTGGTGCTCCGGAGTGCTTCAGGTCACTACTAGGCCTTCCAGGTCAAACCAGAAGGCTTAGTAGTGGCCTGAAGAACTCCGTAGCGCTGCCAGACTTGCCACCGCTGCTGCTACCACTGCCGGACTTGGGGTCGGAGCCCCAGCACCACCAGGTAGTTCGGGCTCGTCCAGCAGTGGTGGTGGCAGCGGTGGCAGCAGTGGCGATGGGTCTTATGGGTCCGGCAGTGCTCTGGAGCACCTGTGTGAAAAGAGCCCTAGAGTTCTCACCAAAACTAAGATTTGGTGGGAAGCTTTCAGAATTCTATTCTTTCACTTGGCCAAATTGAGTAGAATTTGTGATGCTCAAGTAAAATACCAGGAACTTTTTCATCATACTTAAGTGGCAGGAAAGTGAGTTTTGTGCCATGTCTGCTTAAATTTTCATTTAATTCTATTTTGTTGGGTGTCTCTTAATTAACTCATATTTCTCTAAAGTGGAATTGGGCAGGGATGTTTGGGCCAATAAAGGTCTCCAGACAATTAGCTCAGCTGCTTGGACTAGGTTCTGTGCAGGCACAGTTACTATCATAACTAGAACTTAAGTATGCTTCCTTTTAACTTGATATTAACTGTATCCTTGGCTGAACACTTATGTCTTTGGCTTTTTTCTTCTCCCAAGTTATAATGATTCCATGATGAGCATCTTCAGCTTAGTATCTAAATCTACTTCCCAGTATTTTATGGTATTGCATATCTCCAGTATTCTTCATACTTGAATGCTGACAAGAAATGGTAAGGATAAGTGTCACGGGGGTAGGGGGCTGGAGAGGGAAGGAGGTATGGGGGAAAGGGGATTCTACTCTGTCTCAGTACACAGATAAGACAACACTCAGACAACCAGAGGCAACTACGCTTATCGCCAATACCTAGCTCGGTAAGGCTAGGGTCCCTCAGGGTGTAGGGTGGGCTTTCCCTCAGAACTAGAAGGCAACCCTTTTCATCACAGGGACAAGGCGAGCAGTAGGTGTCTGCCTCGGAGAGACAAGACTTACAAACACAAATGGAGACCAACCACTCTGGGAAATACACAGGGTCCAGGACACCGTGCAGTTTCTGTGAGAGGGAGGAGGGGAGGGGGTAATGTTCCCTGGGGAGGAAAAAGGGTAAAGGGGAAATAGGGACAGGGAGGTAGGAGAGTGGGGGAACGGGCTTTCTTACTCAAGGAGATGTGCTAGGAAGACTGGGGGAAGGAAACTGGAGGATTACAGGAATTATGGAAACAGGTACCCCACACAATATAACACCTCTCACCGTTTATCCAGGACACACGTAAATACAGGACCCTCTTCTACTCACTCTCACACAGTTCACTCAACCAGGAAGGGAAACACTGGGACCACTCACTCCTCCTAAGCTCCAAGAACAGACAATGAATCTCCAAGGCAAGGGGGCCAGTTTCTCAATAATGATTACCGGCAGGGGAGTCAGGCCCCGCCGGTACCTTTTATAGCCCTGTTTTCCTGACGCTGCGTGTGCTCAGGGCAGGGCCCAACTGCCCCGCCGCCACAGCTGACACCGTTCTGGAGAATTAGGGGGTGTGGCCAGAAGTGTGCTCCCTTACGGCATGACCCCGCTCCCTCATCTTCTCAGCGCCGCCCCTGATCCTTCTGCTGAGCCTCTGAGGCGGGCTCGCCTCTGGGTCAGCAGGCCCACTGTCCCGGAATCCCCGGCTCGGGAAGGGTGCGCGCTGACAATAGGATGAGCGTATGAAAGGTTAAATAAGGGCAATTAGTAATGCTTTCGTGCTTTATTTTCCTGTGCCTAAACTGTACATTTTTCTATCATCTATCTTAAGTACTACTTTTGTTTCCTTAAGGAAGAAAAACAAAACAAAAATGAGCAACCAAAATCTGAGAGCAATAATCCAAAGCAACCAGGTCAGTAAATGAAACTTACCTTATGACTGTTGGAGTGTTGAGACAGTAGAACATTCTTGACAAAGTATATTTGAGTAGGGGTGTCCAATTCATTATCATTATTATGATAACAAAAATAATTTTTTTATTTTCTTTTTTGTTTTTGTAATGAAAATGACAAATAATAATAACAAAAACAAAAATGAAAACAATTTTTTAAAATAATAATGGGAAAACACTAAAAAATGTATTTCTGGCTATAATGTTTTTGTTTCTTATTCAATTCTTATTAAACTTGGGAATATTGTACCCCCAGTAGAGGGAACTATATGTACCAAATTTCTGAGACATTGGATAAAGTGACCTGATTTTACAAGCAATTGAATTTTGTGATTTTAAGAAAAGCTACATGCACAATCCTGGCTACAACTTCTTTATCTTCCATCCAATTGGTATGAAGCCTGTAAAGCTTATGTTGCTCCCCAGGATTACCAATCATGCCAAATTTCAGAAGGATTGGATAAAGGGTCCCAATGTTATAAGCCATTAACCAGGAAATGCATTTCTGGCTGTCCAATTTTTATATTCCATTCTGTTTACAAGACATTTGGTAAAATTGTATCCCACACCTTTCCTGTCATCTCTGCCAAACTATAGGACAATTTGATAAAGGGACCCAATTTTATAAGCAATTGAAGTTGTCCCCTTGAAGACCATTATTCAGATAAATAGCAGCACATGCAGTGCCAGTCAGAAGCAGGCACCTGGTATGGCAGGGGAAGGGAGGCTGTAAGAGGGAGGATGGGGAGAAACCCAACAGACTGAAAGTCGCATTTACTGGCCAATTACTGCATGCTTCCAGCTTTACAGGACCAATTGGTGGTGACTTCGAGTCGGGCATAAGGAGCAGCCCTGAGGCGGGCATAGAAGGGACATAACTGAGTCTTTGGGGATAGAATCCCAGAAATTAGGAGACATAGTTTACACATCCATACTGGCCAATTATCCTCACAATCACATCCTGCAGCACTGTGACAGAGGACATAAGAGGACAATCTCTATTTGCTCTTTCCTAAAGAGATGCGTCTGACTTCCCAGTAACAAGTGGGGGAGAGTTGTGGTGGTCACAGCACAGAATGAGGATATTTGGTTGACAGCCCTGCCAAATTTCATGTACACTAGTTGGTAGGGATGGGCGAACAGAACTGAGTTCGGAAATTTGGTTTGGTTCGAAAATCGAGTTCAGTTTGGAAGTTCAATTCAGTTGACCAAACTATTCAAGTTCGATCCGAACTCCAAACTTCCAAACAGAGTTCGGAAATTCAAACCACATTAAACTAAATGAAATATTATCTTATAGGGATGGGCGAACAGAACCGAGTTCGAAAATTCAGTTCAGTTCGGTTCAAAAATCAAGTTCGGTTTGGAAGTTCGGTTCAGTCAACTGAACTGGTCGAGTTCGGTTCGAACTCCAAAATTCCAAACCGCGTTCGCCCATCCCTATTGGTTGGACTACAAAGATGGTACAGTCAGACATACATTTATAAGTTAATTGCTTATACCACCATTTATCCAATCCTTCTGAAAGTTGGCATAGTTCGTAAATATGGGGAGGAGTATAAACTTGCCAAGTTTCATCCACATTAGATTGGAGACAAAGTCATTACAGCCAGGAATGTACATGCAGATTTTTGTAAAATAACTCAATTCAACTGCTTATAAAATTGAATTCCTTTATCCAATAGTTCTGAAATTTGGTACACTTAATGCCTTCCATTGGAGGTACAATCCTTCTAAGTTTCATCCAAATATAATGGGGGGGGGTTAAAGCCGAAAATGTGTTTTCCATTGAAACCAATGGAAATTGAAAACGAAAATTTAATATTTATGAAAACGGAAATGAAAGATTTAAATACTGAAAATGAAAAATGACATGGATTCCTGGTGCACACCTCTAGTATCAAATTCCCAGGAAAATAATTTGTTTTCCCCATGTTAGAGAAAAACTCCCACTGACTTCACAGAAAACAGAATTTTGGCCAGATTATCTAGTATTGCTAGTTTCTGATCTCCAATGGCAGAAGGATGAAACAACACCCCCATCTCCCAGCGAGCCCAAGCTAGTAAAACCAAACTATAGAGCTGATGCTGTACTACACTTTTGGCTTTCCTTTTCCTCCTAGCTACACTTTCAGGATCTCCTATGGCAGCTCTTCTTCCTCTCCATTTCTTTTGCTGGACTTCTTCAGAGTTCTGCTCTTGGTGATACCCTATAGCCCAGCCTTACTTGGCCTTATCCACATCAGCTCTATGCTGACAGCTCTCAAACAGAGCTGAAACAGGGAGCAAATGTTGTATGTGTGGGTAATACTCAAAATTCTGGGTAGGCTATCGAGTACCTAAACAGCAACCAGATACCAAGATGCTTACCTGACTACCTGAAAAACTGGGTGTTACTGCGATACTGACTTTTTGTTTTACTGTTTATCCATTTACTACTTTACTGACCAATTCCAACTTGCTTTATTACCAATTTAGTGTCTTTCAGACATGGAACAATCAATAGATGAATAGAAATTGACAGAAAAATATAAATTACTAATCAGTAAAATGGCACAAAATAAAATGATGGTACTTCAGTAATGCAAAACCGGTAATTCAGTCAGAATAATAATTCAGTAATGGTAATCTGAGTAACTCATTGGGCACTAAATGGGTACCATTTAGTACCCAATCCACCCAAAAAGATTTTTGTAGGCGCCCATTTCAGCTCTACTCTCAAACATACCTCTCCACTTCATCCCTCCTCTCCCACATTTTATCTCTCTCACTCATAATGTAGCCTAATTTAAAGATTGCAGTACCCTCATGAAAAGAAACTTGGCTTATATTTTTACATGCAATAATGTTCAATTGTAATTTTTTTTAATTAATTAATGGCATGGTTGAAAAATGTCCCTTAATTTCTTAAGATCTGACTCCAGAACTTGTGGTCACCATGAGACAAATTAATGGAAGCATCTCTGCTTAGTTCATGGTGGGAATTTTTCCATAATACAATCCCAAACACAATGGCAGCCTCTACTCAAAAGTTGCCCAGGATTGGAACATAGATTAAAACTGCTAGATGGGACTGAAAGCCACTATAAAACAAATTAAAGCAAGTATTCACACTTACTATTTGCACTTGGTGTAGCAGTAGGCAGTACTACTGGTACCACCCTTTCAGAACACCGTTTTTTGTTAATGAAGACATTCAGTACAGTCAGTCTGCTATGGAACTTTTATACACAAAATAGCTATAACAATAAGTAATCCATTAAAAACAAAATTTGACACATAATAGCTGCAGCGATAAGCAACTGAATTGTAAAACAAAATCTGATGTCTTATATGACTTTTTAGCAGTTCTAAATCACAGATGCTATCCCATGAAAAGAAATGAAAGAAAGAGTTAGGCAAATATTTCTTTTGCCATCCAAAACCTGGTCTTTTTACAGATGGAGTTAATGTAAGAGCCTGTTTATTAGGGCATTAAGCTACCATGTATGTATGTAAAATTAAAGTGGTGGCCTGAAAGGGAATTGCCTCATCCAGTGCATTCCATCTGTGTTGCGATGTTGCAGCAGTGCAAATATAAACCCTTTCGCATTTTATGTTTTCTTCAGAATGTCCCAGAAGGTGTTTGAGGCCAAATTATCAGCCTCAAGCTCCCCATTTGCATTTGTGCCCCCCATGCAGGTAATTAAATGTGCAATCCCTGATATGCATGGCAAGTGAGTGATTTTGTACATGCAATGAACTGATGAGTAAACACCATTAGCTGTAAGTAACAAGCTGTTATGTGACCTGATCCAGTGCCGCTTGGACTCAATGAAAAGCTCGAATTGACTCCACTTTATATTGTCACTTGGGACAGTTGTTGGAGAAAGAAGATGACTGAAAGACCCTGTGGGAAGCATGTCACTTTAGGACTGATACCTGGCACTTTGCCGTTGTTTGCACTGATTATTTAGATGCTCTTTGAGAACCGTGAGCACCATGACAAGGCCAGGGTCTCTTCCACTGAAGTAGAAGAAACCCTTTCTGGTCTAACCAGAATAAAATAACCTACAACACAGGTTTTGAAACCGTTGATTGGGACACAAAGTCGATTTGCAATCCCATTGCTATTTGATATATTTTGCATGTCTTTATTATTGTCTGGGGTCACAGAAGTATATTTAAATCTCAAAATGGAGTCATGCAGGCAAAAGTTTGGGAATCATTGGTTTAGAAAGTCTCTGACCATATTGCATTCATGCAGTAGGGGTGTGCAGAAGGTACCCCATTCATTTTTGTTTTAAGCTTTTTTTTATCATTTACGAAAATCTCATTGTTTTAAAAAAACCCGCAAACAAATCCCTGTACATGTGCAAAATGGCCACTAGTCCTTCCTACTCCTGTGCAGCCTTTTTCCAAAATGGAGCCAGCAGCATCAGCACCATTTTGGAAAAAGGGTGCGCAACTTGCAAACAGCCCTGGTGGCAATTTGTGTGTGTGCAGGTTTTTCTTATTTTATTTTTAATTGTTTATTTGTTAATGAAAACAAATGAAAGCAAACAATTGTTTGCCATTAGCTGTAAGGAACAAGCCTGATCCAATGCCCCTTGGAGTCAATCAAAAGTTTTTCTATTATAGAGTTCTGGGAGATGTTCTATAGTTAAGGTGTGATGCACACTCAATTATAAAGTCCCAACATTCTATAAAGCCCCAAATTATAACAGCCCCAATTTGTTATAAAAGTGATACAATTATACTTTGGGTGATTTCAGACATTACGCGGTCTCGATTCACCACAGTGAATCCCAGCAGTAGTGAGCTGACCAACCACCCCCCGTGGTCCAGGAAAGCCCCAAACAAACGGATGGGAGTGGGACCATGGCAGGGAATTGGACCATCAAACCACAGCCTGGGGCAGCACAACAGTCATGATGCTGATTCCCGGCCATGGTCAAAACACCCAGAAGGCACCAGGGAGGGGCAGGAGACAGACATAGCTGACTGAGGGCAGAGGAAGACAAAAGTGCCTACAGGGAATGCCCATACAAGGGAAACGGGAAGGGAGGGGGAAGAGGGAGAAGAGCCACTGGGGCAGCACACACAGCAGGCACAGAAACAACGAGGGCACAGTGGAACACACAGAACACACACACGGCCAGGCACACACACACCAGCAAGGGAAAGGAAGGGAAGGGGGGACACAGCGGGACAGACAACACACATGGCACAACAGGCTTGTGGGGGGCGGCCCATGGGCAGGTCAGGACATGGGAAATGGCACCCAGAACCCCCACAACAGCACAGTCTGCACAGGCACCCCTACAGCTACACAGGCAGTCCCAGAATGGGGGGGAGGGCAAAAGACCGGGCCACAGGCACAGGGGGAGGCCACACAGAACAGGGAGTGGCACGGGAATGGCCCAGGAGGCAGACAGACACCCCAAGCACCAGCAAGGGTGCCATGGAGGGGATGCAGGAGAGCCAGAGCAGTGCAGGCAGTCCACAGATGCATACACACCTCCGGGCGAATTCCAGGAGGCAACATCCAGCTGCCCCAGAACGCCACAGTCACAGAGGCACCCAAGGTGGGGGGTCACAGGCACAAGAGGGAGCCACAACAGATGAGGAAGGTCAGCAGCAACCCTGGGAGCTGGGCAGAGACACGGAGAGCAGGACATGGCCACAAGAGTAGGCAGCCATGAAGGGAAACACCGGGTGCAGAGGCGACCAGGAGGGGGCTCGGAGCCACAGGCAGGGACAGTGGAACCCCGGGAAACAGGCAGCATGGTTGCAAGGCTGGTGCATCACGTAGGAAGCAGGCACCGGCCCGTGGCAGCAGGGAGGAGGCAGGAGCTCTTCACGGGGCCACCAACTGGGGCACAGTAGGCACAGGGGGCTTCACAGACAGCTGCAAGGGGGCAATGAAGGGGTACAAGGCTGGGTGGCCCACCAGTTGAACAAAGTGGGGCCACTGAAGCATGCTCTGATAGTAGCCCAGCACAGACATGTGGTGGGCAACCAGGTAGTATGCCTCGAAGGGATCCTGCATGGCGAGCCCCAACTGCACATCGGAACGGGACCACATACCAGACAGCACTACCAGCTCCGCCTCGGTAGGCTCGGACAAGCCATAGTCAGCAGCAGGGGGCCACGGAAGGTGACCGAGCTCCAACAGCCAGTGATTCACCACCCCACACAATCGCTGGTACCCACAGACCCCGTTAACACAGCCAAAGTAGGACATGGACAGGGCAGGGCCCCCATCATTCACACAGGCTGTGTAGGGAGCCAGGCTGCACATAGACAGAGCAGACACAATCTCCGCCACTGACCACCCCACATGCGAGCACCTCATCTCTGGGACGCGCCCATCAGGAAAGGGAATCAGGCCCAGGGTCTCCGCATACATCTGGCAATCGTAGGTGCTCACCTCATAGCCAAAGTAGCGCAGCCCCGAGCTCAGACTCGCATAGGCTGTCTGGGCAGCTCAGGAGCAATTGCACAGCTGGGGAATGCCACAGGTCACACAGGGCCATGGTCTCATGGAAGGTCCAGCGATGGGGAGCCCCATGAGTGCTAGGAGCCAGGAGCCTGGTGGAAGCACAACCAGCCATGGTCCAGCAAGCAAAGGAGACTAATTGCAAGGACAGAGGGGCCCCACAATTCCAGGAGGGATGGGCGGGGATGCAGGGGGGCCTCTAGGCCAGTCGATAAGGTCACTGGCCGCAACATGGCATGGCAAGCGAGGCGTGGGGTGCAGACCCAGCACAGCTGCTGAAACAGAGCTCACAGACAGGACAGTTACACACTAATCAGGGCAACGAGGACAACAGGCTGGCTACACTGAGAGGTGGGAGGTTGATGACAGCAGGAATGCAGCTGCAGCCCGCACGCACCCGGGAGCAGGTGGTCCCGTGCACCAGGCCCCTTGCAGGGACAACAGGTGTGCTCAATGGACCACCCCCAGCTCCCTGGCACAGCCACCCTGCAGGAGCCTGCCCAGGCAGCTTGGAGGGGGACCGCCCAGCCCCGGATGATGACCCGGGGGCAGGGATACACGTACCCTGGCCTATAACCGGGCTGTCTGTCCCCCACCCGGGGCAACCTGCACTATGGAGCTAGGCCAGTTGGATGCCTGCAGGATGCACCTAGCCCTTTGCCAGAGTGGTACCACTCACACACTGATCTCTTGCACATCCAGACAGCTGAGGTGCACCTGGGCACCTGCCTGTGGGTTACCATTGCCCAGAGCACTGCTAGGGCCCAGCGAGCCCACCACACCTGCAGGTGCTCCCTGGCTTGGCTCAGGGCCCTGCAGGTGTCCGTGGCGGCCCGGAAAGCCCTCCTCCATGCCTGGGAGAGGGTCGCATGACTCTGCGAGGCAGCTGGGCACCTCCAATGGTGGAGGGAGACGATGGGGCGTGCAGCCCAGCTCGCTATGCCCATTGACCAGCGACTATGGGTCACAGAGTGGGCACAAGGGTGATGGTCCCGGGCGCTAACTCAGTGGGATGAGGTCGCCTGGAGGGCACACTTTTGGATGGACAGGCGCACCCTACTGTGGCTCATGGAGCTGATAATGCCCTGGCTGGAGCAGCAGCACACCCCCATGAGGACCTCCATCCCCATGGTGCAGTGGGTGGACATCGGGGTCTGGGCACTAGCAACTCCCAACTCCTGCCGGTCTGTCTCGCAGCACTTTGGTGTTGGGGTGAGCACTGTCGCCGGGATCCTGTAGGACGTCTGCGAGGCTCTGGAGGGAGTGCTCCTGGACTGAGCGATACAGCTGGTGGACCAGGCAGCCATGATGGCCAGCTTTGCGGCTGGAGGGTTCCCCAACTGCATGGGCACCATAGAGAGCACCCACATAGAGATCCTCCACCCCTCCACTAGGGAGGCCGCGGAATATGTTAACAAGCACAGATACCACTCCCTGCAGCTTCAGGCTGTGGTGGACCACCAGGGGCATTTCATTGACATCTTCACGGGCAACTCTGGGTGCAGCACGATGCTGGGATCATGAGCATCTCCCCCTTCTATGCCTGGATGTACCGTGGGGACTTCATGGACATGGGGATGAGCTGGATCGACAAGGTGATGATGCCCCAATGCATCCTGGGGGACCCGGCCTATCCCCTCACCCAGTGGCTGATGAAGGCATACCCGGTCGCCCGGAACTCTGTGGAGGCTCTCTACAATACCCGCCTGTGTGCAAGCAGGACAGTGGTTGAGAGGGCCTTCGGGACCCTCAAGCAGCGCTGAAGGAGCCTCGCAGGCCACTTGGACTACACGGTGGAGACCTCGGCCCTGGTGATCGGGGCCTGATGTGTGCTGCACAACGTGTGCGAGACCGATGGGGCTGCCCTCGACTACCCCGTGCCCCAGTGCCATCCCAGCCCTGTGCCCCTTTATGTGAACGCAGAGAACCCACGGGAGTACCAATATGCCAACCACATCCGTGCTGCCCTGGTCAGGCGGATCAGCCGGGAGGCCGAGGCGTGAGGCGCACACCCGTGTCTTCACTTCCCTGGGGCCCCCACCAGCACCCTGGGTGCACCCCTGTGCAGCCACCTGCCCGCCCACAGCCCCGGGCCCATGAACTGACCCAGGGAGGCAATAGTTGTGCCCAAACCTTTATTTCAACACACAGTTACATGTGTCCCCACCACCACCACCACCACCACCCACCTCCCTGTGCCGTGCTCCCCCCCCAGACCACCCTTCATATGGAGTATGCGGTCCAGAGCATCAAAATAGGGGGTGGCTGGGTTCCGTGTCCGGACCGCTGGTTGTTGTCCCAGATGGCCTTGTACCCCCTCTTTAGTTCCTTCACCTTTGAGTGGCACTGGGCCATGGTCCTGTGACAGCCTACCGCCTCCATGTCCCGCACGATCTCCCAGTAGATGTGTTCATTCCGCTGATTGACAGCGAGCTCCAGTTGATGCTCCAGGGTCCCCCAGATGCTGATGAAGTCCTGGGTTTCCCTATGTCCCCATTGTCCCCCATGATGGTAGGGACTTCTCCCACGTGGGCCCTATGGGTCCTCCTCCTCCACCACTGCCACCTGGCCAGCATCCGTCTCCTCCGGGGGATCAGGCTCCCGGGCCTGCTTCCCTGTCTGTGGGTTGGGAGGGTTAGGTGTTGTTTTGCCCATGTCTCGCAACCCCCCTTCCCCCTCCTCCTGCCGTCCTCCCCCCCCTTGGTTCCCCGTGCTGCCAGGTCCAGCCCCTTCAGTTGCCTTACCCATTTCTGGGGTGTCTCATCCCCCGGTCCAGTTGCTGTCTCTGGGGCTGCCTGTCCCGGATGCTGTGGCTGTCCCTTCACTGCCTGCAGGTGCAGCATGACCCCTACTGCCTGCACCTCCACTGCTTCCTCCACCTACTCCTCCTTCTCCTGCCTTGTTTTTTCTCCCACTGCTCTCCTCTCCCTTCTGCTTCGCTCCATCCTGACATGTCTCCCTGCTGCGGTGTGCCCTTTAAATCTCCCTCCCTGGCCTTTGTTGTTGCTGGTTGCCTGGCAGTGATGCTGCATGCTTTGTCCCCATCTGGGAATCCTTTTGGTTGATTCCGGCTGGTGATTGCCGTTCAGACTTTACTTTTTTTTGTTTCCCATTGGGAATCGCATTGACCACGCTTTCGGAGATGGTCCGGGCTGGAGCTACGGAAGCATGGTTAATTTTGACTCCTAGTGAGTATTGACTGTGTTGAACATCTGGCCCCTGTGAAATAGACGTTCAGGGCGCTTTGGCCCCACCGCGGGATTGACCGTGGTTCACTGTGGTTGACTGTGATGTCTGTAACATCTGAAAATACTCTTAGTATTCTGAAAGTTGTGGTGAATGATCACCTAGGTAAGTGGTTGGAGCTGACCAGATTTCAGCCAAATTGGTTGAAGGACAGTTGATATATTGCAGGGAGAAAATCACATTTTGAAGTCTGTTGGTTTTTTTCAGTCAGTCCGACCATCTTGAACTGACTGGGGCAGAGGGGTTTAGTGTTGGTTGGGAAGAGATGTAAGCCTTTTAGAAAACTGAAGGAGGCTGCCACGGGAGTGCCATCCATTTTCTTTTTGAAAATTGGAGTAGTTGTTTTAAAATTATGAATCATAAGATTCTATCACAGTATTGTTTTTAGCAAAGTCATGACTAGGTCATGGTACAAAAGATGAAAAGTCATGGAAAAGTCATGGGTAAATAACACTCCCATTTTGGGGGGAATGGGAGAGATTGGGGGGATCAGGAGGGAGCAGAGATTGCAGGTGCTCCTGTAGGCAAAGCTGAAGGTGGCGATGGCGAAGCTCTGCTGGAAGGCAGGGAAGCCTAGATGGGGTCTGGCCCATACTAGCAACACTCAGATCTGGGGAAGGAGTAGCTGGGAGAGGCATCCGATGCACCCTTTCTGGCCACACTGGTGTTCAATGGGGAGGGGTGGGGAGGAGACAGCACCCCAGCCCAGGCAGCCACAGCATGGAGCAGAGAGAGGATCTGGGAGTAGCCCCCATGGGAGGCAGCAGTACTGATGCCAGCAGGAGATGCTTACATCCTGATCCCTGCCTGGGCTGCCCCCCCTGGCTGGCTCAATTCCTCACTATTCTTGGTGGCTTCTGGCCAAGGGGAGAGGATTTGGAGCTGCCGCAACTGTTCTCAGCACCACAGCTCAGCTGAGCATGCTCTTTTCACCGGATTCTAGCTGCCTCTTTGCCCTGATGTTGGCTTCTTCAGGTAAAATTGGGAAAATTCACGGGAGTCACAGGGAAATTTTAAAATTCATGGTGGGGAGCAAAATTCACTGAAACCATGACCACTGTGGCCTCCATGATAAAATCATAGTCCTAGTTATGATGTCTAGAAAATTCAATTTTATTCTATGGAGATTGCCATTTCTGTACGTTATGACATGGGGTGATGACAGGAGCATGGGCTGAGTGTGGAGTGTTTGTGAACATTCTATGTACTCTGGGATGGGCAGGTTCAGGGAGGTGGTCTCAAGGGGCTTCATTCCCCCTCCCCCCCATTGGTCATCAGTGGCTGACATCATGCCATGGTTGGGGCAGGACTGGAAATTTACTTTAGAGACCATGCTGCTTCTGCCTACTTCTGTGTCCTTCTACAGATCACAAGTAAACTAAACTAAACTGCCTAACTGAGTCAGACTAATGGTCCATCTTAGCCCAGTACTGTCACAACCTGACATAGCAGCAGGGGTACCAAATTTGGGTCCAAATCTGGCTCTTCCAGGGTCTCTGGCAGAGGCCATCCTGGTGTGCTACCTGAGACCCCTCCAAGCCCCCAGCAGAGGCCTCCCCCAGACATGCTACCAGAGGTCCTGAGGTGGAGATGCCAGGGATTGAACCTGGGAACCTGGGACCTTATACATGCAAAGCACATGCTCTTATTACTTGAGCTATGCCCCCCCACACTTGCTATGGGGGGGTTCACTGCTTGGGGGACTGCACTGAGGACTCGTTGCATGGGGAGCTGCATGCAGGGGACTGCAGCCTGGGGCTTGAGCATTGAGCCCTCTGGGTCTTTCAGAGCTGATGCTGCTTCCCCATAAGGAGGGGTTAGGTGCTGGCTGCTGCAATTACTGTGGAGCCGCTTGGGGGGGAGGGAGAAAGAGAAAGGATGAAAGGGGTCTTGCCTCTGGGACCACCCCAGCAGGGAGTGCTGGGGAGTTCTGCTGACCAGTCACGGGCTGAGTCCCCTGACCTCCCTGTGTTGGAGCTCAGCCAGCTTCCCCACATCTGGGGAGGGGGGTAGTGATTTGCTTCACTGAAGCGGCAAGGAGGCACACCAGGGAAACAGGTTGGCATGGGGCCTGGGTGCTGGAGACCAAGGGAGGGTGAACCCTCCCATCCCAATGAGTCTGGCCCAGGTTTGGCCACGTGGGTGGTCCTGCAAAGGGGTGCATTCAGCTGCTTGAAGGCCAGGCAGATCTGGCTGGGGAGAGGGGTGTACTCTTCCTCCTGAGTCCATGTGGTGCCCACCCCTACATTGTGCTTCCCTGCTGTCTCACCCCTCAGGCTGAAATGTAGTCCCAGCATTCCAGATTTAGGAAACATGGCAACCAGCCCCTGTGTGCACATACGCACAGTGGGCCCTAGGTTTTTAAGACGATGATGGCTCCAGAGGAAATGGGTGAGAGATAGAAGAGGTGGGTAGAGAGAAAAGGGGTGGTCGAGAGAGGGAAAGAGAGAAAAGGAGTAGTGGGAGAAAGAAATGAGGGACTTGGGGGAGAGAGAGAGAGAGAGAGAACTGACAGAGTGAGAGGAGGGAGTGTGTGTGAGAGAGAGAAGTGACAGAGTAAGAGAGAGTGAGAGTGAGAGAGAGAGAATGAGCACCCAAAGAGAGGGCTAGGTTACCGGATGGGATAATAAGGGATTGTGTGGAAAGAAAATGCGAGGATGAAGGGAACCTGGTGGAGTGATAAGCAGAGAACTAAAGAAAATAGATTAAATAAGGGATGAGGTGAAATGACAAGAGGTAGGTGGCCATGTGAGTGGGTGGAATGACAAAAGGGATTGGTTGGAAAGGTTTTGAGGAGGCCATGAGGAATGGATTGAATGAGAAGGATCGCTGTGGAATGAGGCGAGGACAATGGGGAGCTGAAGGAATTACAAGTTGGGAGCAAATAATATCCTTTACAAAAAGCCATGAAATTCCATAATCAAAAAACCTCCAGTTTACAATGAGAGTTAAGGCTCTTGCAAATTCAATCATGCAATTAAAAGCATGGAAATTGCAAGTTAAGGTTCCCGTCTTAACTTATATGTCATGTAAGCAGTAAAGATGTACTGTCTCACATATTGTGCTCGCTTACAACTTAGGCTCCATGCACCCACACTTTGCCTTTGTCTTTCAGACCCAAGCCTCTTCCTCTGCAGGTTGGGGGGGGGGCACTGAAGTTGGGGACAGGAGGGCGTGAGCTGGCCTATCACCCTCTCTTTCCTTCTATCCGTTCATTTGTGTTGGGGAAAATGGGACAGCAGAGCACACTGACTACACTGAAGCTGTGTACAGTAGTATACAAATGTTTCATAAAAAGAAAACCTTTAAGTGAGTACATATTGTAATAAAATGGAACGGCAATTGAAAGGAATGGAGGCAACAGCAATGCCAGTTTCTAAATAAACGCTATTGTCATTCCAACATCAAATTAAGTGACCATCAAAGATCAACACAACTGTATCTTTGGGAGAACAGAGGGAAGACAAGAGAGTGTGAAATACTGAGGAAGGCACCAGATGAACTAGGTGAAATGGCTGGAATGACAGGAAAAATATAAAGAGTGTGCAGGAGGAAGTAAGTGGGTGGAATGACAAGAGGAATTAGAAATATTTACAAAGTTCTGAGTGAAATAAATCATTCAGAAGACTGGTGGGATACCTGTGGGATTATTTCATTTCAGCCACTTACCATAGCTGACTCCCTATCCTTTGACTCCCTATAGCCTTCCTCCCTGTTATTCTATTTCCTGTCCTATTTGGGGTTTTTTTGTTATTACACACACACCTTTATTCCTGTTCCATATGAGACATACAGATAGACATATTTCCCAGGACTTTGGAGTTCTCTGTGGGGGCTACAAGGTTAGAAGGGGCAACTTAGACCCAGGATTCCTGGGTTGTCTGTTACAAGGCTGAGAGCAAGGGAGAACAGATCGGGCATGGAACCAGGACTGTTGGGTTGACTGTGAAGGGAATGTAGCCAACCAAGTTAGAGTGGGGTGGAGGGGCTAGGAGCCAGGAGTCTTGACTTCTTTGGTAACGATGGGGACCTAGTAGGTTAGATGGGGAGGGTGTGTGGAAGGCAGTACGCCTACGTTCTCTGGGAGGGCAGTGGGAACTACTGGTTGAAAGAGAGGGTTTGGCGCCATCACTTAGCTGTCCCATTCTCCCCAACACAAATGAAAGGAGAAAGGGAAAGAACCAGGTGAAGAGCCAGCTCATGCCCCCCCCCCCGTCCCCAGCTTAAGTGTTGCCCCAACCTGCAGAGGAAGAGGATTGGAGCTGAAAGACAAAGGCAAAGTGTGGGTGACTGGAGCCTAAGTTGTAAGTGAGCACAATATGTGAGACTTCCCAATGTCTTTACTACTTACATGACATGTAAGTTAAGGCAGGAGTCTTAACTTGCAATTTCCATGATTTTTATTGCATAAACCAGAGGTTTTTTTATTCTGGAATTCTTATTTACAAACATGAAGGGGATCCAATCATTTTCATAAATAAAACAAAACATATGAATGCGCACCCCTAGGATGCAATTATTAAGCACAAAAACCAAGAGGGCTCCAGAAATCTAACACAACCTCCTGAGACACATTTGAATTCCCTGCTGTTGCTGGTACAGCTTTCTGAAGCTGAGACCAGCTGCTGTCTTCCCCCTACCTGTGGGTACATGAAGGCAATGCTGAGCAAGCCAATCACATCTTTAGAACTTTTGTATCCAGCTACTGACTTTTCCAAGGCTTACCTCAGAAGCACCTGGAACAATCCCCTGGGGGCTGCCCTTTCTCCACCCCCTCTCAGCTGCCCTCTACATAATTGATTGGTTCTGTAATTAATTTTCTACATTTCAGATCCATAACCAATTCTCTGCATATTTGACTCACACTCTAATTATTTCTCTGCATAAATAATCTGTTCCATAATTCATTAATTCTTCATCTGATTCCCTGCAACTGCTTAACTGATTCTGATTTACCTCATTACAGATTCCCTGCATTACTGATTCATATTCGTGTTTGTCTTTGCATATTTACTGCATGCCATAATTGATCCATCGTACAGCTACCTAACTAGCTCTCTGCACTGTAGACCAGTCACACATTTGGCTGATTCACAAGGAATGTGAATGCTGGTAATAGCCAGCCACTGCCCTATGACAATTCTCTCTCTACTCCCACTCTCTGTGTCTTATTCAGATGTATATGTCCTCTTCACACTTGGGCCGCTTTTAGATGTGCGTCGTTGCAGTTCGCGTCGGTGGCACGCATATTTTGAAACTTCCGCCTGGTCTAATTAGACGAGACGGAAGTGGCTTAATATGCACATATTACGGCGGAGGCGCATTTTTTAAGTGCACGAATTAAATACCTCGATTGAGAGGTATTTAATTCGCGCACCTAAAAAAATGCGCCACCGCCGTAAAATGCGCATATTAAGCCACTTCCGTCTCATCTAATTAGACCAGGCGGAAGTTTCAAAATATGCGCGCCGCCGACGCGAACTGCAGCGGCGCACGTCTAAAAGCGGCCTTGGTCTGACTTTTACCTTTCTTTATAATGGCTGTCATTAGATCTGCTCTAGCTCTACTTCTCCCAAGCACCTTAAATGAGCTGCTTACACCACTGTTATGACTTCCTCTCCTCCAGTTCCTCCCTCATCTCTCTCCAATCTATCTTTTATCCTCTCTGCTCTACTGAGACTGTTCTCACCAAAATCAGGAACAACTTCCTCTATTCTAGTTTCATCCTGCTTGACCTCTCTGCTGTCTTTGAGTCTGTTGACCATTCCTTCCTTTTTGACTCTCTTCACTCCCTCTTCTCCCTCTACGCTGTCTCTTGGCAAACTCACTGAATTTCATGGCTTCCAATACCACCTGTATACTAATGACACCCAGTTTTCTTTCCAGCCTGATTCTCTCTTCCTCTATTCAGTCTCCTGTCATCAACAGTCTCTTTGACATGCCCACCTGGATGGCAACTCAAATAAAACATATTCAAAACTCAGCTCCCCCTCAACCCCCAAACCACCCTCTCCCTGTTCACTATCAAACTCCACTGAAGGGATCACCATCCAGCCTGTCCCCCAGGCTCATAGTTTGGGATTCATCTTTGACTCTTCCCTCTCATTCACATCTCATATTCAGTCTGTTGCTAAGGCCTGTTAATTCTCCCTACACAATATTGCTAAAAATTGACCCCTCCTTACTGCTACCACCACTATGACCCAGTCTAGTCACCTCTCACCTTGGTTACTGCAATCTCCTGCTTAAGAGCTTTCCCTGCTTTCACCTTGACCCTCTCAATTCTATTCAACACTCTGCTGCCAAGGTCATCCATCACACCCACTGATTTGATCATGTTCAACCACTCCTTGCCTGCCTCCCTTTCCCCTTTCACATTCTGGACAAACCCCTTGTCTTCATCTTTAAGGTGCTTCATAGCCTTGCTCCTCCCTATCTTTCTGCCCTTATTTCCCACTATGGGTTTTTTCAGACATAACGGCACTGTCATGCTTTAATTCTGCCTGGAGAGGGGCCCTCACTCTGGCCAGGATTTGGCCCGGGCACCAAGCAAGAGTGATGGCAGACCATGCTGAGGAAGGTGCAGGGTGAGGGCAGGACAACACTCAGACATGCATCCTCATGGCCCCACCCCCGTGATGCTTGGAGCAGCCCAACCTCCTCCTTCACAGGTGGCCATGACTGCCCAGAAGTGCCATGGACCCAAACCGAGGTAAGAGTAAGCGGATCATCAAACATGACTGCCCCTTTTATGCTGGTCTGGCATCTGGTGCACAGGATGTGGTGGTGCTTAGCCTGGGGTGTTCCTCTAGGATGGTCCCAAGGAACAGCCCAGGTTAAGTGCTGCCATGGCCCATTCAAACCCGAATTCCAGTCTGGGTCAACATCTGGCAGCTGCATTCAGCCGTGACAACAGCACAGATTTCAACACTTGGCAAAGTGTAGAAATCTGTGCTATCAGCATGTCTGAAAACACCCTATAATCCCATGCAGAAACTTCTCTCTTCCTCACCCATGCCAGAGTTTCCCCCTAAAGTGTCTTTGATCCTTTCCATACTGCCCCCTGTGCTTGGAACTCTCTCCCTGAACACATACATTCTGTTCCCTACCTTGCAACCTTCAAATCCATCCTAAAAACCTACCTTTTCCATCACATTTTCCTGAGCTCCTCGCTCCCACAGACTGCTCCTTTATGCTTCTTCTTATACTGTCCCATCCTTCAGGATCCCCCTCCTCCCTTGTAAATAAGCTAAGCATGTGTGCTTGTAACTTCTCAGCTTTATGAATGTATTCCTGTCCCTCAATATGTGCCCTTCCCCTTATTGCCCTTCCCCTTATTCATTCTAGATTGTAAGCCCCTTTGGGCAAGGATCTGTGTCTATAATCACAATTGTTCAGCACCAGGCATGTGACTGGTGCCATATAAAATAAATATATTAATTAATTAAATCTCTTCTTGTTTGCTCTCCAATCTCTCAGCCCTTCTCACCTTCCATTCTTCCTCTCTATAAGAGATCTTGATTAGGTCTGAAAATCAACTCCACCCTTCTCAAAAATCTAGTCAAGATTTGGCTTCTCTACAAGATTTTCAAGATCAAAAATCTCACGAGAATCGGGGTTCTTGTCACCATTCTCACGAGATTCTCTAAAATGGTTACTGGGCAGTCACACATGCACAGAATGGCCATGCACAGAGCAGTTTTGGTTCTGGGAGAATCTGGAAAGACTTTTGAGAAATCTCAAAAAATGCTCTGCACATGCGCAAAATGGCTGCTGGGTGCTCTGCATGCGCAGAATTGTTGCGGTGGCCATTTTGCACATGCGCAGAGCATTTTTTGAGAATCTTGAGAGATTCACAAAAGTCTTAGCGAGAACATGCGAGATTTCACCAGGGCTGTGAGACTCTTGCACACTCTCACAAAAATGTTTTTACAGTTTCATTTCAGCCCTAACTTGATGTTCTCACACCACGTCTTTGTCAGCAACAAGTAATCCATTTGTACCCTCTTTTCATTAATTTTGTTTTGCATACTTCGCATTTAAGAAGTGTCAGATCATATCAAAATCATAGTGGTGATGGTGGGCGGAGGGTTTTATGGCATAAAGCAAATTTGAAGAGTTTAAAAGATATAGTTCCTATTCCAAAAAATACTTAGGCAGCAGAGTACTTAGTGCTAATGTGCCACAGCTCACTGAACAATGTCTCAGTCAATGAAAAGAGCCTTTTAAGTATCATCCTAATTCCTGATCTTCTTGTCCTGTGCACTCATCACTGAATCTTTCCTGCAGTCGATATGCAGCAGTCTGGTTCCAGAGAATGTATGTTTTGTCATTAAAGATTAGCCAGAGCTTGGCTGGGTTTAATAAATTTACTTCCACTCTTTATGCTAGGACTTTTTTGGAGGGAAAAATCCTCTGCAATATTTTCTTTCCAGTAGCAAAGCTAAACCCTAGAGTCATAATCGACAAACTCCTTACTCCAGAGTAGTCCCATTGAAATCCTGAAGGTAAATGTAGTATTCCATCTGGACTCATTTCCTCATAAGGATCAACTTTCTTTTCTCCAGATACAGGAGACTTCTTTACTATTTGTGCTGCTAAATCTCTAGGCAGCAATGGTTCATAAATAAGTTTCAGATAGTTCCACTCTGTTTGAATGCCCAAAATATATATGATGTGGGACCATTTCTGCTTTTTAAACAAAAGCAGTGAGCAGTGATATTCACTACAGATGATGATCAAGGGGATACTTTTATTTAACACTAGCTAATAAATCCACATCTATGACATTGGGCACATTCACACATATTGGGGGAGGCAGAAAAAATTGTGCAATTACAACTGCAGCTCTGTTACTATGGTGATTAGCACACGTGAGAATGCACTAATCTCCTTTTATCCCACGAGAACACTCATGCATTAACAGGTCCCCAAATGTAGGTCTTACAAGGATGCATGTTCTTGCAGGATAAAAGGGGATTAGTGTATTCTCACATGCACTAATCCCTACAATAACAGAACCGCAATTGCAATTGCACAAGTTTTCCTGCTTCCTCCGGTACGTGTGAAAATGCCCATTTTTTTCTGACTGTCTTCCAAATATTATTAGTAATATGCAGAGCAGACATTCAAACCTCCCTTCTAGGAAAAAAGAGGGTTGTAGTTTATCATACTCCAAAGAATCCTTCCATTGTGTTTTTAATAACTGTCTCCTTTCTCCATTCTCTTCTCAGTAAATGTAGTAGTTTAGGGATCAAAGTGCTCATGTGACTTCAGCCGCCGTATTACTTGATCATCTTCCAAGTATTTATGCATTTATCATCCTAACTTATTTGGGAAACAAAGTGGTTCAAATGATATCTTTTACTGGACCACCTGCTGTTGGTAAGACAACAGTTGGTTCAATAAAAGATATTATTTGAACCACTTTGTCTCTGTCTTCGTCACTTGGGACCAACACGGCAACCACTCACTGGGAATTTTTACACACACCTTAAAGTTCCGGATTTTTCAGTCTTCTGTGTTTACAAGTAAGTTCTGGATGCATTTTTCACACACACACTGCCCTGAGGCAGTTCCTGGGTGCATTCTTCACACAAACAGTGCCCTGAGGCAGCCTAAAGTAGCCGCAACTGTAGACATGACAGGCTGCCATGGAAACCAAGTGACCACAGCTACATGGAGCAAAGCAGTTTACCAGGAGACCTTTTTGCACACAAAAGTTCTGGTAGAAGTTCCATGCAGAAGTTCAAAGAGTCTGATGTTTTACGATCTGGGTGAGTGATTTAGACACACAGAAAGTTCAGGATGTAACAGTAAACATGCAGGAGAAATGTGTGTGTAAAAACACCCACTATCTCTGCCTAACATATTTGAGATATTACAGACCTTAATCTTCAGTGAGAGCATGTTCACATTAAATACAGATAACCCTACTCTCCAGTAGCACACTATCAGACACTGTTTGGGACACAGGTGGACTTCAGGAGTCAGTGGGTCCGCTGGAGACAGGATCAAGTCTGGGCAGGAACAGACAGACACAGAGAGGCAGGAAGAGGGCCAGATCAGGAACATACAGAGGTAAATGAATGGGTGCAGGTACCAGCTTGGGTCCAGAAACAGGCTTGAGTTTGAAGACAGGCAGGAACAGGAACAGGTTCAGGTGCAAGAGGGAACAGGGACAGGATCAGATGCAGGCTCAGGTTTGGGCAGGAACAGAGACTTTGCAGAATCAAGCCAGGTAAAGAGACAGGAAGGAATAATAATGATGTCCCACCTAGTTTCCTGTTTCTACTGGCCAGTCCTATATACCAAACAGGTAAACAGGGATTTGGGTGGGTGATATATCAGGAACAGAGAGCTCTTAGCTTGGAATCAGGATATAAGTCCAGGTGCAACAGTGACTCTATGGAGCTAGCCACCATCCAGAAATCCTGGGGCTGCTAGTTCAAGACCCCTATCCCTCACATCATAGACATCTGGAAAATCATTTCATGTGACCACTCCTGTGCAGGGGTTAAGATGTTTAACCCTTCTTTCCCCTCAAGGGAAAAGTACCCTGGGAGGAGTGTGGTTAATTGCAACAAAAGATGTGGGATCAGCTCACCATCCTCTCTTTCCTTTATCCAATGCAATAGGCTGAACAACGGTTGTCCTTGGCTGAGTAGCCAGCCCCCTTTCCTCAAAGATCATGCAACTTGAGTAAATTAAGTTTAAACATTTTAGTAAAGATCATTTACATGGAATGACAGTAGTATCATTAACCACTTGATAACACTACTTGTTTTGCTGCTTTAGGATCAACATTGCCAAGTCCACCTTATGCTTTACACTTCCCTTCCAGACTTGCATGTCAACTAGGGATGGGACACCGGGGAGAATACCGGATACCTGATTTACTGGTATCGGATTTACCAGTATCGGCATATCAGATTTTTAACATTGACTGCTTTACCGGTTTTTTTACATTGCGGCCATTCACTTCAATGGCCGTGATGTAAAAAAAATGGTAAAGCGACCAATGTTAAAAATCCAGCATGCCGATACCGGTGATTATCAGATTATTATTATTTTATTATTATTATTAAACATTTATAAAGCGCCAGTAACAACCTGGCACTGTACAGAACATATAATCAGCTGCGGTCCCTACCTGTGGCTTACAATCTAAAAGACAAGGAGGGGGAGACAAGGAGAGGGGACAGCGGGAGAGACATGGGAGAAGACAAACAAACATTCAGGCGGATGCGAAGTCTCAGGTGCGTGTACTTGGCTTGGTTACAAGGTGGTCGGTAGCAGCAGTCAGCAGAGGAGGGCTGACAGTAAGAGCAAGGGGAAAGACTAGAGGGCATTGGGAAAGGCAGCATGGAAAAGGTGGGTCTTGAGGAGGGATTTGAAGGAGCGGAGGGAGGAGGCGAGGCGGACGTCGGCAGGGAGGGAGTTCCAGGCATGCGGGGCAGCGAGGGAGAAGGGACGAAGGCGGTTGGGCGAGCAGGAGAAGCGAGGGAGAGCGAGGGAGGGGACAGCGGAAGAGCGGAGAGCGCGCGCAGGAGCGCGTAGGGCGATTAGGTCCGAGAGGTAAGGGGGAGCTTGGTCATGGAGCGATTTGAACGTGAAAACCAGGAGTTTGAACAGGATACGTTCAGGAAGGGGGAGCCAGTGAAGGGAGAGGAGGAGAGGCGTCACATGGTCGAAGCGACGGGCAGAGTGAATGACCTTGGCGGCAGAGTTTTGGATCGCCACAAGGGGGGACAGGTGGGAGCGAGGGAGGCCAGCAAGGAGGAGGTTGCAGTAGTCGAGGCGAGAGATAACCATGGCATGAACAAGGATTTTGGCCGAGGAGACAGATAGAAAGGGGCGAATGCGGGCAATGTTGAGGAGAGCGAATCGGCAGGATTTGGCCACAGAGTCAATGTAAGGTTTAAAGGAGAGGTGCGTGTCAAAAATGAAGCCCAAGCTGCGGGCACGGAGAACAGGACGGATGGTGACCCCATCAATGCAGACGGTCAGGTCAGAGGGAGAGGAGGGGGAGGGAGGAAAAATGAGGAGTTCAGTCTTGGCCATGTTCAGTTTGAGTTGGCGTCGGGACATCCAGGCGGAGATATCAGAGAGGCAGTCGACGAGGCGTGAGCGGACAGAGGAGGAGAGAGAGGGGGTAGAGAGATAGAGTTGGGTGTCATCAGCATAGAGATGGTATTGGAACCCGTGGGAGGCAATAATTTCACCAAGGGACCGGGTGTAGATAGAGAAGAGGAGAGGGCCAAGGACAGAACCTTGGGGAACCCCAACCGAGAGGGGAAGGGAGGGGGAGGTCGACTCGGGGAGGGAGACATTAAAGGAGCGGTCAGAGAGGTAGGAGGAGAACCAGTCAAAGACAGAGCCACGGAAGCCCAAAGAGTAAAGGGAGTCCAAGAGGAGCGAGTGGTCGACAGTGTCAAAGGCGGCAGAGAGGTCAAGGAGGACAAGAACGGAGTAGTGGCGCTTCGATTTAGCGACAAGTAGATCATTGGTGATCTTGGCCAGGGCAGTTTCAGTAGAGTGGAGGGGGCGGAAGCCGGACTGGAGAGGGTCGAGGGAGGAGTTGGCAGAGAGGAGGTTCAGGCAGCGGGAGTAGACGACACGTTCCAGGAGCTTCGAAGCAAAGGGAAGGAGGGAGACCGGCCGGTAACTAGAGGGATCGAAAGGGTCCAGGGTAGGCTTTTTGAGGATGGGGGAGACAGTGGCATGTTTGAAGGCAGAGGGGAAGGAGCCTGTGGAAAGGGAGAGATTGACAACATGCAGAAGGGGGGGAGCGACAGTGGGAGCAATAGAGGTCAGGAGGCGGGAGGGGATCGGGTCAAGGGGGCAGGTGGAGGGGTTGGATGAAGAGAGAAGAGCAGAGATTTCCTGGAGAGAGGCAGGAGGGAAGGATGCGAGGAGGGAGGGGGGCGGGGGAGGGGGCGGGAGGGGAGCGGGGGGCGGAGGGGGGCGGGAGGCAATATCCCAACGGATCTTGTCAATCTTGGAGGTGAAGAACGACGCAAGATCCCGAGCAGCAAGGGAAGAGGGCGGGGGAGGGCAGGGGGGTTTGAGAAGGGAGTCGAAAGTAGAGAAAAGGCGGCGAGGGTCGCGGGAGAAAGATTCGATCCTAGAGGCATAATAGCGCTGCCTAGCTAGGGAGATAGCCGAGGAGAGGGAGGAGAGGGAGAATTTGTAATGGAGGAAGTCAGGGAGGGAGCGGGATTTGCGCTATTATGCCTCTAGGATATCATAATTATCATATTAATCCGATATACCTGAATATTGGGTGTATCAGATTTATCCAATACGGATATTCCCACCCCTAATATCAACACTCATCTGCTGCTTCTACTATCATTAAGTTACAGGTAGCACTGTAACTTATAGGCATGAACAGAACATATCTTTCAATAAAATGTCACCCCTGCACCTCTTTAAATGCAATATGCAATCTGTGTATAGTGTCCCAATATTATTATTATTAGAGTATACAACAATACATAAGATACATAAGATATACCATTAACACAGCACCCTACAAATGAAATGTAACACAGGTTTAGGGGAGGAGAGTACACTCTTTTACATTCTTATATCAGAGAAACAACAAATATAACAATGCTTTTTGAACTAGAATATCCAGACTTCTCAAGAATCAGGCACTTAATAGCACTTTATTGTCTCTAACAATAGCACTTTGTCTAACCAGTAAGGGTGGATACCATTAATGGGACTCAAAGTTGTTGTTAACTCCCTCATTGGTTATCATCCTGTCTCTAACCTTCCCTTTTTAGGGAGGATTATTGAACAGATAGTGGCTCAGTAGTTGCAGTCAGAGCCGGCCCTACTGCGGGCAGACAGGGTGGCCACCCTGGGGTCCACTCCTGGGGGAGCCCCGCACTCGGGGTCCCCAGCTGACAGTGTCTGGGAGCTGGGGACCCCATGTAGACCTGCCAGTCGCAAGCAGCTTTTCCACCGGTGGAAGACTGGAGCCCCATGTTTCTCCCCTGCCCTATGCACCACAGCTCCTAAGGCTGGCCCTGGTTGCAGGAGCATCTGGATCGACTCAGTTTTCTAGATCCCTCACATTCTGGCTTTCATCCGGGCTATGGCACTGAGACTGCGCTTGTGGCTTTGGTCGACGACCTTCGCTGTGAATTAGATCAGAGTCACTTGACCATGCTGATTCTATTAGATCTCTTGGCTAGTTTTGATACCATTGACCATGAGATGTTGGTGACTCACCTGTGGGACTGTGTCCAGGTGGGTGGGATTGTTCTTGAATGGTTCTGCTTGTTCCTGGCCAGAAGAACTCAGCAAGTAGTGCTTAAGGACCATTTTTCATCTCCCTGGGACCTCTCATGTGGAGTCCTGCAGGATTCCATTCTGTCTCCTCTCCTGTTCAATGTGTATATGCAGTCGTTGGGTGAGGTCGTGAGGAGCTCTGGAGTTTTCTGTCATCAATATGATGATGGCACTGAACTCTTATCTCTCTCTTTCGTCCGACCCAGACTCCACAGTCTCTGTGCTTACACGATGTCTGGTGGCTGGGGGGGATTGGATGAGGGCGAGCTGACTGAAGTTGAATGCTGACAAGACAGAGGTGATGCTAGTGGGGAAGGTGGTGGGTGTGGCATCCCCTGTCATTGATGGGGTTTGCCCCCCACTGGTTCCCCAGGTTCGGAGTCTGGGAGTGCTCCTTGATGTGTAACTTCATCTATACGGTCTTGGCCCCTCATACCTTAGGGACCGCCTCGCCCTTCGTGCCCCGGAGCGGCTCCTGTGGTCTGCCGGGGGTGCCCTCGTGGAGGTCCCCCGTGTTAAGCGGGGGGCCACGATGGAGCGAGCATTCTCAGTGGTAGGGCCGCGGCTGTGGAACTCCCTTCCGGAGGAAGCTCGCCTGGCCCCAAGCCTTTTAACATTTCGGCGGAACTGTAAGACCTGGCTGTTTGCCCAGGCCTTTGGGAGGGAGGGTGGGGAGGGATGATTTTAGTCCCCCACCCATTTATTTATTTATTTACTATTTTTCTAGCCCTGTTTTATATGGTATATTTTATATTTATATTTTTAAATGAATTTTAAATGTTTTATTGTTGACTGCTGTGAGCCGCCCCGAGCTGCGTTGCAGGAGGGGGCGGGATATAAATTTGAAAAAATAAATAAATAAATAAATAGATGCTCAGGTTGGAGCTATGGCGAGGAGCGCATTCTGCCACCTAGGGTGACTCTCCCCTCCACTCATAATCTAGACACTGCTGACAAGGTCTGCAGCTGGATGGGAGGGAGGTGGAAGCCATCTGGAGCTTCCTAAAGTGACAAAAATGCTTGTGACACCCCGGCCTGAACCCCAAGTCACTTGTTTCCCCAAAGAGATTACCGCTACATGTGTTCTCCACAAGATGTGAAACCAGCAAGGATGCATTGGAGACCTTCCTGCCTCCCCTTAGCTACGATACCAATGAGCCAAAGCAGTACATAGCACAGTGCAAGTGCATGGACATCAGCCTCCCACCCTCATTTTCAGTGCACCCGCCACCTCCTTCCCTTCCATCCCCCCAGGCCCCAAAACAGCTTATTGCTCTGCCATACACCATTCTCCACTGCCCCCACTCTCCCAAACCTCCCACCTTTCCCAGAATAAGCACAGAAAACATAGATTGTAAAAAATATAACAACTTTATTTAACAATACAAACTTTAATTTTACTTTCCCTCCCTCTCCCCTTCCCGTGAGCCAGTCATAAATTCTGTTCCCCAGTCCCCAGCCTACAGAGTTCATGGAATGTTCATAAATACTGAATTTTCATTAGAAAAATAAGAAACAAATATAAAGCAAAATATAAAATATATTAAAATAAAATTATATATAATATTATTTTTTCTTTTATAATTTAAAGAGATAACAAGAACGAGATAAACAGATAAAAGAAATATCAAAACCACTGCAAAAGGCAGACATTGGTGGGACGGTGGAATGAGAGTGAAATACCAGTTTCCTAGTGGGGCAGAGCATTCAGAGAGCAGCTGTGTCATCATGACTGAGCCTGGCAGCAGCTGGTGCCAAGCTTGACTCTCTGGGAATGCATTCCACTGTCCCACCAATATCTGCCTTTTTCATATACACAATATACTATATAGAGAAAAATTGCTCTGTGTGTTGCAGAGTAATAATTGATTCACAATCAGTAAGGACAAATGCAGCTGAAGGTTTAAAAAAACAGAACTTTACTTAAGACTTTCCAGGCACAGATCCTTAGTTGCATCTAACTAGTAAGAAGACAAAATGGAGACAGAGACAAAGAGAGAGAAGGGAAGAAGGAGTGGTTACACAACTGCAAAACCCCATCTCCCTTCCATGTACACATAAACTTAGCAGCGCCATCTGGTGGCTCTATAGTCAATTACTGTGCTCAATACAGTAACTTTAACTTATGGATGTTTCATATACCAACAGTGTGGACCTAAAACAACAACAACGACAACAAAACCCACAAACAAACACCTTCTTAACCCCAGTGGCTGTTCATTGAAAGTTCTTGTTTTGAGGATCTTCTTTGCCAGAAGAAACAATTCTTTATTCAAACCTGAGACAGAATATGGGCTACCTTGGTGCCTCCCCCTCACAAGCCTGTCATGGTACCTCTCCAAAATAGCCATCTGGAGATCCCATCAGACTTGAAAATGCTTGTCTCCCTGACTGTTGTCTCAATCCTGGGGCTCTTTTCATACCTAGAAGAGCATGCAAGTTTGGATGTCCCATCCCTGGAGACTTATGGATCTGATAAGTTTCTGGAAAGCTCTGGGGGAGATATCTGGAGATCTTGACAGCTGCTCTATCAATGATCTTGTGGCCTTTTGGAACAGCTGGTTGATAGAGGTCATTGTTCAGATGACTCCTAGGCCTCCGCTTCTGACACTTCAGCACTGCAGGACCCTGTAATTTACAGAAGACCTGTGACAGCTGAAGAGGGAGGGTCGGGGTTTGAGTGCCGGTGGTGTCACACTCATGCCCAGGTCGGTCGGTCGGTTGCAGTATAGAACATGGTTGAAAGCCTATATCGTGGCTGTACGGGCAGCAAAGAAGAGGTTCTTTGTTTCCCTATAGCATCCACTCAGTTGCGTCTAGAGGAGCTGTTCCGGATGGTGAGAGGATTGGTTGGTCCAGCTTCTCTCCATCTGGATCTGGGTTTTTGGCGTACTTTGCAGATAAAATCACTTGCATTGAGCATGACTTTGACTCTACCTTTTTGGATGCAATGGCAGAGCCAGAGGTGGGGAATGCCCTGTCTGGTCAGTGCTTATGGGAGGAGTTTCAACTGGTGATACCAGCTAATGCGGCAGATGCCTGGGATCTGTTCGGGCCACAACTTGTGAGTTAGATCCATGCCCATCCTGGATGTTATGAGCTGCCAGGGAGAGTTTGGGGACAGTGCTGTCGGGGGTTATCAGTGCCTCCCTTTGGGAGGGGAGAGTGCCATAGAGCCTGAAAGAGGCAGTGGTCTGCCCTCTCCTCAAGAAAGAAACCATCTCTTGATGTTGATACCCCTCCAGGTTACTGACCTGTGTCTAACCTTCCCTTTTTAGGGCATTGTTTTCTAGATGCTAACAGACTGAATGCTTTATAATTTGTTCTAATATCTTTTCAGTTATCAATGTCAGGATGACTAGTCTGTAGTTTCCCAGATCCTCCTTTTTTCACTTTTTGAAGACAGGGACAACATTTGCCCATTTCCAGTCTTCCGTTCCCCAAGAGTTCTCAAAAATGATAGACAGAGGTTCTGAGAGTATATCAGAAAGTGCCTTCCGTACCCTAGGATGGAATTCATCCAGACCCAGAGACTTAACCTTGTTTAGAGTAGCTAGGTATTCTCTGACCAACTCTTTATCCTGAGCTGCAATCCTTTCTCCTCATCATTCATACTACTTTTGCCAGGTTAGACACAGTTTCCATTTTGGGAGAAGACAGAGGCAAAATAAGAGTTGAGTAGTTTGGTCTTCTCTTTGTCACCTGTTAACATTTCACCATCTTCACTGAGGAGCAGACATAGCACTTCCTTTTTCTTCTAACATACCTGAAAAACTCTTTTTTTGTTGTTCTTAGCATCCCTCGCTAGCCTCAGCTCGTTCTATGCTTTTGTCTTCCTAACACCATCCCCTGATTCCCTACAAGTCTGGGCTACTTGTCTGTATATGTCCTTCATGACTTGTCCCATTTTCCATTTCTTATATATGACCATTTTAATTTTCAGCTCATTAAAAACCTCTCTGTGCAGTCACATTGGTTTTTTTAGATGTCTCCCATGTAAACGGTCCAGGTGGGCTTCAGCATGCTAAGATGAGATCCCTGAATGGCTCAGGTTCTGGGCACTTGTTGCTGGGGGGATCGGTCTGCACACATTGCAGTGGTAGTCCTGTAGCAAGGCAACAAGGAAATCCATTGGTTGGGATCAGCCCATCACCCAACTTCTCACTACAGTGATTTATCCCCTTTCTGCCCAATGAAATGGCCCTCTGCCTGCATTAAGAGAAGCTGATATGAGTACTTGGCCAGGTTGCTGCCACGGGATCTCACTGCCACATGGTTCTCCTACCGTGATTGTTGTAGAGCAGTGAACAATATACAAAAATCAAGCACCACCCTTATCACCCTCACCCTTCCCCCCACCCCATGGTCATTTTGGGCCCACCATTTCCCCCTCGGTCAGCCTGAAGCAAAACGGGAATGAGTAACTGGCCTAGGTTGCTACTGGGGAGATTGCTGGAGAGGGATCAGTTCCTCTGTCTGCACTATAAATGTGGCATTGGGGTCATCCGTCCCCTCCACAGCTTCCATGGATCTGGAGAAGTTGAAGCAGGAGTCATCCAGTGAATGAGCAAGCATTGGACCCGTGCTGGGAATTTGGTGCATGTTGGGGTTTTAAGGCAAACGTGAACAGGAGCAGGAAAAGGGGCAGGAAGTGGCCATTCCTTGGAACACTATAGGCTTCTTTAAGTGTTCACCTGCAGCACTCAGCTACCTGGCTGTTTAAACTTTTCAAAATATTTGGCATGTGTTTTTTAGGCTTTATAGATGCAGCTACAGAAGCCATGGAGATGCATGCAGAGAACTTCATGGTGCTAATTATCGTGGTCCAGACCTTCATGGCTGCTACTGAGCCGAACCTGAGAGCGATCCATCAGATCCAAGCAGCCTGCTGTTGTTGGATAAAGGAGCTTTCTAGGCACAGACAAGCACTTGATCAATCTCTGGGCAGGCCAGTTAGGCACGCCACAGAGAAGAAGCTGCTCCTGCTTTGGAGCTGTGAAGATGTGTTCACACTGAGAGCAACCTGTCTGGAGATGTGACTTCACTAATTAAGGCCCTATGTATGGCTGTACCCACTGAGAGGCTTCTCTGAGTGAAAGAGAAAAGCACAGACTGGTGGGAGAACATTCTGTCCTCATGGGGAGACAAAGAGTAGGTTACAAACTTCAGGATGCTCCGTCATCTCATCCTGTGGATAGCCAAGCTCCTCAGGCTTCACCTGGAGAAACACAGCACAGTGATGCTGTCATCCATCCTGGTGAAGAAGCATGTGGCCATCACCACTTGGAAGCTTGCCACTCCAGACTCCAGCTTTTCTGTTAGTCAGCAATTCGGCACTGTAACCTACACAGTGGGCATTAGATGTGTACAATTCATTTTCATTTTGCTGAGTTACTAAAATGAATGAGGTCATATTCATTTTAGTAACTAGGAAACGAAAACGAATGAATTAGGAAATGAATGAAAATGAAAACGAATGAACTTTTAAAAATGAAAACAAAAGGGGAAACGAAAAGGAATGAGGTCCCTTCTGGACACCCCTACTGGCTGCTGCTCTTGTGCCTGCCTCTTGCTGCTGTTCCTAACATATTTCCTGACATGCTGCCTCACTGCCCATTCTGGCCCTATGTCACATGGTATTTCCCAGTTTTCATTTGGGTTCCCTCCATTATATAGGTTCAGAAAAGGACCAGTCAGTAAAAGCGTTTTGTGTCTAACCCATCTCAGTGCCCCAGTCTCCAGAGAGTGCTCTTGTCACTTCTCAGAAAATTCCTTCTCCACAGGGCAAACTAGGTCTGACTGGCTTCACTTACAACCAGGGCAAGATCAGAATAAATGTTATAATGTTACTCTCTGAAGGGACTCAGCTCTCTTTGTCAGTCCAATAAGTTCCGTTACAGTTTTAGATTTCACAAAAATTAGATAATAGAATTCAGTTGCTGCAATCCCATTCTATGCAGATTCCCACGCACAAGTAGGGATGTGTGAACAGGACGGAGATCGGCTATTCGGACGTCCGGACTAAAAACTTAGTTCGGGTTCGTGCATTCGATCTGGCAGAGTTCGGACCCCCCTGAACATTTGGAAAGTTTGGTCCTGCTGGGAGGCTTGGGATGCTCCAGGGACCCCCAGGGTTGCCTATGGCAGCATGGCAGGCCATCGGAGACCCAGAAGCAGCAGCAGAGACCAGGAAGGCTTGGCGCTTGGCACCCTGGGTTTCCCGGGCAGGCAGGCTTGGCCCCTGGGGGTGCCCAGGGTGCCAGGGCTGGCGGTCTAAAACCCAGCAGAAGAAGCAGAAGAGACCGGGAAGGCTTGGCGCTTGGCACCCTTGGTTTCCCGGGCAGGCAGGCTCAGTGCTTGGCCTCTAGGGGTACCTGTGGCACCAAGGCTGGCTGTCTGAGACCCAGAGACAGCAGCAGCCGGGACTGGGAAGGCTTGGGGCTTGGTGGCTGGCACCCATAGTTGGCCAGGCATTGCAGACTGTCAGGCATCGGTGGGTCTCAGATGGTCAGATGGTCAGCCATGCCCCAATGGGAATTGGGTGGGTACCCCCAGGGGCTAAGCGCCGAGCCTAAGGGCGAATTCACACGTGCAGCAATTATCTGGATTTTTTTAAATTGGTTCTCAATAGTTCACTGTTAACAAGTCCTGTTGCATTCATGTGCATGTCATACCAGTTTTAACTACAGCAAAATAATGCATTCAGACCTTCTTGTAGCGCACGCTTACCTGGTTGCTCAGTGCGATTCAATTACAGGAAATGGCCTGTGGGGAGCCAGAAGGTTGCTACTTTGTAAACAACATTCTTTGAGATGGCTCTAAACATTCTCACAACACACCACCTTCCAGCCCACATGGATTTTTTTTTCTTGTATGTTTAGAAAGGGTTGGAAGTGACTATCATTGTGAAGGGGAGAGTGCTTGTTATACTAGAGAATCTGAGACCATCATGTGGTCTATTATTTGAATAGGGTGAACATGCACAACCCAGTTATGAGAATGTTCGGAGCCAACACAAAGAATGTTGCTTACAAGGTAGCAGCCTTCTGCTTTATCTCGCAGTCCGATCGGAGGGGGTGCCCCCTGCTTTCCTGCACGGGACTTCTAGACTGGGGGGGGGATCAGGGAGTAAAGAGGGAGAGCCTGAGGCTTCTGGAAAGAAGCCCCTCACATAGTGAGGCGCGCTGCTTCTCTCCCTGCTTTCTTTCCGGTATCCCGCTGCTGCTACTGCTGCAGCACTACGGCAGAGGCAGAGGCAGATGATTGAAAGGGACGGGAAGCATGGAGGGGAAGAACTTTTTTGGGGAGAAGCTGGCTGCAGCCTGCACCCAGCGAGGCAACTACAGGGCTCCAGCTGGTCTCACTGCTTCCGGTAGGGGCAGGAGTAAAACAGCGCACTTGGAAGCACGGTTGCATTCACATCAGAAAAGATTTCACACCAGTTAAAACCACTACGATGTTGCTTTCACGCTGCTGCTAAGTGCGGATTTATTGAAAACGGACAGCAAAAAGGTAGGTTTGAGTAGCTTTGAAAGTCGGATTTCTTTAGTGCGATATTGACCGCATTTAATCAAATTTATGTGTTCAGACATGCATGAAACATTCGTTTTTTAAAAAAATTCGCACAAATCAGAACGTCTGAATCCCCTCTAAGTTCTTCAGAAGAAGGGGAAGCATTTAAGAGTCTTCTTCTTTACTCTGCAAAGAGGCTGGATAGATACGCAACAGCCGTTGGAACTGCATACCCCAAGCCTAGTTCCCATATAGGTTCTTTCTCCTGTGAGCTCCCAGAATGGTATCCCTCTGGTTTAGAACTGGGAAACCTGAAATTCAGAGCGGTTAAAGGACTTCCAAACCAGGAATTAGAACTGGGGTCTCTTGACTCCTGTCCTGTCTTACAAATGAGCAATGCTGCTGCCCACCCAAAGGCTGCTGAAAGCAGATGTTCTGTTGAGCTTCCTGTCTCTGCATGCAGGCCATGACAACATGTGCAAACCCTCTTTGGACACTGGCAGGCACTACTGTAGCCCTGTCACTCCTGCCGTAAAAGAAGGTGGCAATGGGAAGGATATGAATATGAAAATGCAAAGTTTGGTAAACTCACTTGGGACGTACCTGATGGATCATAAGGGTGCTAACAATACTAAGCAAGTGTGTGATATATTTAAGAGCTTCCAAGTTATTAACCAAGATATAATGATCCAGAGACTGGATCAGTTTAGAGGTAGCCTTCATTTAGAAGTTTTGGATTACAAAGCTTCAGAAAAAAATATGGTCTCAAGCCCCTATAAACCAGAACACAATTTAGAAGTAATCACTGCAGCACATTTCTTACTCCCAGAAGAAGAAGGCAGCCCATATAAGGGGCAGTCTGGTATTAATAACCAAAACCAATTCGGTGGACAAAATCTTAAGGGAAATTTAGTAGAACTATACCCCTCATCACAGCAGATGGTGCATTCTGGCACTAGTGGCAGGATCGGCCCACTGAGGGATAATTTAATAGCCTTAAGCGCAAGTCAAATCCAGCTTGAGATAAGGAAGGACAGTGACTGACAGAATTGGCGGCATGGTGGCTCCCCCCTCGGATTAACATATCCGAGGGTGGACCCTACCCTGCCTGGTGATTTTGTCAAACAACTGTCTGAAGATATGTCCCGCTTAGTCTTACTTGTTGCATCTTGGAATATAACAAGTTGTAAGCAGAAAATAAAAGATAAGGAATGGACTGAATTCTTGCAGTCGTACGATTTTGTTTGCCTGCAGGAAACTAGGTTGGACCCAGGGGATTTATTGGACATAAAAAAATGTAGAGTGGAACAACAAGGAGGCACGAAGGAGGTTAAGAGAGGATGCAGGTCAGGAGGCCTAGCAAGGCCTAGAGCGGCTCCTTCGGTCGGCCGGGGGTGCCTTCTTGGAGGTCCCCCGTGTTAAGTGGGGGGCCACAATGGAGAGGGCATTCTCGGTGGCTGCAACGTGCCTTTGGAACTCCCTTCCACAGGAAGCTCGCCTGGCCCCAAGCCTTTTGATATTCCAGTGAAGATATAAAACCTGGCTATTCGCCCAGGTCTTTGGGGAGGGTGGGTTAATGGAGTTTTATCTCCCCTACCCTATTTTATTGTTTTAAATGTCTCCCAGGCTCTGTTTTAATATTTTATGTATTTTTGATGTGTTTTAAATGGTTTTATATGTATTTTATATTTTTTTGTTGGAAGCTGCCCCGAGCTGTTCTCAGGAGGGGCGGGGTATAAATCTAGAAATAAATAAATAAATAAAATAAATAAATACTTATCTCTCAGGTCTGGGCACATAGGTTCCATCTCCTTCTTTCTTCTAGGCTAGAATATCAGATAGGTATTCTGGATCTTGCTCAGCAAGGTCAGTTTGTGCTATTTAATGTATATATCCCGCCTGTATCTTCCCCATATTTTAGGGATGATATTTGGAATACGCTAGAGGAAGATATTAATTCATTGGTGGTACAATTTCCCCGAGCCTGTTTGGTATTGATGGGGGACTGGAATGCACGTATAGGCTTGAGCTTGGAAGAAGAGTCAGTAGACTCTTTGGAAGGGTCACTCTTCATCCCGATAAGGAAATCCAAGTATATAGTTATAAATGAATCTGGAAGGCACTTGCAAAAATTACTACAGAGGGTGGGTCTTACCATGGGAGATCTCAGGATGACCCCGAAGGTGACTGTACATATGTATCCTCACTAGGCAGAAATATAGTAGATAATGTTTTAATAGAATCTTGCTTCTGGGATAGATTTAGTAATTTTTCCACAATAGTGAGGCCAGAGAGTGATCATATGGTATTGAGTTTCTGTATTGGCAATAAATCACTCCTACCCAGGAAAATAATCACGGGACTTAGGATGGTAACCCCCAAAAGACGAGGAAGAAGTGGAATATCCAGATGTTTATTAAGACCTATGAATTGCTAAATGTGGGGAAAATAAAGGAGCTTTACTCTTCTATAATGAATGGACAGGAACTGGATATGCTGATAGATGATTTTTCTAATATTTGGGATTTTTTAAGGAGAATTTATTTACAAGTACATATTATCGGTACCCCAAATCAGGTAATTCATGGCATAATAGGGAATGTAGGCTGACTAAAAAGACACTGATTGCGGCCAAAAAGAGTTGGGTCAAAAATCAGACCCTTGAGCTGCATGGATGCAATCTCCTTGTTAGGAATCAATATAAGCGATTATTGAAAGCTAAAAGATCTATGTATTATAACAAACTCTGGGCAAAGATGATAGTGGCTGCCCGATTGGGGAATATCAGCCAATTCTGGAGGATAATGGGCTGGATAATTAGTCCTGGGCAAAACAATATAGATGTTCTAATCCCTAGTTCAATATGGGAAGATTTTTTTGGATCACTGTATGATGCGCATCCCCCAGATAATATCAGAGGACAAACTGAACTGAGATCAGGTGATAGATTGTCCCCTTTAGATTGTCCCCTTTCAGAAGAAACAATTAAAGATCTGATTGAGTCTTTGCAAACAAATAAGGCACCGGGTCCAGATTATGTGGTTGCGGAATTATTGCAGGCAGCCCCAAGGTGGTGGGCGCCAATTCTGCTTAAGCTTTTTAATAGCTTTAGTGAGGCATGTAAGATACCTGATTTCTGGGGCTCTAGTTGGATCATACCAATTTTTTAAAAAGGAAATATTGCAGATCCTTCCTGCTATAGACAGATTAGTTTGCTCCCCGTCATAAGCAAGTTATATGCGAAGGTGTTATTACAATATCTTGAATCCTGGGTTAAGGAAAGAAATATCATCCTAAAGGAGCAGTTTGGTTTTAGATGTAAACATTCGACTACGGATTATTGTTTCACGCTAGCTCATATTATAACCAAATATACTAAGATAAGGGATGGGAGAGTGTATCTGGAATGTATTAATTTTACAAAAGCTTTTGATTCTGTTCCCAGAGGAATACTCTGGAATAAACTGAGAAACCTAGGAGTGGAAGAAAAACTGCTTATATTACTGATACAGCTGCATTCAAATAATACAGCCAGAGTTAAAACAGGATTAGGTGAGAAGATGAGTGCTCCAATTCATATAAGGTGTGGGGTTCGGCAGGGATGTGTATTGGCGGCCTTATTATTTAATTTGTTTGTTTCAGATCTAATTCCCTTTTTAAGACAAAAGGAACATTGCTTGCCCAAAATAGGAGTGTACTCTTTACCTTCTCTCCAATACGCGGTTGACGTAGTACTAATATCACAAACTGAAAAAGGATTAAAAGGATTACTAGCTGATCTGATGAATTATTGTACAATTAATTTCTTGGAAGTGAACGTAAGTAAATCCCACTTTGTGTTAGTTGGAGCTAAAACAAAGAAAAGCATGTGGAGTATAGGTGGAAGATGTTTTGATATTGTTAATTCTTTCACCTATTTGGGGATCACTTTTACCAGTAGGGGCACTTGGCAGGAACATGCGAAATCTAGAGCTATTAAAGCTACCAGATCCGCACATGCCATCTTGAGAACCGCTAATATCTCACAGGGTTCACAGCCCTCTTTAATCCTGCAGGCCTTTTGACTAAAAATTCTCCCTATGCTAACTCTTGGACTTGAGATCATTCCTTCCCCAGTTACTAAGGACTTAGAGGTGGTCCAAAATTAGTTCTTGAGGAGACTTTTGAAGGTTAATAATAGTATACCCAGAGCAATACTCCGGGCGGAGACTGGCAATACAGCAATTGCTTGTCTGGGGAAAATATCCCTTATCCAGTGTTGGATAAGGTTATTGGCCCAGCAGGATAATGGACTCCCAGTCTTATGCTTAAAAGAACAGCGGGAACATAAAGGTTCTAGGGCTTATTCCTGGTTAGGTTACTTATCCAAACTCTTAAGAGAGTTGGGATTTACTTTTGCTTTGGGGGAAGCCCCTAATGGTGATAAAATCAGAACTTTGTATGAGGGCAAGGGACATAGCTTGGCAAGAAGACCTGGCCATTGTGAGAAGGTGGAAGGTGGCGCCCTGGTTAGGTATAGCTTAGCTTAATTTTTTTTTTGACTCATACTTGGATAATTTGATTAATGTAACCCTAAGAAGAAGTTACACTCTCCTAAGTTTCCATTTAGTCAAAACCACAGTATGTAGAGGTAGATATGCCCAGCCTCCGTATGAGGAACGTTTATGTAAGTGTAGTTTATGGGAGGTAGATTCTGAACCCTCTCATAAATAGGAAGAAAGGAGACGGTGGAGAAGTTGCCTTTGACTTCTTTATTACCCTTACAGCAATGGATGATATTTATTCTGTCTCAACCTATATCTGGCTTGTCACAAAAAAAAATTGAGACCAGGCTAAGACGACTCAGGGGGAAATAATAATAACATATCATGTTTTCCTGTTGGAAAAGAGGAATTATTAACTCCTGGGAGATATTAGGTTGGTATTGGTCATGGGGAAGTTGGGCTATGGAATATGTGCTCTGTTAGAAACTTCCCCCTGAGGGCCCCAGTGTTGGGGATGACCCTAACTGTTGATGACCCCCAGAGACTGTCCCCCCTGCATAATGTGGATTAAGAGAATGTTAAATCTCGATTGATTGTATAACTCTATAGTTGTGGGGAAGGGAGAGGCTGATTGTCCATTTTATATTATTTATTGTATTGTATATTTTTATAGTTTGATTGAAGAATGTTTATTATGTTTATTATTATGTTATATTTATATTGTTAGTTGAACTGGCCTATGGTGAAAGCCAGAGCCATTAAAAAATATTACATTACTCTCCTGCCATGATGGTGACTAGAACTGGAGAACCCAGAATAGAGCGAGGAGAACAGGAGGCCTGCCAGCCTGCAATGCCTGGCTGAGTAGGGGTGCCATCAACCA
Source organism: Sphenodon punctatus (assembly GCA_003113815.1). Classification (NCBI taxonomy): domain Eukaryota; kingdom Metazoa; phylum Chordata; class Lepidosauria; order Sphenodontia; family Sphenodontidae; genus Sphenodon; species Sphenodon punctatus. The sequence continues at coordinate 1,223,102 of QEPC01009848.1, read as the reverse complement.
AGCCCTGGCAGGGCCTCTATTGCGGCTTCACTGATGCCTGGAAGCCTGCAATGCCCGGCCAAGTAGTGCCTGCAGGTGCCAAAAGCAGGGTTGTGCGTGTTGTCATGACCTTTAGACAGAGACCCAGTGGCAGCAGCAGAGGCCAGTAAGGCTTGGGGCTTGGTGGCTGGCACCCATAGGGGGCAGGGCACTGCAGGCTGGCATTGGTGGAGCAGTAGCAGAGGCCTGGCCAGGGCTTGGTGGCTGGCACCCCTACTTGGCCGGGCATTGCAGGCTGGCAGACCTCCAGTTCTGATGGCTCTATGCTGGGTTCTCCATTTCTAGTCGCCATCACATCAGGCAGTGGCTGGCTGGCCATGTGAATCACCACCACGCTATGCTACTTGACCAATTTGCAGAAGACCTGGTTGCGATCTGGTGAGTAGGATGCCAGCCTGCAATGCCTGGCCCCGTATGGGTGCCAGCCACTACCAAACCCGGGCTGGGCCTCTGCCACGGCTCCACCAATGCCTGGCAGCCTGCAATGACTATTTATTTAGAAGGGTACCATCCTCAATGGGAAGTGGTCTTAGTAACAGAGCAGGTAAAATAAGTTGTGTCACAAAATATTCAGCATGAGGCCACTTCCTTGGGTGCTTTGCCATATGGGAAGTGGTCATGCACAGTGCTGGGTAATACTGATTCTGATCCTTCAGGGTTATGTCCAGTTAAGATGGATCCTCTGCCTGCACCTCCTTTCTCTCCCTCAATATTGGGGATGGAGGAATTTGATCTTCCCTCAAACCAACTGGGTTTTTCAACCGCAGACAAAATGGAGGAATGCTAGGCAGGCCCCCTAAGGAAGTCTTTTATCTCTATAGTTTCTCTGAACTTTTTGGGTTGGGGAAACAAATTAATGGATAATGATTTTGGTTGTTTCATTAGATCCATTAGAAACTTGACATGTGGGGCAATTGGACTTGGATAGGCATGTGTCCTTTGTTGTGGACATTGCCATATCTGAAGTGAAGGGTAGACCTAGCCGGGGTTTGGGCTGTTTAATATCTTAAACAGACACATTGGAAGGCTTCCAGTTCTGCTTGATCTATGCTGGATTCTCCAGTTCTAGTCACCATCACGGCCGGGTGTTGCAGACTGACAGGCATCGGCAGAGTAGTGGCAGAGGCCTGGCCAGGGCTTGGTGGCTGGCACTGCTACTTGGCTTGGCATTGCAGGCTGCCAGGCATCCACGGAGCAGCAGCAGAGGCCCAGCCATGGCTTGCTGGCTGGCATCCCTTCTCAGCCGGGCATTTGAGGCTGCCAGGCATTGGTGGATCAGTGACAGAGGCCTGGCCAGGGCTTGGTGGCTGCCACCTGTACTTGGCTGGGCATTGCAGGCTGCCAGGCATGGGTGGAGCAGTGGCAGAGGCCCGGCCAGGGCTTGGTGGCTGGCACCCCATTCAGCTGGGTGTTTCAGGCTGCTAGGAATGGGCGGAGCCGAGGCCTGGCCAGGGCTTGGTAGTGGGTACCCCTACTTCGCCAGGCATTGCAAGCTGCCAGGCATCTGTGGCAGCCTGACTAAGGGTGGTGTGTGAGGGGAGCTTAAACTGGGGGGCCCGGAAGCCAATCAGGCTCCTAAACCCCATGTCCCTGACCATCGAGAAGGGCTGCCCATTGAGCGCAATCATTTCCCCCAACATGGGTGTGGCTTTCAGTTGAAAGTCACACCACCTTCCATGTCCTGCAGCTGCCAATGGACTTGGCAGCTGCCCCCACCCCAGCTCTCAATGATGTGGATGGACAGTCCTCCCTGTCTGTAATGTAGGCCCCAGAACCCTGATGGTGGGTCCTGGGGCTGGATTGGCTGGCTGTTTCTTGATGCAATAGAATGACAGCTCCCTGTGAGCAGAATCACAGCCCCAAGAACCCTGATGGTGGGTCCTGGGACAGGAGTGGCAGCTTCTCAATGATGTGGAACAACAGCCCCCTGTGTCTGTAAAATAGGCCCCAGAACCCTGATGGTGGGTCCTGGGGCTGGAGTGGCTGCTTCTTGATGTGGTGGAATGACTTCTCCCCATGAGTGGAATGACAGTCCCAGAACCCTGATGGGGGGGTCCTGGGACTAGAGTGGTAGCTTCTTGATGAAGTGGAATGACAGCTCCCTGGGAGTGGAATGACAGCCCCAGAACCCTGATGGTGTGTCCTGGGACTACAGTGGGAACCTCTAGATGACGTAGGTGGATAGTCCCCCATGCCTGTAATGTAAGCCCCAGAACCCTGATGGTTGGTCCTGGGGCTGGAGTGTCTGGCACCCCTACATGGCCAGGCATTGCAGGCTGCAAGGCATTGGTGGAGCAGCGGCAGAGGCCCAGCCAGGGCTTGGTGGCTGGCACCCCTGCTTCACTGGGCATTGTAGGCTGGCATCATACTCGACTGAGCTCAAGAAGCTCTACTGCAAATTGGACAAGCCATGCCCAGTGGTGAACCACGTGGACACCCAGCCCCCACCTGCCAGTGCAGTCATCTGAGCTATGCCCATCTACAAGAGGGAGGAGAAAATGGCTGATGTACCAGCAGCAGCAGACATTGGATTGCCAGGGCACAGTAACTGAGGCTGGCTCCCCTGCTTGTCCAGGCATTGCAGTCTGGCTGGCATCAGTGGAGCAGCGGCAGAGGCCCGGCCAAGGCTCGGTGGCTGGCACCCTTACTTGGCTGGGTGTTGTAGGCTGACTGGCCTCGGTGGGGAACCACAGCCCTCCCTGCCTGGAATGTAGACCCTAGAACCCTTACAGTGGATCCTGGGGCTGGAGTGGCTGGCACCCCTACTCAGACAGGCGTTGCAGGCTTCCAGGCATCATCAGAGCAGCAGCAGAGGCCCAGCAAGGACTTGCTGGCTGGCACCCCTACCCATCCGGGTGTTGCAGGCTTGCATCCTACTCACCGGATCTCAGCAAGCTCTTCTGCAAATTGGTCAAGCCTTGACCAGTGGTGAATCACATGGCCACCCAGTAGCAGACATTGCATTGCCAGGGTACAGTACCCATAGCACAGCCGATGCAGCAGAAGCAGACATTGGATTTCCGGGGCACAAAACCCATGGCACAGACAGCAGAGGCAGCATTGGCAGCAGTGGCAGACATTCAATTGCCAGGTCACAGAACCCATAGCACAGCAGAGGCAGCACTGGCAGCACCAGCAGACACTGAATTGCCCAGTAGCAGAACCCATGGCAGAGACAGCATTGGCAGCAGCAGGTATTGGATTGCCAGGGCACAGTACCTGTGGCACAGTAGAGGTGGCAGCAGCAGCAGCAGCAGCAGCAGCAGCACAGATTGGATGACCAGGGCACAGAGCCTGTGGCACTGCAGAGGCGGCAGCAGCAGCAGCAAACATTGGATTGCCAGGGCACAGAACCCGTGGAACAGCAGAGACAACAGCAGCAGGATTTGCCTGTGCACAGCACCCATGGAGCCAGGATGGTAGGATTTTCCAGGGAAGAGCTCCCATACAGTAGCAGACAGTAGCAGCAGGACTGCGTGGGCACATTTGGATTTGCCAGGGCAGAGCACCCATGGACCAACAGATAGAAGCAGCAGGATTACCCATGGTTGCCAGGGCAGGCAGACAGGCACCTTCGCATGAGAGGCAGGCAGGCTTCAGTTTTGCCCACAGGGTGGGCAGACAGATACATTGGCATGAGCATCGGAAGGCAGGTTGAGACAGGGTTCGAGGTTGGCAATCTGGGCCGGGCGGGCAGGCAGGCAGCGTAGTATGAGAATAGGAAGACAGACTGAGGCAGGCTTTGATCTTGGCAACCTGGACAGGCAGGCAGACAGGCAGCATGGCATGAACATGGGAAGGCAGACTGAGGCAGGCTTTGATCTTGGCCACCTGGGCGGACGGGCAGAAAGGCAGCATGGCATGAGTATGGGTGGGCAGGCTGAGGTAGGCTATGATCTTGACAACCTGGGCGGGTGGGCCAGGAAGCCAATCAGGCGCCTAAACCCCATGACCCCGACCACCGAGAAGGGCTGCCCATCCAGTGCTATCATTTCTCCCAACATGTGCGTGGATTTCAGTTGAAAGCCACATCACCCTTCACATCCTGCAGCTGCCGATGGACTTGGCTGGTGCCCCCACCCCAGCTCCTCCATGGTGCACTGATGCTGCTGCTGCTGCTGCTCCCCCCTAGCAGCAATACCGTTCCTGCTGCTAGAGGCAGCTGTTAGAGCAGGACGCTTGCCTGCTGATGGAGGTGGACGACTGGCCACTGCAGTCGGGAACCCGCTGGCATCCACTGCCCCTGCCTGCCCGCTTAGCAGCACAGCTCTGTGGCATCCCTTCAGGTGCCTCGCCATGGCAGTTGTGCCAAGGTTGGTGAGCACATGCCCACTCTTCACCACCTTCTGGCACAAAGTGCACTGTACCTCCCTGGGATCATCCGCCCGCACCAACTTAAAATGTGCCCAAACAGAGGATTTCCCCCCCTCCTGCCTTCTGGCCTGCACTTGGTGATGCACCGCTGACAGCGCTGCTGGGAGGGACAGAACATGGTGGTGACACAGCTCTCAGAGGGACAGCCATCGCCTCAGCACCAGACATTTCCTCCACAGGACTAGTGTCTGCCTCGCTGTCCCCAATCAGAGTGATGTCCTGCAAAGGGGAGTACTGGGAACCTGAGGCTGATGACTGCCCACCATACTGCTGCCACTATCCCTGTACCCCCTATAGCTGCTGCTGCTGCTCACCTCCCTGCTGCCATTGCCCGAGGATTGGGCCCTGCCTCTAGCAGCCGGGGTGGGATCCACCAGCCCTGGATTGCTGGGGATCACCTCAAGAATGGAGGTCGGGGACATTGGTGGCCCTGGAGGAACACGCAACCCCGAAGCACCTGCACCTGCTCCTGCAGCCGCAGCAGAGACAGCCGCAGCCTCCTGGACTGCAGGCCTTCCAGTGCCCTGCATGGCAGTGGAGAACATGGGCAGGAGGCGCCATCGAACCACACCCCTAGTGCCACTGCTGGGAGCCTCTGAAGCCTGACTGCCAAAATCTGGACTCTGCAGGTTGGGGCATGGTGATGGACTCGGGCTGCTGCTGATGCCTGCTGCCACTCCACTGGCATGGCCCCTACCACCTCTGCCACATGCTCCATTGCCCGCCATACAGGTAGCAGACCGGCCTCTCCTGCTTCCCTTCTCCATTTTTCCTACCCAAAGAATGCACACTAAGATTTTATATTTTTTTTAATTTATTTTTTTCAAATTGGTAATCTAATATTATATATATCTACACTAACTATAACTGTTATTAACTATTCTAAAACCTATGGAACTAAATGGAATATTATGTAATAACTACAAAGGCCTAGTCCTACGAACACACTATAAAATATTAAAACTGAATCACTACACACTATCTCTATAAGTAAGCTAACTCCTACATCTATCTATCTATCTATCTATCTATCTATCTATCTATCTATCTATCTATCTATCTATCTACACACACACACAGGGATGGGGGGGACACAAACAGCTCACAACAAACAACACAGGGAGGGTTACAATCTAATCCTACTCTAAATACATCCAAAAACAGGGGAAGGGAATCAGGGATGGAATATATACAGGGATTAGGGAAGGATTCAATGGAGGGTAGGGAGAAAGAACACAGGGAGGGGTAAAAAATTAAAATAACACCTAAATCTATCTAATCTTATCTAAATAAATGAAGCTATGGAGGTAACTGTGTGGATATGGGTGAAATAGGAGGAGGATGGCAATGGATTGGGAGGAACACAAACTTCTGGGAGAGGGAGACTTCTGAAAATGCCTGCTGACAGGATCAGTGGCTAGCTCATAAGGAATTGGAAGGGGGGAGGGCAATGACTTCTGTTACTTGCTGCACCTGCCTTACCAAAAGCCCCATAGGCTCTGTGCAGCCTAGCCTGTGGCCAATCACAGACTGCGAAGTCAGTGGTCTGATGAAAAGAGGGATGGTGGTTGGACAGGCTGGCTGCTAGTCCAAGCCTCTCTACCCCTGGCAACAGGAAGTCTGCGCCTCAGCTGTTCCCCCCCTTCCCCGAGCCTGCCAACCAGGTTTTTTCCACCCGAACACATCCGAACTGTTCGGGGCTTCAGTCATTCGGTTCAGGCATTTGGTTCAGCCGTCCAAACCAGCTGAGTTCGGGCCAAACTCCAAACGTCCGAACCGCGTTCGCACATCCCTACGCGCAAGGTGTGTGCACAAATGTGCGTAGCACAATGTGCTGTCAATATGGATGCGTACGGGTCCCGTGCGACTGCACAAGCACACAGCTCTGAGCAGGATCCACAGAGAATGGGGTCGGGGCTACCATCCTCATTTTTAAAAAACACCTAAAATAGTTATTCTTTGTTTACCCACAGGCTCCCATTCCAATCAGTTAGTAGTCTACTTGTCTGATGAGGGCCACACAGCTACATGGGAGTGAACTCTATTTGTCCATGTGGTATTTACTGCCACCTTCACAGGAATGGTGGATTTCTCAGCTGAGGATTCCAAATACAACAATCATCTTACAGGTCTCCACAGCTGGAGATTCTATCTTACCAATCACTGGGTGTCTTTAGACATAACGTCAACAGCTGTCTGAATGTGTGTTTTGACTTTGATATGAACACCGGTTTGGCCCTGTGTTCACCATGTGGTGCAGCTTAGACACACAGCCGATCTTGAGGAAAATCAGTGTTTTGCTCATCACCTGATCTCAGCACACAAGCATTGCTGTCTCATTCCCTGTGTTGAATCTGCTCACACTCCACGCAATATCATTAGACACAATGTTGGCCACATGTTCAGCCCAAACACGCAAATTTTTGCTCTTTCCTGGCCGGAAGAACTCAGCAAGTGGTGCTCGAGGACTGCTTGTCCGTTCCCCGGGACCTCACATGTGGAGTCCCGCAAGGTTCTATTCTGTCCCCGCTTCTGTTCAGCGTGTATATACAGCCATTGGGCGAGGTCGTGAGGCGTTATGGGGTGCGATGCCATCAATATGCTAATGACACTGTCTCTCTTTTTCATCTGACCCAGACCCAGCAGTTTCGATGCATACCTGGTGTCTGGCAGCTGTGGGGGACTGGATGAGGCCGAGCTGATTGAAGCTAAATCCTGACAAGATGGAGGTGATGCTGGTGGGTAAAGTGGTGGGTGTGGTGTCACCCCTCATTGACGGGGTTTGCCCCCTGCTGGTTTCCCATGTTTGGCGTCTGGGAGTGCTCCTCCACCTGCAGCTCCACCTGGATATTCTGGGTGTGGGGCTGTGGGGAGAAGTGCATTTCACCAATTACACCTGAGCGTCGGCTTTCGCTGTATGTCTCAAACTCTGACCTGGCCACCATCATCCATGCTTTCATTACCTCGAGACTAGACTATTGCAACACACTGTACATGGGGCTACCCTTGGTGATGGTTCAGAGACTGCAGCTGGTGCAGAATGCGGCAACCGGCTTTCTTACGGGGACGGGCCACCACAAGCACATTACATCATTGCTTCATACTCTGCACTGGCTGCCTATAGTCTTCCGGGCTTAATTCAAATTGTTGGTGTTTACCTATAAAGCCCTTAACGACCTGGGCCCCACCTATCTGCAAGATCGCCTCACCCTCCGTGTTCTGGATTGGCCCCTGCAGTCCACTGGGAGCGCCGTTCTTGATGTCCCCTAGGTTGCCCAGGGGGAAACTATGGAGAGGGTGTTCTCTTTGGCCACACCTAGGCTGTGGAACTCCCTTCCAGCAGAGGCCGAGGTGTCCCCGGACCTCGCCTCTTTTCATTGTTATTGTACGACTTGGCTTTTCCGCTGGGCCTTCATCAAGGGTGATGGAATGGGAAGGTAGGGTGGCGGGGAGGTGATTTTGTTTTGATTCTGTAACACCCCCTTTCGATATTTTGATGATTTAGTGATTATTTATTGGTTTTTCTAGTTTTTTATGTTTTTAAAATATTTTATACTTGTAAGCTGCCTTGAACTACTATATGTTGGAGAGGAGGGGTAAAAACATTGTAATAATATAAAATAAAATAAATAAAAATTGCCCTTCTGATACAATGGTGTTCACATCTGGTGTTCAACAAGTAGCCATATTGGTGTTGGAATTCTTATGGTGCTTGCACATAAGAATATGAGAAGTGCCATACTGGGTAAGACCAATGGTCCATCTAGTCCAGCATCCTCTCTCCGACAGTGGCCAATCACAGTGGCTTGGGAGAAGCACCCAACAGGTCACAATCGGGGATAGGATGGACGAACGCGGTTCGGAAGTTCGGAGTTCGGCCTAAACTCGGCCTGTTCGGACGACCGAACGTGAACCCGAACCTGAACACAAACATACCGAACAGAACAGAACACCGAACGGCAAAATGGCCGAACAGTTCGGTCAGTTCGGATTGCGTTTGGGTGAGTTCGGGTGGCAAAAAAAGGTTCACTGGAAGGTGACAGGGAGGGGTAGTACTAGTCACTGAGGAGCAGACTTCCAGGCACCAGGGGTGGAGAGGCTTGCAAGAAATGAAACTATCTGCCTCCCCCCTTCCCAACACCTTCTGAGCTAGTCACTGTTCCTGAACAGCAGGCGTTGAGTAGGATTATTAGATTGCTTTAAGTTTCATTTCAGTTTT
>QEPC01009848.1:1187235-1212114 GCA_003113815.1 Sphenodon punctatus | reverse complement strand
CCAACTGACTCCCTAGCAGGCTTCTTGCTTCTAATGTATTTGAAAAAGGTTTTGTTGCTTGTTTTTGCCTCTTTAGCAAGCCTCCCTTCAAAATCTCTCTTGGCCTGCCTTATTAGCACTTTACATTTACGTTGCCAGTGTTTATGCTCTTTCGTATTATTTTCTACGTATTATTTTCAATTTTCTTTTATTTTCATATTATTTTCTACATACCACGGCCAAACACATCCTATGGGGTTTTGACACTCGATCTTTGTTATGTCTAAAGATGCCCACTATTCCTCTCCTATTGCAGTCAGTTCTACTGCCTCCGAGGTGTTTTGACAGGAAAACTCTGCTTTATACACTGAAGTGGTTTCAGACTAGCGAGATAGACAGAAACAGCATCACTCATGGATTACACCACAGTAGAAGATTCCATTTAATCAATCCTGTTACTCACATACCCTTCCCCATTCCAGTCAGATCTACTGCCTCTGAGGTGTTTTGGCAGGAAAAAAATATTTACTCACTGTTTAGGTATTTCTGACAAGAAAAGTTCTCAGTTATCCAACGATGTTTTTTTTAATAAGCCAGATAAATAGTAGCAGCAGTGATTACATGATATCTGAAACAGCTTTTCAAAATGTTAGTGTGATAGCTTTTACCTGGGGGTAAATTACTCCCATACTGCCCCAGCTTACCTCCAGGTAAGCTACATTTTGTGAATAACCCAAAGCACTGCACCTTTGTTGGTTGCTCTTATGGTCTTCATCATATTTTAGTCTTACTCGGAAACAGCAGAAGACTCATCTTTTGCTTAGAGTACAAGTCTACAGTGGTTTTCCAAGCAGCCAGTATAGTTATGCATCTGATTGCATGAGGACAGCAGATTTTTCAGAATATTTTTACACCTTATTTACTGTGCATACTGGCTCCTCTTCCCCCAACTACAGATTCTCTTCTGCATTTCCCTTTAGTCATTGAGAAGCTGGTAAAGATGGTTCAATACCATTAGGCCTCTAGGTTTTACTTTATTGAGGGGGAGGAAAGGAACAAAATTAAACGTTCTTAAGTAAAGCTTGCCAATATTAATGTTAGACATAGGGTGATTTCAGACGTTACGTGTCTGACATTCACCCCGGCTGAACCACGGTCAAACACGGGCCATGTTTGACTGTGGTGCACGTCTGTTGACTCGCCGCCAGATGTGCACCATGGTCAAACACAGGCCGTGTTTGACTGTGGTGCACTTCTGTTGGCTTGCCGCCAGATGTGCACCACTGTCAAACGCGGCCCGTGTTTGCATTCACTACACTTCTGGAACTCCGGACACAAGGAGGTTGAGAAGTGTGGTGAAAGGTTACGTCTGGTTACTTACCGTTCACCACGGTCATTGTAATTCACACCCGCCCGTGGTTGCGGCAGCGGCTGGATTGGCCACTGCCCGTTGGGAGGGGGGAGAGCTGCCGGGGAACGTAGGGGGCAGGGCCGTGCGGCATCATGCTGCACTGCATGACCCCACCCCCTCCAGGTGTGTGTGCTGCTTTAGACGTTATGCGCGGGCACTTTCACCACGGGCGGTGGGGTGGTTCAGACCACGGCCGGGGGCAATGGGGCACACATCTGTTGTCACACCCCTTCAGCCCCGGCCATGGTCCGAACCACCCCATGGCCCATGGTAAAAGCACCCGCCCGTAACATCTGAAATCACCCATAGTAATAATCATCAAAACCAATAACTAAAGTCTAGAAGTTTGGCAGTTCCAGAGTGTGATATAATTAGTAAGAGTTCTTTGGGAGATAAAGCATGGGTTTCTTAAGTGTAAGGGTAAGTTTAATTAAAAATACCCACCATTTGAAAAATAAACTAAAATAAAATATGTTGGCAGAATATATTCTTATTTGTTTTTAATTAATCTACAGCAACTACTGTACTTGTTTATTTTTAATACAGTACTTTTTCACTGGAGAAGAAAAGACCATAATGTAAGTAGGCATGTTGTTCAGCGTAACACACAACTGATTTCCACTTCCCAGTTAAATCAGGCTACTTGATACTGGTACCACACAATCTAAACTGTGCTTTGTCCTTCCATTTGCACCAAAGTGAATGAGGGCCATAAGTCTCATCCCCTATGGACCTTTCATGCCAAGACTGGTATAGTCGTAGACTCCAGTCTGTGAGGCGAGCTTGGGCTGTTTAGCTGGGATCTAACTTATAACACAGGTCAGGTCTGCACAGTCTTTCTTTGCCTCTGTCTCCCTAGCACTGGCCTACGGAATGGCGCTACCTGAGAATACTGTTGTAACCTCCCTAGAGAGAAGGGAAAAAGTATAGGTATGAGGTTGAAGTGACTCAGACTTCCACAATGACCACACACCTCTAGCACTGCTGAGATAAAACAGAGTTTTAATTCCAATAATTGGGGGGGGGGGGGGATACATTTTAAAAAGCCCCAAAATGAAAACCATAAAGTTACAAATAAGGGGTGGGGGGACAAGGAATAAAATGACAAACTCTTCATACATAGCACAGCCAGCCTAAATGAATACAGTCCCAGAACATGTGCAAGACCCTCTCCCATCTCATTTTAAGAAGAACATTGGACATTAAGAAGACAAATTGGAATGGGTTCAAAGGAGGGCAACAAAAATTATAAAGGGTTGGAAAGCACATCTTATGAGGAAAGGTTGAAGAAATTGGTATGTTTAGTCTAGCAAAGAGAAGATTAGGAAGAGACATGATAGCAGTCTTCAAATTCTTAAAGGGCTGCCACCAACAAGAAGATGAATGAAGGAATGAAGGAATGAATGTTCTTTATTGCAACAGAGGACAGGACTAGAAATAATGGGTTCAAAGTACAAGGAGGTAGATTTTGGTTAGATATCAGGAAAAAAATCCTAACAGTAAGAGCTGTTTGACAATGGAATAAGTTGCTTAAGTAAGTCATAGGCTCTCTGCCACTGGAGGTTTTATAAAAAAGACAATCACCTGTCAGGCTGCTGTAGTTGCAGTCATCCTGCATTCAACCAGGGGGTTGGACTAGATAACCCTCAAGGTCCTTTTCAATTCTAACATATGATTGAATGCTTCAAAGAAAATTGGGGCCCTGGTACATCCTGGTAGCTGGGAACCCCTACCTCAGTTGTCATCACTTCTTTGCTGGCCAAGCCAATTTCTGGAGGGACTGCTACTTTATTCATACAGATGCTAGCTTGGAGTTCTTGGGAGTCAGCCTAAGCATGGAGACCTGGTATGACTGTAACTCCATTTTCCCCTTCTCATCAGACCTGGCTGCTGCAGCCTGCTAATCTTAGAGCTAAAATGAATCTTCAGAGTGAATTCTGTCTCCAGTGGATCTGCCTGCTTTGATCTCACCAAAATGGAGACCAGCTATGATCTGGTTCCCATTTCAAAGTAGATAAGTTTGGCCTCTAATTCTACGTGGCACAATTGTTTTCATGTGCAATAAACAGAAAACGTTTGTGTGTGTGTGCAAAAATAACAATAATTCTGTTTACTACACATGCACAAAACAGCACTGTGTTGTGATCAGTGAGCTGTGCAAAAAATAGTATTGTTTACTCTTCATATGCACAACGGCTCTGTGTGTGAAGTTAGGGGCTGCATCAGATTCGTATCTGGAGATCCAACATGGATGGAAATCCACACTGGATTTCTGGACACCGACTCTGCGGCTATGGAAGACTTGCTTTATTTTAGCACATGAACTCTCTCTGTGCTCCTAATTAGCAAGGAAGGACTAGGATTATTTCGCTCTTGCTCAGAGTACCCGCAATGGTGGTTTCACCAGGCATAGAACTGTTTGATACCGTGCTTCTTCACCATTGCTTGTTTGCCTTCAGGAGTGAGTGAAAAGAAAAAGAACAAGAGTGGAAGTTGGCATTGCAATGGCACCGCTACAGTATAAAACCGTGGCTACTTTCCAATGTCAAAAACTAAAATGGAGGGCAGCAGAATGCCCAGAACATTTATTCTGGTAAGGCCTAGACGAATGATTCCCAAACATTTTTCCTTGGGGACCGCATTTTGAGGCTTAAATAAATTCTCATAATCCCAAACAGCAAAGAGGCCATGCAAATTAAAGCTAGTATCAGTTGGGATCATGACCCCCATTTTGTGAATGGTGCAACCCCACTCGGGGTCTCAACCCAATGCAACAGATAGGGCACAATCCTGACTCCACTGAAATGAATGGCCAATACTATTGTGAACTCTGGACTGCACCTTTGACCTAGGGGCTCTGAACAGAAACAGTAATTTATAATGCCATATCATTCTAGGCATTATAAATGGCAGCTAGAAACAGTCCCTGACTAAAGGGAATAAAGATGAGAAGATTAAGGGCAAATAAAAGACTGTCATGGCAGATATTCACCTGCCTTCCAAATGCAGAGCCTGATGAAAAATCAGTTCAGGAGACTGCCTTTGTCTAAGAGAACAGGTTCTCATAAAATAGGCTAGACATGTGGCACTCATGAGGGGAGGCCTTTTGTCTGTTTTTGTTGTGGTCCCCAAAATTCACTTGGTCTTATCTCACTGAAGGAGTAAAAACAGAGGAGAAAAACAAATGAATATCATTATCATCAAACTTGGCAGCGGCACCTTGGCCAAAGGCTTACTAATCAAATCAGATCTTCTGTGGGTAGTAGCTAGCAGGTGGCCCTGTGTTAGACAGACTTGCTCAGCTTATTGAGCAGATTGGAAGCCGGTAATTATTTCCTTTAGATAACGACAGTCAATCAGAGTTATTTAGGAGAGTTCGTTTTAAAAATATATTTAATCTCATAGTCTGAATTGTGATGTCAGTTTCTTGGCCCTGCTCCACCTGTCTTAGTTATCATCAAAGTGGTTCATTTTCACTTTCCTATTCAGTTCAATTCAATGGTACTATATCGACATGATAAATACATAAGGAGAGACCCCTACGGGCGCTGCCAAGATGGGACCAACTTACTAAAAATGGGGTCACACACTGTGTTTGAAGGTTGATGCCCTGAGTCCATTGTTGCCAAGGGAGAGAAGGGGCAGTAGCTTTACCAGTTCCTTGTGGAAGTGGGGGAACAGAGAGCACAATTGCTAACACTTCAGAGGAGGATCTGGGGGTACTAGTGGATTGCAAACTGAACAAAGGTTGACATGGGTGAAAAGCGATGTGCTGGCAGAGAGGTGGCTCCTTGGCCCGCCCCAGGATGAACAACTGCAGCCATCACTCTTCAGGCTGGCAGATAGGACTGTTCCCATGAGCAGTCCTTAACCGAAGCTTGGGGGCTGCCAGTACAGGTCCTTACATGCCCCAGGGTGGCCCGAGGAACTGTCCATGCAGGACAAGACTCCCAGGTCAATGGGAGGAGTGAGCCACAGGAAGAGCTGCCACCAAACAGCTGATGGAGGGGGCTCCCGGGGCCTCCCCACCAGCTGTTTGGTGTGCTCACATACCCAACTGATGGGGGTGCTCCTGCCCCCCACAACGGTTGTTTGGTATGCTCACCAGTCCACCAAACAGCTGGTGGGTGGTGATCCTGGAGCCTCACAACAGCTGTTTGGTGCACTTACCAGCCTGACAAAGAGCTGATGGGGAAGCACTCCTGGGGGGCATTTTCTGTAATGCCATAGGTACATTACACCTTGACTTGGAGTGTCTGGGGGGGGGGGGTCCCCTTGATGTTCCTTTTCTATGCACTGCATTTCTATGATTCTATGATTCTGTTATTACTATCCATTCTTATTCTGAACAAAAGTTGCCACTCCAAGGCAAAATGTAACTGTACCTATCTACAGCATTATAGACAATGCTTGTCCAGACAGTTCTAGAAAATATCAAGGAAGATGATTCCACAACCTCCTTAGACAACCTATTCTATTATGCAACTGTTCCTAAAGTTAGGATGTTTTTCATAATATTTAACTGAAAGCTGTCTTGCTGCAATTTAAATCCATTCTCCAGTGTCCTTTCTTCAGTGGCAGGGGAGAATAACTGTTCTCCATCTTTTTTGTTGCAACTAGTTAGTTATTTGAAAACTGCTATCATTATTTTGGTGGCAGGTTCACTGCATAGCAAAATACCACCATCCTTGCCATCTCTCCTTTCTTCCAGGTTCAAAACTTTCTGAACTTGTTTGTTTTATGCTGAAGGACTAGATGGAAAAACAAGATTTTGCTTTTTAATTGTGTTTGTTTGAAAGTAGTGCAGTGAGAGGTGTCAGACTTATGGTCCTTGGAGACTCTTTCCTCACTGCGTAGGCACAGCAGTGAGGCAGGCAGAACACACTTTCCCATATTACTCCTACAATCTGTTTTGTGTCTGACCTAGAAAGACCATCAGGAGGTAGAAGGGGGTTAAAAATAGAGACATTTTGTTTCTAGGCTGAAAACAGAGCAAAAACATAGTATGTGAGCTGAATTGTGTGCTCAGTGATGCCCATGCAAGTATACAGGTAGGGCACAGTCCTAACTCCACTGACGTCAACAGCCAATATCCCTATTGTGGAGTCTGGATTGCACCTGTATGCTGGTAGAAGGGGAGGGAGAATCTGACCAGGTTTGTACCTATTTATCTGTTGGCTGGAGGTGTCTAAGAATATAATTGTAAAGCAGGAGTGGGGAGCCTCCCATGGGCCACTTTGAAAATGAGTACAAGCTCCACAGATCAGAGAGTAGGGTCCCCTAAGGTATGTGCCCAGGATGGGAGAAGGAAGGGGAGAGTCCTAATCATTGATCTATGCCATGGATCCATCCCCTATCGTTGCGTACTTGACCTCATCTCCACACCCTTCTCCCTGAGTGCAGTCATTCTGTGCTTGAGTGTGGGGGCTGGATCCATGGGCCAAATTCAGCAATCTGAAAGGGTCCAAATAAAAATTAATCATGGAATGAATTTGGCCCACAGATCAGGTGTTTCCTACTCCTGTATAAAGAAACAGTCGTAGGCCTGAGATATGTAATAATACAACAGGATTAGGGTTTATATTTTACTCCATAGATTCCCAGTACGTTAAAGGGCTTTACAAAAGCAGTGACTGGGTTACTGATAACCAATGACTCGGAGGCCAATGAAACTGATAGTAACACACTCAGCAGCAGAACACGCACAGCCCCCCACCCACCCTCCTTAGGGGCCTGCATCTGAATCCTTCCATTTCTATGCACATCTCTCAGCCACTTTTAAGCTTCCTATCTGAGGCAGCCTTCATATAAGTCAAAACAGATTTTCTCTACTTCCAATGGCCCTAATGGACCTCAGAGAACAGCCTGGACACTATGCACTCAGGTCACCTTCCTTCCACCATGCTGCCTCACCCTCTGTACCAGGGTCAAAGAACGAAGCATGTGCAATAGCTTTTCTTTTTGGTGGCTTTATTAGGCTTAATTGGAACTGGGAGTCTTGTCAAAATTGCTAGGATTATTTCCACCAACTTGCAAAGACTGCTGTTGGAATATTATCATCTATCTGGAATTTCATGAAGCATGACCAAAAACGACCTTAGTAAAAAATCTTGTCATAAGGTTAACCTCTTCAGGAGCAAAACCCAATGCCTTGCTAAAGTGGAGGAGCACACCCTTTGACTAACATGCATAGGAATCTCCTCTCCTTGTAACATGAGGCTTTCATATTACTGAATCTGAGGCTGTAAACATGTTTGTTTTGTTTTATGTGTTTCTTATAGCACTAAATGGCTATCTTATAGGGTGGTCTGCCTGGACAATATGTTCTTGCAGACATAGACCCAACAAAAGCCCACAATTCTCTGGTTTTCACTGCCAGAGCACTTTACAGTGTTCCCTGCCTCCGCTGTTTGTACAATCAGGGCCGGACTTGGGAACTTTGCACCCCTATGCCCTTCTCAGGCTGCTGCCCCCAAACCAAGCCGCGCCCCCACGTTGCGTGTTCATGGGTGAGGGAGCTCCGTGTGAATGATACGGCATGCACGCCTGCTGTGACTGGGGGTGCATGCATGCACCTGCCTAACACGCATCCCCACTCACCCCCACTTGTCCCCACGCATGGAGCAACCGGGGAAAATTGAGGTTTCTCCATGGATGGGGAGGAGAGGAGTGTGAATGGAGATGTGTGTGTGGTCATGTGCATGCCCCACCCATGCACCAGTGAGCCCACGGACCCTCCACCTGGCGGAGTCACGTAAAAAGGGCACGCGAGGAGCCAGTCGAACAATTGAAGGTTGCTGCCTTGTAAACAAGATTCTTTGAGATGGCTCCAAACATTCTCACAACACCCACCCTTCCAGCCCTGCATGGAATTTTTTCCTTATATTCTGAGAAAGGGTTGGAAGGAACTGTCATTCTGAGGGGGGAGATTGCTTTTTATAGTAGAGGAGCTCGAGACTATCACGTGGTCTATTATTTGAATAGGGTGAGCATGCACAACCCAGTTGTGAGAATGTTGGGAACTATCTCGAAGAACCTTCTTTACAAGGCAACAACCTTCTGATCACTCATATGGGGAGGAGTTGTTTGTAAATAAACAGCTTCATCCCCCAGTCTCATCGGTGTCCCGCTGCTGCTGTTGCTGCTGCTGCTGCTGCTGCACTACTAGCAGGCAGACAGCAGAGGCAGGTGAGGGATGGGAACCCAGACAGCAGGTTTCAGCTGCAGGCAGCAGGTTTTGGCTGTACAGGAGAAAAACAAACACGGAACTAGGCAGAGCTGGTGCCAGGATTGCCGCCCCCAGAAAATTCTGCCCAAGTCCCGGGCCTAGGGAACCTGCCCTTAAGTCCAGACCTGTGCACAATACATTGCCCTCTCTTTGGATCACAGTCCTTGAGTCAGAGCTTTGACTCTGACTTTTATACTCTTTCCTCCCAAATGACTAACAGCTGGTTAATTAGACATCCTAATGGCTATACTAAGAAGCTGCTGTAGCATGTCCCTGTGCTTGTTCCTAAAGGACTGCACCCCTGCAGAAACCTACCAAGGTCATCCCCCTGCTAATGCTTAGGGGTGCCCTACTACAGTGGTGTTTTCAGATAGTATACCTTACAGTGACTTTGCAACCTCGCAGTTCTTTCCAATGAGCCTATGAAAAGCTACACTGGTGAGTAACGACTCCCTTGTTCAGCAAGATTAACATTAAAGGTCATAAAATTAATCTGCTACCATTTATCAAAAAAAGTTATGGATGTCTGGACTGTTTGCCTCAACTCCCTTGCATCTTAAAATTGAAATACGGTATGTGCAACAACAGCCTCAAATTTATTTGTTAGGATCTAGCTGCCAAGCTTTATCCCTATAATCATATTATACTTACAAGTATTTATTAAGGCTGGATTGTGTCTCCTTTATGCAGAGTGACAGACTGATGACGGTTTGCAGGTTATTTTTCAGTATGAAAATTAAAATATCAACTTAGACTAATTAAAGAAATGAATTCCATAAGGATAGATAAATGTCAGGAGGACATACAGTATGCATTATCGTAACTGACTTTCCTTGGTAATGACCTTTTTTAAAAAGTGGATTATAATTTCCAATTTTTAATAAACTCTTAATCAGGGATACTCAAGGATCCTTCCCACAATATTTCCCCCAGTGGGAGTAGAAACACAGAATGGAGCCCATACTGGCTTCCCCTGCAGGAGCAGAACTGTTGTATGAAGTGGGTTTGCTTGCTGTGCAAACCCACTTGGACCTTTATTCCACTTGGGAGGAAAAAATGTTTCCACTTAGGGCTGAATCGAAAAATCCCTATTGTTCTTATGAGATATCTCTTGAGATTTTGGGTCGGAGCCCAAGAATTCACTGAGATCTCAGCCCTGGTATGAGATCTCTTGAGAGAGCCTGCAAAAAAAGTATTCTGCCGAAGGCATTCTGGACATGTGCAGTCCTTTCCCAAAATGGTGCTGTGGTGTCGGCGTCATTTTGAAAAAGGGCAGCCATTCTGCTCATGTGCAGTGCCATTCACGCATATGAAGACCAACTGCCCTTTTCCAAAATGGCACTGATGCTGCCAACACCATTTTGGGAAAGGGCTGTGCATGTACAGAGTGGCCATTGTGCGCATGCACAGTGATTTTGAAAATTTTATTTTTGCCTCCTTCTCGTGTCCCTCATTCCCCTGCAGAGAAGCAGAGCAGCAAGAGACCCAGTGGCTGAAGCAGTCAGGTGAGCACGTAATGGAGGAGGGAAAGTGCAGAGGGGTGATAAAGGCCCTCTTTTTATTTGTTTGCTTTTTAAGTGCAGAGAGAATCCAGGCAGTTTCTCAGCTCATTCTCATTTGCAAGAACAACCGAGAACCCTGATTCTTGCTGAGAAAAGTGAGAATACTAGAATCCAGTTTCAGCCCTATTCCCACTCAGGATCACATGAGCCAAATCTCAAACTTGTAAAATCAGCATTAATTCAGTTAATTATACCAGCTGAGGATCTGGCCCACACAATCTGCTGAATCTAAGGGTTTCTGAACCTATAATGAGCTAAAGGCAGCCATTTTGACATATCCAATTCTGGTGTGCTTTTCTTTTCTTTTTTTTAAATGGCAGGGTTCAAAAAAGAGCTACAAGAAAGATTTAGGGTGCAATCCTCTCCACCCACTGAAGTCAATAGAAAAACTTCCATTGACTATAATAGTGGAGACTTGTCCTGCCAGTTTCTGGAAAACAAACGCCCTTTTCACACAGACACTAACACTGATAAAATGGGTGTTATATTTTATTATACATGTTGCAGGGTTGCAGATGTGCTCTATGGGTGCCCTGTAACATGTATAATAAAATGTAACATCCATTTTATCAGTGTTCGAGGGTCTGTGTGAAAAGGGTCATGCACACACAATGGACATGCTGTGGCGGTCTGTATGCTTATTTTTGAACATGAAAGTCAGTGCATTTCATTTCACCACAGTTAACAGACATGAGATTCAGACTCATGAGAATTCCCACAGTTCAGGGAACTTTCCCCAAGACTGTGTGTGAAGATATGTCATGACCCTGGGGAACAGGTTGTCACCACTCTTTTAGCCAGTGGTACATTTCTTCTATTGCTGGAGTTTGACTGGTATGTGGAGGGACTACACTCCCAGCATCATACATGTCCTACCATTGGCCTCCTCCTCCTCCTTCTCCAGCTTCTGGTGTCAGGTTGCCTCATCTCTGTTTGTGGTTCCTTCTGCTCTACCTGTCAGGGCCTCAGAAAAAAATAGTCACGCACTGAGTGGAGGGCATCTGTTCATCTTATTCTTCACTTTCTCCTGGAGGCAGCAAAAGGGAATGTGGGAGTCACACCTTAGGAATGGAACCTTGCTGGTGCCTTCCAGCTAGTACAGAATCTGCCATGGGATGTACATCTAAGTGGGGTTGGCAGCAGCTCACAGCATGAGGAGATAAGGTTGCCAGGGTAGGGTCACAGTTAAGCATAAGGGGCACAGGGTACTTCTGCTTCAGCCCCACAGATGTAAAAGTCAAACTGTGCCCTTAATTATTTCTCTGGTGATTACTAGGTAACACTCTCTTTTTGTCGACGCACCCTCCACAATCAGACACGGAGACTTAGTTCTCGTTTATAACAGGCCGCACTCTTTATTCAATCACAATTCAGAGGCCGGTGGGTAATTGCCAAAGCAATCTGGGTCCAGTATGTTAGCTACTTCAACTTTTATTAAATTGGGCTGACCTGGATGTGCCTTCCAGTGTCAGCTGCCATTAAACACAATTCAACAACAACCCCCTCGACGATCCTAGTCGTGGCCGAACGGGGGCGGGTGAAGTGAGGCACCCCACCCTATGTCAAGTAAGGAGTTAATGCGGTATCGAGGTCGAGGACTGTGTCCATCCTTGCACCCTCGCCTACCGCAAACTCCCCGGTGCGTGTTCCCAGGCATGCTGCGCCCGACATTACCCGCGAATCACGCCCCCATCTCTTAAGGAGATGACTTCATCTTACCTATCCTTACCTATTTACCTACTTTCACATACTGGACCCCTGCCACTAAGGGGTAGTCGCAACGAACTACCCCGACACCCACCGTCTCGAATCCAACCATGACACCAAGTGTCCCTTCAAACCCAAAAGGTAAATCTCGTTACCCTTTGCTGATAAGTGCACGCCATCATTCCGGTATAACTCAGGGCTTTTATACACTATCGCAGTGTGGTTCAATACCTGCCCTTCAATTCCCGTTATCCATTTGCTAACCTCCCAGTTCATACTCCTTCGTGCCTTATCTATCCTACTCGGTTTTTGAGCTCCGGCCCATTTTAATCGAGGTAATAAATTGGTCCATACCAACTGGGTATGAGGATACCATTTTTGAATAACTAACAGGTCGCTTTTAACTGCAACCACCAAATTCAGCCCCTTTCGTGCCGGGATATCATTTTCCCCCAAATGTAAAATCAATATGTGTGGAGTTGGTTTTTGGATCTTTTCCCTTAACGTAGGCAGCAACTGATGCCACCGCATCCCACTTCTTCCAAACCAATTAATTGCTGCTTGACTTCCTAATCCCAATTGATCACCCTCGGGGGATGCTGCCGCAGCCACGCTCGCCCATCTCACGATGCTGTGGCCCAGGATCCACACCACACATCTGCTGGCAGGAGATAACCTTTGTCCTAATAAAAGAAAACGAGGCTTAATACGGAGATGGTCTTATGTACTTCCCATAGGCGTTAGAACGCCATCTGCCCATTCCTTTAATTGCTTGTTCCCCCATTCCGGCAGCAGCCGCCGTGGTTGCGGCCCCAATCCGGAAAGAGTGTGACCCAAAATCCCTGGGGGGGAGACCCAATAACACCAAGGCCTTCCTTAAAACTGCAGAGAACTGGTAAGTGGTCAATGGGGAGCCATCCTGATGTACAAACAACCTACCGGGTAGGCCAGGGCGTATACTCATATACCTGTTCATCTGGGCCACTGGGCAAATATCCTCTACCCCGGACCTGTGGAGGCGTACCATTTGCCCTTTTCCTCTCTGATCGTTCTTGGCATACCGTAGCCGTACATGCAGTGATGTTCCTAATAGCCTGAGGTCCTCCACTCTCAAGGCCCGATCAGATCTATCTCTCCTAGATAGTGCTGCCACTTCACTGACCCTAAATGCTCCATAAAAGGTGACCACATAGACAGTTGTGAAAAGTTGGGACTCGAAACCATCTCTGCACACCCCAGGTAAAATGCCACTCAATTGGTGTAGGATAACTGTGGTAATGGGAGCCCGATCCTGACCGTTAGCCGGCGTTTCCCTAGCCCAGCTCTCTAACATCCGTTTCATATAAAATCCTCCGTCCGGTGTCGGGAACCCCCTGAGCTTACTGGCAAAGGTTACTGCTGCCATTTTACCTGCTATGGTACCAGATGCCAAACCCTTCTTTCTCAAATGCATAGCAAACTGAAGGGCCTCACTCTCCCTTATAGGAAAACCCGTTTTCCATCCCATTTCATTCCGAAATACCTGGAATTCACTAAATGCCCTACCGTATGCTATTCGTGTTCTGGGAGCCAAAGATCTTTGAACGATGTGCTGCACCTCTCGTTCCCAAGGCTCCACACCCCCGGCGGCAGGGGGTCCGGCTGTGGTCTGGCGTCCGGTGCCAATTCTCGAAATCGGTCCATCTGGAACCGAGAAAGGGCATCGGCTACGCCATTGTCAATTCCAGGTACGTGTTGTGCTTTAAACAGAATATTCCACCTTAGACATGCCGCAACCATGGCTCTTATTAATGCCATGACTCTAGGAGATTTGGAAGACAATGAATTGACAACGTGTACCACTGCCATGTTGTCACACCAAAACTTGACAACTTGATTGG
This sequence comes from Sphenodon punctatus, assembly GCA_003113815.1. NCBI lineage: Eukaryota > Metazoa > Chordata > Lepidosauria > Sphenodontia > Sphenodontidae > Sphenodon > Sphenodon punctatus. The sequence continues at coordinate 1,198,347 of QEPC01009848.1, read as the reverse complement.
AGAATTCCTGAGCCCACAGCAGTACTGCTATTACTATGGGGAATAACTCCAAAAAGGTGAGGTCCCGGGTAAGTCCTGATGTTTGCCATGTCTCAGGCCACCGGGCCGCACACCAGCGACCCTTCCAATACACTCCGAATCCTATGCCCCCAGCTGAATCGGACTGCACCTGAAGATCAGCATGTAGTAATAAATTTTTTCTCCAGAAGCTCACCCCGTTGAAACCTCCCAAGAACTCCTTCCAAATTGCCAAGTCCTGTCTCATTTCCTTAGTCACTCTAATGTGGAGGTGGGGGGCTAACTCACCTCGAAGCTTGCCATATAATTTTGACAAAAAGGCTCTCCCGGGGGCAATCACCCGACAGGCAAAATTCAAGCTCCCTATTAGTGACTGTAAGACCCTGACTGTCACCTTACGGGCCCCGATCACTTCATCAATCTTCTGCCTAAGAGAGGTCAATTTATCCTCTGGGAGCCTTGATATCATGCTCTCCGTATCTAACTCTATTCCCAAGTATATTAATCTTGTAACTGGCCCTTCGGTTTTTTCTGGGGCCAGGGGAATGCCTAAATTCGCAGCCAGTTCCTGGAACTGGGTCAAAGCTGCGGCACACTTTTTTGATCTTGGCGGGCCAATTATCAAAAAGTCATCCAGGTATTTTGTAACTTGGCAATCCCTTATTCTGTCTTGGAATATCCATTCCACCAAAGAGCTGAAACGCTCGAACGCCGAGCATGATATCGAGCATCCCATCGGCATTGCCCGATCATAGTAATATTGGCCTTCAAATTGGAACCCCAACAAATGATAGCTGTCAGGGTGCACTGGTAGCAAGCGGAATGCAGATTTGACATCACACTTTGCTAATAATGCACCCCGTCCCATGGCCCGAGCCTTGTCTACTGCTTCGTCAAAGGAGGAATATTTAATTGATGTTAATTCCTTTGGAATGGCATCATTCACAGAGTGTCCCCTTGGGTGGGATAGGTGATGGATTAATCTGAATTCCCCAGGGGCCTTTTTTGGCACTATCCCTAGTGGAGACACAACCAAATTTGTGAAAGGGGCGTGTGGGAAGGGACCTGCCACCCTTCCCAAGTTGACTTCTTTGTGGATTTTTTCCTTGACCACGTGCTCCAATCCCACTACTGATTTTAAATTTCGAGGATTCCGATTCACTTCAACTGGGCCTGCCGGTATAACAAAACCTGTCTCAAATCCCCTAACTATATAAGAAACCTCGACGGGGTCCGGGTATCCAATTAACGCCTGCCTCAGTCGGTCAATTCTGACCGGCGTCGGTCCCCTTTCCAGCTGTGGTGCTAGGGAAGGAACCTTGCTTACCCCTGCCGGTGTTTCCATTCTGACCGAATCGTCCTCGGCCCCCTTTCTGACGGGAACGAAAACAATTGTTTCCTGGGTGGTTCCCTGAGCATCCCCAACATACATGACGGAAACGGCAAGAAGACCTATTGCACCGTCCCACCTTGTTGTACTCCCAACAAGGGCCAGCCCCTCCTGCACTCGTCCTCTTGGACTCGCTGCCGTAGGGCTCATTGGCTGGTGCAACCCCCCCTTTTACCAACGTGTGGCCACTCTCAGACCGGGGGGCGCTCGTAGCATCTATCATGCTCTCGAGCCACAGATCTGCTGCGTATACGTCCCAGCGAAGCCCTGGGTTAGAGGCAGCCCGGTGACGAAAAGCTTCGTCGTACCGAAGCCACGCTCCTTGAGGGCCCGTTCCATGCGCCCGACGCACTATGTCGGCGTACTTGTGTAACTCTAATCCGCGGCCTGGGTATGCTTGCATCATCACACCCATATATACTGCATAAGCCGCGGTCCAATTCGCCCAATTCCTGTCTGCCTTGGGGCGTTTGAACTTTTCTCCCTCTTTTTGTTCATCCTCCACCCTGTGGTCCACTACCGGGTCACTGAATAACAGGGCAAATACATCAACGTATTCGCCCCGCCATATCTTTTCTTTCGTGGCCTGGAGTAAATGCTGCCCGAAAGGGGCAGTTATGTCCAGGCTGGCTCCACCTGGTGGGGGCAGGGGGTGCTCGATACCCACGCCAGGTGGGGGAAGGGAGGGGGCGGCTACGCTTACTCCCATGCTCCCTGCCTCAGGAGGGGGAAAAGGGAGAACTCCCGACCAATCTACCTGCCCTTGTGGCTGAACCACGGCCGTTTGATGTTGAACAGGCGTGGTGATGGGTGTGATCATAACCCACGCTCCGTTCATCCATGCCACTTGGGGCTGACCCTGCTCCACCGCTGCCGTCCCTTGCGTTGGTATACGTTCACCCTGGCTCGTGATCGGGATAGCTCTGGGTGTGTTCTGTACCTGTACTCCCCCAGCTATATTTACCCCTAATCCCTGTGTTGCTGTTCCGGCCGGACTTGTGTGGCTCACTGCCTGACCACCCGCCACACCAGTGGGCCCCTGGTTACCTGCCCTCTCTTCGGCTGTTCCGGTGCTCGCAATTCTTGGCCCTTGGATCCCGGCTGTGCCACTGTTCGGAGTTCCGCTCATCCCGTGGCTAGTGCCACCTATTCGTTGTTCCATGGCCAGGATCCTCTGCCAGAGTTCACGGTCATCCCTCCTTTCTTCTGGTGCCGGGTCCACTCGCCGCCGCCGTTCCGGGGGCGGTTCGTCCCTGCAAATAGACTCCGGGATCCCGTGTGCAGGGATCCCGGCCCTTGGGGGCCCTACACCCCAAGGCTGGCTTTGGCCCCCAAATTGACCCTGCTGCCCTTCGGCCTGGTCCCCCCTATTTCCCCACATTACTGGGGGTGACAAATTTACCCCTCTGCCGCTGGGTATCCCTTGCAAGGCCCGCACCATTGGTGCAGTGAGACAAGCCATCCAAGAAGGCCCTGCTGTCTGGCGTGCCCCGCTATCCCCTCCCCACGTGGGGACAATCACTTCCCTGGGGCCTTCCCATGCCTGCACATTTCTGTGCTCTAGAGCTGGTTCCCTGTCTTGGGTTTATGGATGGGAATGGGGTAGGCCTATCTCCCAATGTGCCGCGATCCGCCCCTTGCGCTCCTCATCCCTACCCCTCTGGGACTGCTCGCTTAAAGGCACCCCACCTTCTGCCATAATGGATTGCTCCCTCTCCAGACCCCTCTCCATTGATGCCGAGGGGCTCTCCCCCTCTTCTCTATATCTGCCCTGGAGGGTAATGACCCTCCCCCGCCGGGTGGTCACCGCTCCCTCATTTTCACGTGCTTCCTCTGCCTCGTGGCCTGACTCGTCCTGCCTCCCTTCCATCTGACCCAGGGCCTGGCTTTCCCCGCCCCTTATTGCAGCATCCACTGCCTGCGCTGTGGCCTGTTGACTCACCTGTACCGCCCGCTCGCACGCTTCCAAACGTGTGAGCAGCACCTCTCTGGGGGGGATGTCCCCTCCAGGGGACTCTCCTTCAACATTAGGCGGCTCCATGTCCCCCTCGGCTGGCCCGGGTTTCCCCCGAGCTCCATCCTTCCTGGCCGCTGCCTTTTTTCTGCCTCGGCCCATTGCTAATGGCCGCCTCACTCTCAGTCAGCAGCCTGTAAAATGGCCGCCTCACTCTCATTCAGCAGCCTGATTTTTTTGCTGCTGACTCTTCAATCCCTCAGCCCTGAGTGAAACACTGCTCCTTCGGCAGCTACAGGAAGCCCTGCCCCTCCTAACAGAGGCGGGCTTCCCTGCCCCTCGTGACTTCTCGTGCCACTGGGGGAGGGTTGCCATAGCAACCCTACGAACATAGAGGGAGCCTTCTAATGGACTCCCCCTACAGCAGCGCTAGCTTCTCCTCCTTCAAGGAGGAGCGCGCCAAATCCCTGTCGCCGCCATTGTGGCGGCGAAGGGACTTCTCTCATAGTCACCTTCTTACTCCCTCCTCAGTCCCAGCAGAAAGCCAGTCAGGCGCTTCAATGGGGACTGAGTTGGGCTTGGTTTGGGACTCCTCCCAGAGGATCCCTTAGCAGCTCAGGGCTGAAGCCACAGCCTGAGATGGGGATGGATGGGGGAGTAAAAGCTTCACCCAGACTCTTCTCTGGCTGAACAAGGAAACCCAGGGTAAGCGTTCATTTGGCCCATGGGAGAAAACTCTAAAGAAGTTGTTCTTCTGTCATGCTTCTGAAGGGTTGGGATTCAGTCCGGAGGAGCTACAGCTGCTACAACTGAGATGGTGGAAGAATGGGAGGGAGGAGAGAGAGGACCCTCTATTTTTCATCACAATTGTAGTGACACAGGTACCAACTGCAGTTACAGGGAGGGATAAAGCAGTTAGTAACAGGAGTGGGATTTCTAGCATCCCACAGGAAGTACCTTTGGGACGCTTTCCCAGCCCGTTCCCTCCCCCCCAGGAATTCCGCTAAAAACAGGAAACCTGACAACCCTACTGGTGGCAGCCATTTTATTATTGTCCTTTCCCTCTTCCTTTCTTTCTTTAGCTTATGTATATATTAGAGAGATCTGTCTTTAAAGAGAGAGGGCACTACTCCACATCCCAACTTGAAAGATGGTGGTGGAAGCATCCCCCTCCCCCTCCAATTATGCCTGATCCTCACATCCTAGTACTTAAAGATCATGGCTTGCTTTATCCATAACTTAAATGTTGCTTGCCCAATCAGACTTCCTTCGTCTAACATGTGCATCAATTCTGAAAACATTTTCAAATTATTCATCCATGAATGGTTAAATTTTTGCTTGTTTGTGTTGGCTGCTCCTCTTTCCTCTAATTCTTGATTCCATATGGTTTTCCTGTTTCATCAACTTCCTAAAAGATGATTGCTTAATTGTGGTTCTCTGCAAATCTATATTAATGAATTATATGGAACTTACACAACATAAGCTCGTTATAACCCCCTGACTGGTACAATCTGGATAAAATCACAGGTTGTAAAAAAAGTTGTTCAAAGCCTAAGACTCAATATCTTTAATTTATTATAATGAGAATTCTAATTATTAGATATCCTTTCTGTTTCCAGATGAAGCTCTGCCAAAAGTACATGAACCCCCACAGGATGAAAAACCAACAGAACCTGCTGGGGCAGCACCAGAGGAACAGGGTCAGCTGAACAATGAAAAAGCAGATGGAACCAAGTAAGTAATTATAGGTCATGAACTAATGGAAAGGAGTCTTGGGGTCAAGTAGCAACTGGTCCCTTGGGCACTATTTGTAATGACATCTGATAATAACTTTATACTGATACATCCTATATTCTCATTCGCATACCAGACAGGCGGACACAGTCAAGGGGGTTAATCCTGCACCGATTAAAATCAATAACAAAGCTCCCAGCTGACTTTAATTGTGCAGGATCAAGGCCTAAAAACTCAAATGGAATGCTGCATTGTCGTTATTGCTGTTGTTTACATGCAATTCATTGGCAACCACCAGATTTCCATGAGGCTGCTCTCCAGAGGCGATATTGTTCTTGGGGTGGATTCACTCTTCATGTTGACACCATCCCTGTTGATCCAGTGATTCCCACCCACATCACGTTCAATTCAAGCAGCGATCAAAGTGCTCTTCTCTTCCAGCTCCAAGCGACTTATTCTACTTTAAGAGCACAATTTATCTGGCCATATTTGCTTCTTTCTAGGTTTTTTTTCCATTTTTTTTATTATTGTAAGCGAGTTGCAGATTCTAGGACTCTATAGGCACAGGAGTCTTTTGTTGCACATCATATCATCCTGATGTCATGTGTCTGAACCTTGTATAGAGATGCTGAGGCATTTTTGCTGAGCCATGTTAGCCAATGGAACACCAATCAGGATACAAGAGAGATTAGAGACCTAAGGAAGAGGGAACAGAAAGCTGGGATAGAGGAGGGACAATACTAGTAAGACCCAAGCTTAACCTTTAGTTTCATTTTAAGTCAATAAAGACAAAGTTCAGGAATGGGCTACGTTTGGGCAGTATGTACTATGTGAATACTCTGTTATATTCAGTCATGTTAATTATGATTATTCCAGTGACACTAAGGCCCTTTTCAAATGGACTGGCAGTTGGTGGGGGATGGGTGGAGGCTGCGGCAGGTGGGCGGTGCATGGGCGGCCCATTACACCGACTCCCACCCACCTCTACCCATCTCCATGCATGGAACATCTGCCATTGGCACCCATTGCTCCGTGCGTGGGCAATGGGTGGAGGTGGGTGGAGTGTAGGAGCACACACACACACTCATCCACCCGCCGTGGCAGTCGCATGGATGCCCCCCACCCACACACGTGGGTGAGGGAGGGTGTCCACGCAAAAAGGTCCAAAGACACAATCATTCCCCAATGTGCTATTTATTTATTTTGAGAGAAAAGATTAGCTATTTCTTTTCTTTCATAAAGAGAAAATGGGGCATAGGAACCAAGAGTAAAATACCAATGGAAAGAATAAATTGTATACAAATTACCGGCACTAGAATGATTGGGAATGCTATAAATAACTTGGCAGTTTATATGTGAATGATCACATCAACAGTGAAATCCCAGCTAAAGTGCTGTCATTGTGCTATACTTGATATGTTATTATGGGCCTGCTGATCTAATTTTAAGTTATGTAACTGTGGCCAACATAATTGCAATGTATTTAGGAAACAACAAAGGTGTATGTTGCATTGTTAGTAGGAACGAAGAATTGGACTAAGAAAACTTTAAAATATTTTATTTCTTCCTCTCTAACAACCATTCTAACACATAGTAAGGAGTGTTCAGAATTAGAATTTGTACAGGAGACATAGCGACTAAGACTACAGTCTGGAAATCATGTAACAAGTGGCCTTACTGACTTCTGTGGGACTATGCATGAGTAAGCAGTGTCAGACCCATGGCTTCAGTAACTGTCCTCAGAATCAAGCTCTATAAACAGATTATACATAATTAGGGATTTGATCCAAAGCCTACTGAATTTAGTAGAAAGCCTCTCATTGACTTCCAGAGGCTTTAGATTGAAGTTCTAAGTCTATATGAAAATAATTACCAACTAAATGCTGCAATAAAGTCTGAGACATGATTCTCCTCTCACTTTGTTTCACACCACATAACTGACTTTTGTGTTAAACCTAGTATTACAGGACAATAATAATGCAGTGCCTGAAGTAAATAGGGGTCCCGTAGGGCATGATTTGAAGTCCATTGACATAGCTGGAACTATATCCCTTCCCTTCAGACAGCTATGAATAAAGCCGTTAGAGGTTAGTCTTGCACACAAGTCTCAGCTTGGCTATCCACTGACTATGCAGAGCCCCTAGGATGCTTGTTTCTCAGTTGTCCAACCCTGCCTAACCATACACAGCACACTGCCAGCTCTCCACCTGAACCTTCCATGGGGCAGACCTAGCAGGCTGCAGCTAACAATGCAGGGGGAGACTCTGCACATACACACTGCACTCCAGGATCAGGCAGTGGAAAGGGGGGTGGGTTGCCACACTCCTAACTCTTGGTACACCCACTCCACAACACTGCATGGTGGCACACTAGTGCCCAATAGAAGGAGGGCCAGTGGAGAACTCTACACCCTGTATTAACAGGGCTGAGTTGATGAATCCAGCCACCCAGTTCAGCAGGGTTGTGGATTCCTTGCACGAGGCAGTGCTGACTGGGCCAGGAATGTAGCCCTGAAGGCCACAATCCTGCAGACACATAGAGCTTATTCACACAAGCATTTGTTTATTTACCTTACAATTTACTTTAACCTCACCTGTATTCACAGAAAGGAAAGGGTTAAAATGAGGATGCATGGGAGGCAATTACCTCTATAAACAAATGGGGTAAAACTGAAGATGGAAAATCCTACTCCAGGAATCATGCTTATGATTCCACTGGCCCTTTAAGAGTGAGCTAGCACCAGTCAGGGGACTGGGCTAGCAGGGCTGCAGGTGCAGAGGGAAGCACAGAACAGCGCCTAAGAAGAGGCAGCTTGAAGGACATGGCTAAGCCAGCCCAGAGAGACTGAAAAGCCAGAGAGAGCTCAGTCTTAGGAAGGTTGTGAAAGAGGAGAGGAGAGGAGAGAGCGTGACCTCTGCTTCCAGGACTGAAGCTCAGAGTTAATAAAGGACAGTGAGCTGATTCCCTGAATCATGTGACTGTTTGGGACCCTAATCCTGCCTAGACACACCCAGTAAGCCTGTCCCTGCCACACATGCTTAGAGGAATCTGCCTTGTTTACATTCCTCCATGCAGTCTTCTGCGGTCCTAGCAAACCTCTATACTTTCTACTAAATGTGTATCTGTCACTCGTCATCTCTACCTTACTAACTGCTGGTTACTCCTGTCCCCTCAACCTCCCCACCTCTTCCTCCCTCTACTTCTCTCCTCCCCCCCCTCCTTCCTCATCCCAGCCCATCACTTCTCTCTAACCTCCTCACACTTCCTCCTCCCTTTTGGCTACCTCTTCCCCCCCCCCCCCCCGCTCCTCCCCATCTCTTGCCTGCCCCGCCTTCTCCCAATCTTATTCCCATTCCCTGCCTTCCCCCTGATCAGCTCCCATTCTCCTGCTCCCTTTGGAACTGTCGCGCCTCTGCCAATAAAGCCCCTTACATCCATGATCTCTTTCTCTCTCACCCCTCCAGCTCCTTGCCCTTACTGAAACTTGGATCTCCCCCTCTGACTCTGTCACCTCTGCTACCCTCTCCTTTGGGGGTCTCTCCTTTTCTCACCAGGCCCGCCCCGAAGGTCAGGGTGGTGGCGTGGGCCTTCTCTTCACTAATTCCTGTCAATTCCAACCGCTTTCTCCTCCCCCTCTCTCTCCTTCCCTTCCTTTGAGACTCACTCTGTGCGCCTCTACTCCCCCCCTCCATCTCCACGTTGCTGTCATCTGCCGCCCCCCCTTGCTCTCTCTCTTCCTTTCTCTCTGAATTCAAGTCCTGGCTCACTTTCTTCCTCTCCGACGATACCCCCACTCTCATCCTCGGTGACTTCAGCATTCATGTTGATGCCCCTTCCCAGCCCTCCATCTCTTGCTTCCTCTCACTAGCCTCCTCCTTCAACCTCTACCTTTGGACCAACTCCCCACCCATGCTAATGGCCATTCTCTTGACCTCGTCTTTTCTAGGAACTGCTCTGTCTCTGATCTCTCCTTCAATCCTCATCCCATCTCTGACCACTTCCTTGCCTCTTTCAATGTCTCGCACTGCCCTCCCTCCTCTTCCCCATTTCCACGCCCCTTCTGTGACCTGCAGGCCATTAACTCCTGGACTTTGCCTCCTCTCTCTCCCCGCTTCTCCCCTCAGCCTTCTCCTCCTCCTCATCCCCTGACTCTGCCATCTTGGCTTTCAATGCCTCTCTCACCTTCACCGTCTCCTCCCTTGCCCCCTCTCCTCCTTCCTCGCCTGCACCCAAAACCTCTGTCCTTGGCTCACCCCCAGTATCTGTTACCTCCACTCCTGCACCCGTGCTGCTGAATGCCTCTGGCGCAAATCCCACTCTCACGCTGACTTCCTTCACTTCAAATTCTCTCTCTCCTCCCTTACTTCTTCTATCTCCCTCGCTAGACAGCATTACTACTGCATTGAGTCCTGTTCACAGGACCTTCACTGCCTGTTCTCCACCTTTGACTCCCTTCTCAAGTCCCCCTGTCCTCCTCCTCCTTCCCCCCTTTCTGCTCAGGACCTTGCTTCCTTCTTCACCTCCAAGATAGATAAGATCTGCCTCGACATCGCTTCCCACTCCTCTCCTCTCCCTCCTCCCTCCCCTCTCCCTCCAAACCCTCCTTCTCTCCTGTCCTCCTTCCTTCCCACCTCCCTTGAGGAAATCTCATCCCTGCTCTCCTCCTCCAACCTTTCCATTTGCCCCCTTGGCCCCATCCCCTCCCACCTCCTGACCTCCATTGCTTCCACTGTCGCTCCTTCCCTCCTGCACATCATCCACCACTCCCTCTCTACTGGCTCCTTCCCCTCTGCCTTCAAACATGCCACTGTCTCTCCTATCCTCAAAAAGTCCACTCTTGACCCCTCTGACCCTTCTAGCTACTGTCCTGTCTCACTTCTTCCTTTTGCTTCCAAGCTTCTTGAACGTATTGTCTACTCCCACTGCCTTGACTTCCTCTCTGCCAACTCCTCCCATGACCCCCTCCAATCTGGCTTCAGCTGCCTTCACTCTATTGAAACTGCTCTCACTAAGATCACCAACCATCTTCTTGTGACTAAATCTAATCGCCTCTACTCCATTCTTGTCCTCCTTAACCTCTCTGCTGCCTTCGATACTGTTGAACACTCACTCTTGCTGGACTCACTTTGCTCCCTTGGCTTCTGTGGCTCTGTACTCGACTGGTTCTCTTCCTACCTCTCTGACTGTTCCTTCAATGTGTCTCTTGCCAAATCCACCTCCTCCTCCCTTCCCCTCTCGGTTGGTGTTCCCCAAGGGTCTGTCCTTGGCCCTCTCCTCTTCTCTATCTACACCCTGTCCCTAGGAAAACTCATTGCCTCCCATGGCTTCCAATATCACCTCTACGCTGATGACACTCAACTCTCTCTTCTCCCTCTCTCTCACTCCATCTGTTCAAGCTCGCCTCACCAGCTGTCTCTCTGATTTCTCTACCTGGACGTCTCAACTTCAACTCTAACTCAACATGGCTAAAACTGAACTCCTTATCTTCCCCACTCTTCCTTCCTCTCTCTTCTCCCTGTCGATCCTTATCAATGGGGTCACCATCCTTCCAGTTCCCCAAGCCAGTAGCTTAGGCTTCATCTTTGACTCACCCCTTTCTTTTAAACCCTATATCGACTCTGTTGCCAAATCCTGTTGCTTCTCCCTCCCAATGTTTGGAGGCAGTGGCGGATTGGATGCGGATTGGATGCGGCGGAGCAGACTGAAGCTCAACCCAGATAAGACGGAGGTGATGGTGGTAGGGAGGGCGAAGGGGGTGGTGGGCCCCCTGGTTGGGGGGGTTCACCCTCCTGTAGCTCAGCAGGTCCGGAGTCTGGGGGTGTTATTGGACGCAGACCTGCGCCTGGAGTGGCAGGTGGAGGCAGTCGCTAAGGCTGCCTTCCGCCAGCTATATCTGGTGCGTAGGCTGCGTCCGTACGTCTCTGGCCCGGACCTGGCCTCCCTCATCCATGCCTTTGTCACCTCGAGGCTCGACTACTGCAACGCGCTCTACGTGGGGCTTCCCTTGTTCTTGGCC
>QEPC01009848.1:1175665-1186373 GCA_003113815.1 Sphenodon punctatus | reverse complement strand
CCCCCCCCCCCCCCCCCCCCAACTGTCTCTCAGATTGTAAGCCCTAGGGCAGGGACCGTGTCTATTCCATTACTTTCAAAGTGCCAGGTACATTTCTGGCATTATATAAATTCTTGCTAATAATAATAATTTAGCCCCAGGTTCCCATGCTCATGAGAACAGAAACAAAAGGAGGTAGTTATTCCAGCATAACTCCTCCAAAGTAAAAACTCCAGATCTGGCATGCTCATGAGAACATGCCCTTTGGTATTAGTACATCTGTAACTTTATTGCTTTGGGTAGTCTCAGTGAAATTAATGAGACGACTCATGTGAGGAACACGATGCACAGGAATTAATATGTGCAGGATCAAGAGCTAATCTATATTTTTAGGAGGTTAGTTTACTATATTTATTGCCCAGCAAATATAAAAATATAATAAGGAGATGTTTGTTTTTCTGCAAATTTACATGCATTCTTTATGGACTGTCCTTGATGTGATCATATTAGAAAATGGGCATTAATCTTGCTTATGGTAATGAGCACATCCATCCTGACAATCCACAGGCAACTAGACAAGGTCAGTTTGGGGGATAACATATCAACTGATGCTCACCTTTCAGATTAGTTGTTTGTATTCTTATTCTATGGCACTTAGTACTATACATAGGTTAGAGAGAAAAGTGAAGTTACTAGACGTGTAGATAGCTGGGTTGCTAGTGTGAGGACCACATGGTAAATTGCCTGCCTGGTACAAAGGCTGAGGACCGCGCACGCCACCTAGACAGATGTTTAGAGAGGGCCAGGGAGAAGTCAGCTGTTGTGGTACATTTGGGTACCAATGATGTAGGAAGGAGGTTCTGGAAGCTAAATTTAGGTCTCTAAGTGGGAAACTGAAGTCCAAAACCTCCAGGTTAACATTCTCAGAAATGCTCCCAGTTCCACATGCAGGACCCCAGAGGTAGACTGAGCTTCAGAGTCTCAATGTGTAGATGAGATGATGGTGCAGGGAGGAGGGCGTTGGATTCTTTAGGAACTGGGGAACATCTTGGGGAAGGGGGTGGGGGCTATACCTGACCAGATGGGCTCCACCATAACCAGAATGGAAGCTGGCTGGTAGTGCTGAAAATTAAAAAGGCTTTGGAGAAGCCTTTAAACTAGAATATGGGGGAAAGCGGACTGTCACTGAGCAGCACATGATTCGAACGAAGGCATCTCCAAAGAATGTTGTTAATTCAGGGAAATCAGTATTCTAATATAGAGGACAGGAAAGAAACTGAGGGAGCACAGCTGGAAATCAGTGCAGAACAGGCAGGTATAAATGTTTCCAAAATACCTGAAACAGTTACTTTTAATGAGCAGACTAAGAATAAAAATAAAAAAAATACACTTTAAGTGTCTATTTGCAAATATTAGATGTCTAAAAAGTAATATGGGAGAATTAGAATGTTTGGTACTAAAATGAAGATCTAGACATAAGAGACATCTCAGAGTCCTGGAATGAGGATAGCCAATGGGTCACTGTAATGCTGGGGTACAAAACTATATTGAAATGACAGAGTAGATTGAACTGGTGGTGGGGTGGCTCTGTATATTAAAGACAGCAATGAGTCAAGTAAGATTAAAATTTTACAGGAAGGGAACTGTACTCTAGAATCTCTGTGGATAGAAATTCCATGTTTAACAGGAAAGTGTATAGCAGCGGGGCTATACTATTGTCCCCCTGACCAGGATGGTGAGACTAACTATGAAATGCTAGCAGAGATTAGATAGACTACTAAAGTCGGTAACATAATAATAATAATAATTAATTAATAGGTGATTTCAATTATCCTTATATTTATTTATTTATTTCATGGATTTATACCCCGCCCTTCCTGCAAAAGCAGCCCGGGTGTTTGACTGGGTGAATGTCTCCCCTGGGCGTGATATGGAGGTAAAGTTTCTAGATGTCATAAATGACTGCTTCTTGTAGCAGCTGGTCCTGGAACCAACGAGAGGAGGAGCTACTTTGGATCTAGTACTAAGTGGAGCGCAGGACCTGGTGCAACAGGTATTGGTGGTGGAGGCGCTTGGCAATAGTGATCTTAATACAATCAATATTGACATAATCACTCACTCAGCTGGAGGGAGAACAGTAAATAAAAACACCGCAGTAACATTGAACTTTAAAAAGGGAGACTATGCTAAAATGAAGAAACTAGTTAGAAAGAAACTAAAAAGAGCAGTAGTGAAGGTTAAATGTCAGCAAGAGGCATGGAGACTATTCAAAAAACACCATCTTGGAAGCCCAAACTAAATGTATTCCACAGGTTTAAAAAGGTAGTAAGGGGACCAAACGCCTGCCAGTGTGGCTAAATGGTGAGATGAATGAGGCTTTTAGAACCAAACACTAGGGTTACCATACCTCCATTTTAAAAGAGAATGCTTATGAAAAATACATGTTGCAGGGCTGCACTGGAATCAGTGCAGCCCTGAACTTGAACAAATGCAACCCTGCACCCTGTATTTTACATGTATCCTCTTTTAAAGGGGAGGTATGGAAACTTTACCAAAAAGGTGTCCTTTAAAAAGTGGGAAATAGTTCTTATGAGGAAAATAAGAAAGTGCAAAAGCACCGGCAAATTAGATGTAAAATGTTAATAAGGCAGGCCAAGAGAGAGGGGGTTTTTTTTGTTTTGTTTTTTCCTGGGTTTATACCCCACCCCTCCTGAAAACAGCTCAGGGCAACTTCCATCAATAATAATACATATAAAATACATATTAAAATAATTTTTAAAACATCAAAACAATTCAGAGTATTAAAACAGGGAACATTAAAACAATAAATCGATAAATAGGGTAGGGGAGATAAAAACCCTCTAACCCACCCTCCCTCCCTCCCCAAAGTTGAAGAGCAACTTGCTAAAGAGTCAAAAACTAATCAACTTTTTAAATTACATCCGAAGCAGGAGGCGTGCTAGAGAGTCATTTGGGCCATTAGATGACCAGGGAACAAAAGTAGTGCTCAGGGAGGATAAAGCTGAATGAATTCTTTGTTAGGGATGTGCACAGTAATTCTCTTCTGTTTTTATTATTCATTTTGTTTTCATTATTAAAATGTTACTCCTTTTTGTTATATTTAGTTATTTGTATTGTTTTCATTTTTACTTTCATTTTCGATTTACATTGGATTAAATGGAAAACACATTTTCAGTTATAACGTTTCTATTTCATATCCAATTTAGATGATAATTGGCTGGATTGTACTCTGAGTAGAGGGCATTATTTGAGACAAATTACAGAAATATGTGATGAAGGGATCTGACCTTATAAGCAGTTGAAATGTGTTATTTTAATACATTCTGTGTACACATTCCTGATGTAACAACTTTATCTACCTTCTGATTTAGATGAAAATTGGCAAGACTATACCCCTTCCTAAGGGTACTATCTCTGCCACATTTCATATGTATTTCTTAAAAGGTTCCAATGTTATAAGCAATTTACTTGTAAATACATTTCTGGCTGTAACGTTGTTATATTCCAGTTGGTTCACATTAACTTTGAGAAGATTGTATTTTGGATCTTCAGAATCATCTCTGACAAATATAAGAAAGATATGATAAATTTATCCAAAGTTATAAGCCTGCACATGATCTGGAGAGTATGAGCCTATGCCAGAGATTCTCTTATGTTTGTCACTGTGGTACAAGATGTGCTTGTGATGCCAATTGGCCAGCAGAAATGTCACCCATATATCATTCTCTTCTGTGACCACCCCAACCACTCTCCCTTACTTGTTATTGGGAAGTTGGAAGCATCTGCTTAGGAAAGAGCCAATAAGGGACTCTCTTATGTCCTTTGTCACAGTGCTGCAGTATGCGATTGTGATGACAACTGGCCAGCCTGGATGTGTGAACCATGTTTTCTGATTACTGTGATGCTTCCCTCTGCCTTGCTGCCTGGAGTCCCAGTTATGCCCCTTCTATGCCTGCCTCAGAACCACCCAGGATTGGTCCTTGAAAGCTGGAAGCATGCAGTAAGAGAGGCATTCACATCTCTGTTCCAGTCAGGGTGTCTCTGAAATGTCTATCCAATTGACCAGAGGATACATATGTCATCTCTGCTGTTTGCCACAGGCTACAGTCTGAGCGGGCACCCCGAGTGCAGGGGTGTGTCCGTCAACTTGCAGAAAATGCCCCAGGAAGGGGCAGGAGGATGTTGGGCAGCACCCCAGGTGTGTAGGCATTGGATTTATGTAGCTAGTTGAACTCTTGCAGTGAATGGAGCCCCACCTTTGTTCCCGGCCCTGGGCCCCGCATACTCTAATGCCGGCCCTGACTGCATGTGCTATTTACCTGAATAACTGAAGTCTTCAAGAGGGAAACATCAGTTGCTTATAAAATTTGGACCCTTTATCAAAACTTACTTCAGTTTGGCAGAGATGATCCTGAAGGTCTGTGATACAATCTTTCCAAATTTAATGTAAAATTGATAGACAAAAATAATGTTACAGCCAGTAATGCATTTACAAGAATATTGCTTATAACATCATAATAATAACCTTTTATCCAATACTTCTGAAATTTTGCAGACATAGTGCTCTTAGGGATGGGTATAACCATGCCAAATTCCATTCAAATCAGATAGGAGAAAAAGACGATATAGCCAGGAAAGTGTATGCAGATTTTTATAAAATAAAAGAATTTCATCTGCTTCATATCCTTTTCATATCCTTTTATCCAATATCCCTGAACATTTGCACACAGAATGCCCTATATTGGGAGTACAATACTGCTATATTTCACCAACATTGGATGAAAACCAAAAAGGTTACAGCCAAAAATTCATTTTCCAGGTTTTTCCTATTAATTCGTAATAAAACAAAATGTTTTTGGTTTTTTGTTGTTCTGTTCTTTCATTTTCATTATTCAATAATAATAAAATGAAATCCATATTTCTTTTTTGCTGTTATAATAACAAAAATAAAATGCACACCCCCTACTTTGCATCAGTCTTTATGGCAGAAGATGTTGGAGAGATACCCACGCCAGAACTGTTCTTTGTAGGTAATGTATCAGAAGAGCTGCCATGGATTAACATGACTCTGGAAGAAATTCTAGAGAAAATTGACAAACTAAATAGTAAGAAAGCACCAGGACCAGATGATGTACACCCCAGAGTTCTAAAGGAACTCAAATATGAAATTGCAGACCTATTACTGGTAATTTGTAACCTAATACTAAAATCTGCCACTGTACTTGAGGACTGGAGGGTAGCAAATGTAACACCAGTATTTTAAAAGGGCTCCAGAGGTGATCCTTGAAATGACAGACCAGCGAACCTAACATCTGCGCCAGGCAAAATGGTGGAAACTATTATTTAAGTCAGGATTGCGGGGCATATTGATAAACATGGCTTAAACCTCCTGCATGCAGGATCCACACAGCTTGCGCGTGGCAGAATGTTCTCGCAATTGGCGTGTGCATACTGCGAGGCACATGTGGGGCATGGGATCAGCCCCAATGCTATGTTCTAAATTAGCAGTTACCACTCGGGGGGAAAAGGACCTTGTAGTCATTGTAGACAATACATTGAAATCTCTAGCTCAGTGTGTGACCAAAATCAAAAAAGCAAACAGAATGCTAGAAATTATTTGTAGAGGGATAGAGAATAAAACTGAAAATATCATAATGATACTATATAAATCTATGGTGTGACCACACCTTGAATATTGTGTGCAGATGTGGTCACCCCATTTCTAGGAAAGCTATAGTAGAAATAGAAACGGTACAGAGAAGGGCAACAAAAATAATAAGGAATATGGAAAGGGCTCCTTTGTGAAGAGAGGCTCGATAGGTTGGGTCTCTTCAGCTTGAAGAAGAGAGGACTGAGAGGGGATTCGATAGACATTTATAAAATCATGAGTAGGGTGGAACAAGTTAACAGGGAACAGTTATTCACCCTCTCAAATAGTACTAGAAATAGGGAACATTCCATGAAACGTATGGGTAGCAGATTTAAAACAAAAAAAAGTATTTTTTCTCTCAATGCACAATTAACTTGCAGAATTTGTTGCCAGATGATGCAGTCAAGGCCAGTAGAATAGCTGGATTTAAGAAAATATTGAACAGGTTTCTGGATAGGTCCATTAGCAGTTATTAGCCAGGAAGGTTTTGGGGATGTAACCTCTTAATCTTGGGAACTGGGAGTGAAGAATAGGGAATGGATCACCCCATTGGGCATTTTTACACACACCGTAAAGTTCCAGATTTTTCAGTCTTCTGGGTTTACAAGTTCACAACTTAGTTCCAGATGCATTTTTCACACACACACTGCCCTGAGGCAGTTCTTGGATGCATTCTTCACGTACACACACTGCCGTGAGGCAGCCTAAAGTGGCCACAGCTGTAGATGTGACAGGCTGCCATGGAAACCAAGTGACCACAGCTGCCTGGAACAAAACAGTTTAGCAGGAGAACCGTTTACATACAAATGTTCTTGGAGAAGTTCTATGCAGAAGTTTAAAGATCCAGATGTTTAAGATCTGGGTGAGTGATTTAGACACACAGAAAGTTCAGGATGTAACAGCAAAAATGCAGGAGAAATGTGTGTGTGAACATTGTGTTCACAAATGTGTGTGTGAACATTGTGACCTCTTCTTCCAAGCGACCAATGTTGGCCACTGTGCTGGGCTTGATGGACCATTGGTCTGACCCAGTATGACACTTCTTTTGTTCTTACCATGAGCAGCTGTTAAAGGTCCAATCCTGCAAAGACGAACACACAAAAGGTAAACACTACTCCTGTAAGTTTAACTATTGAAGCAAATGGTTTTAATCAGAGTGGGGCCATGCAGACCTCTATTGAGGGCACACTGTGCCCCCTGGAAACTGCACACATGCACACGAGAGAGAGATCTGCATGACTTAGGATCAGCCCCAATGTGTACAGGACTTGGTCCTTTCTATATCCACCTTGCAACTCATCTTTGTTATGCTAGCTCTTTTCTAATGATGCCATACTTCCTGTGTTGTCCATTATGGAAGAAAGTCTTTTGAGGGAATCTGTTCTGAAAGGAGAAACCAAGTTGTTATCCTGTTAGATAACTCATTTATCCTCTGCCAGACACAGCATTTGCCCCTGAAAACTCCCTTACATGCTGTTTGCCCATCAGCAAGAAAAATGACCTGGTTTTGGCTTTCCATCTCAGCACTTTCTCATTTTTAAATATAAAAAATACATTGTGATGGACATTAATAAACAGTAGGCAGACATAGCTGTGGTTTGCCTCGTAACATCTAAGTGTTATGTCTAAAATGGGAGGCACACATGAATGACTGATGAGCCAAGCAACTGAATGATGACTGAACAACTAAAACTTTTAATGCCTGTCTTCTAATGGTTTGAATGAGAATTTACTTTTAGTCTGGTTGCTCCTTTAAAATGTCATTTCTCACCCTTGTTTCTACCCTTAATGGAACAATGGGTTATTTCTATTAATAAATTTGCTTGACAATAACAATTAATCTCTGGTTTTAGAGGGATAAGTATATGCAATCTCTCCTCACTGGGAACAATGAGAATAGAATACCATCTGAAACTTACCAGTGCTTTAACAGGAGACAGTAAACCCTTAATACCATAGAACTAATGTTAAACAGCTTTTACACTTGTAATTATATTTAAAGACCAAGGTGCATATATACATGGTGAAATTTTAAAGTGGAATACATTCCATGTCCTATGCAAAAGGCTAACGATACAAAGATATTTACTTAGTTAACAAAGGTTATGACTAATTTTGCAGTTTTCCATATTTCATAGATTTTAAAATGCTACATTTTGCTTTTAAGAATTTAAGTTTGAATTGGGAATTTGATCTTTCCAATGTGTCACAAAGATCTTGTCTTGAGTTGTAGAGATCACAATCTCTGCAGACTTCTTTGATGTTTTAAAGACATTAAGATTATAATATTTCCTCTGGTCTTAACAGGATATCATTTATTTTTATTTGTGTACTACCAATGTACCCTAATAGGGATAAGTGTCTCTGTCAAATATTAGGTGTTACCAGACATAACAGTAAAATTGTGTAAATCCATCTCATATAGAAATGAATGATGTTATCCTGGTCTTGTAGCTGCATGATCAGACATTTATGCCACTGCGTATTTTCAGGTTCTTAGTAGTCTCTTCCCACTAGCTGTTTCCTGGATGATATCCTTTTGGTACAAGGCACCCAGGTATGGAAAAGAAAAAGCTCCATGCTGGCAAAAGGCAGCCTGTGACCAGAGTTACAGTGATTTGTAGAATAAGTATCCTGAGAATGGGCTAGTGGAATGGAGTGTTGCCCCTTTAAGAGTCTGAAGCAGTGGAGCTAATGAGGCACCTGGTGCACACCTGAGCTTGAACTCAGTGAAAAGAGAACCAAGAGTATAGAGCAACTGTTCCCAGCAAACCCAACCAGGAGACAGAGCCTGGACTACAAAGTGTGATTTATCCAGGATATAGGGGTGGTGGCTTAGCTGAGTTAGAGCTGTTTGGGGAGGAAACCCCTGGGGACCCATCTCTGTGGGAGAAGCCCCTAACCTGAGAGGACTCGAACTGGCTGTAAGGGGCCAAGGGAGGCCAGCTTCTAAAGAGCCAACCTGCCCAAGTCAAACAGGGTTAAGAGCCAAGAGCTAAGTAAAGCATTGCATGGCAGTGGGCCAGCTAATTTCCCATACAAGGGTGCAGAGGGAGGATTGTGTCCTAGGTACTGTCACACAGCCCCAGAGTAGAAACTGTTGGGACTATGTGGGCAAAGATATATTCGAAAAAGAACCCAATAGTGGAAACATCCCTGCTCCTTGCAGTCAGTCCCTTCCCCTGCATGTTTCTTGTTTTTTCTTCCATCCTGTCAACCCCACATATCAGGAACACCATGGAGATGCAGGTTCTAGACTGGCCATTGACAAAAATCCATGTCTGTATAGTTCCTGGATGACCAAAAACCGGTAGCAGGATGGAACACATTTCTAGATGTAACAGCAGCTATCCATGATTTTTCAGATCCCAAATAGCATTAAGCATGCATGTTTGCACAATCAGACATAACAACTAAATGTGTATTTAAAGCCAAATGAGTTGCTAGCATTATGTCTGGTAACACTGGAGGTGAGGCGAGAGTAAGCTTTCCCATACTGTTAGGGAATACCTAACTTTTGGGAGCACTTGCAACTGTTTGTTGGTATTTCCTCACTGTTCATTGGTTCTGTGCTTTCACTATTACGAGATCAGCACCAGCAATTTTCCATCATTTCTCATCAATGTCTGGTATTTTTGTCAATTTCTGTTGATTTCCAGTTTTTCTATCAATTTACGACACTTTCCATCAATGTATGGCTCTTTTAAGTGCCATATATTGGCGCAATTTAAGGCAGGCAGCAATTTCAGCACAATTGGCACAATTTAAGGCAGGCAGCAAGCCAAGAAAAGGTAGTGTGGATGATGACTTAAGGTGCTGTAAAAAGTGAAAAATAGTGCAAACTAATGAAGAGCTGGAATGAAGGCGAATGAGTTTCTGACAGAAACAGCATTTACTGCGATTGCTTGTTTCAGGGCTAGGTAACACCCATAGAAAACCATTCTTGCTATCAGACACAACACAGGACACAAACAGGAAGACAAAGAAAAGACTATTCATGAACTGAAATTTAGAAGCTTTCTTTCTTGTGAGACTATTCCCTATTGTCAATCAGTTTGTCTAAATTCTATAGGGTGAGGGAAGGGACCTTATACTCTGATACCCTGTCCTAAGGTTTAGTGACTGATCAAATGGAACCTGGATCTGCCCCACTTTAAGTTTTGGTCTCATTAAAGCAAACCTGCATGATAATTGCTGCAAAACAAAAGAGAAACTCCAGTACTGCACCAGCTAAACACAAGGTTGAAAGCATTGGTTTGTTTACCAGAACTTTTGGGGGTCAGATCCTCACTTCATTGAAGCCAATGGGAGTTGTGTCATTGACTTCAAAGGCATAAAAATTACTACCACTGGCTTGCAAAACCAAAGCTTTACTGACAATGGGTGATTTCAGAAGTGACGCATTCCAATTCATCACAGTGAATCCTACCCCGGTGTGAACGGATTCACCGTGGGCTGTGGTGACATGTGCAGCCCCAACAGGAGTGACAGGATCGTGACCACCGCCCGGGGGCAATAAGAGAGAACATGGGCCGGGGGAACAGAACAGACATGCACTGGAGACGTGGACCGCGGTTCAAGCCCCAGAATGCACCGCGGCTGGGGTCAATTCTTTCCACCGTGGCTGCAGGTTTCCGTTCAGAAGTTACTTTTCATTCACCCCTGCCGTGGTGACCATTCACCACACTTCTGGACCTCCTCCCGCCCTAACCTCATGAAGCGTGGTTAGCTTCACCCCGGGCCGTGTTTGACTGTGGTGAACATCTGGATGCAAGCAAACAGACATGGGGTATTTTCAGACGTTACGGGCGGCCGGTTCACCACAGTGAACCACCAGGGGGGGTGAACAGCGCAACCATGGCCGGGGGTGGGAAAACGACCCAAACAGACGTGCCGGGAACGGGACCACGGGCCGGAACCGGGCCGCACCATCGCGGGCCACGGCAGCACAACAGACGTGCAGCCGAACCCCCGCCGGGCGCTAAACCCCCACAAGGCACCGGGCAGGGGCGGGACACAGACATGGCCGCCTGAGGGCAAACGAAGCCACAAGGCACA
>QEPC01009848.1:1142727-1169412 GCA_003113815.1 Sphenodon punctatus | reverse complement strand
TGCCTTGTCCCCGGCTGGGGCTCGTTTGGTTTGGTTCCGCTCGGGGATTGGCGTCCAGACATTACTTTTCCTTGGTTCCCGGTGGGGGTTCGTTTGACCACGCTTCCCGGGACCTTCCCCCGGCTAGCCCGGGAAGCGTGGTTGAAACTGACCCCATGTGGGTATTGAGCGTGATGAACATCTGGCGCGCGCCGTTCAGACGTTCAGGGCCCTTTGGCCCCACGGGGGGGTTGAGCATGGTTCAGTGTGGTTGAGCGTGATCTCGTAACGTCTGAAATCACCCATGCATGGCGCTTTCACCACCCCCCACATTTGACTGAGGTTGACTGTGGTGGACATTCACTTCTGAAATCACCCAATGTCTGACAAAAACAGTCCAGCCCTTCCTTACTCCTTCCCTATTGACTTAACACTGTGGTGGAAACAATTGTAGTGATGTTAGGCTTTGGCAGTTGAGAGGTTGTTTGTTTTTTTCAATAATGGAGGTAACATTAGCTGAATTAACCCTAAGTCATTCCTTCATCTCTTAAACTGAAATGAAACTCTGTGGAATGGAAATGAAAGGGTCAGCACAGGACTTTGTACTGACTTATCTAAAATTGATTTATTTAAGTTAAACCAGTACAATTCTATCATGTCAACAAGCCTCTTCACTTTTTCTTTTTCTTCCAAATTGGGTAATTTGTTTAAGACGTTATGTGGATTTCTTCTGTGGAAGAAAATTTGTCTATTTTCTGATGCTCATTTTAGCAAACAAACAGTTCACTAGTGTGACCAAAAAAAACCTGTCATTTCTTTTAGAGCACTACCTCGCTCTGACAGGAACAGGCAGAATTTGATTTGTTTACTGTTGATTGATTGATCTAATTTATTTATTAGCAAACACTTTCATTCACAATTACTTCTCCCCAGAAAAACAACTCATGCCAGTACAAAGGGAATGGAAAAATACAGCAGCACCAAGCAAACACAGACAGCATGTGCTAAAATATGGAATGAGACAGTCAGAATTAACTACAGTCAATGAAAAACATATTGATTACACTCAGTCACATGATAGGCCCTCTGCTACTGTTACATATTTAAAACTACCCAAAGACATAATTAGATATTTTTGAAAACATAATATTTACAGTATTATGGGGAATTTTATGTCTTGTGCTAAATAATGAGATAGGGACTCTTTCATCTTCAGCTCATTGACTGAATCAGCCGCAGGTCAGCAGTGACTGAAAGTCATTAACATCTGGCAGGTGTTCATTGAGTTATGGGTAATGAGTTTGTGATTTCAGTCCTAATCCTTATTGATGGGTATCCACGTGACAAAATAACCCTCTGAGCGAGCCCTCACTGGTGTGTGGCCCTGAACTGATTGTGTTACAGAAATTGAATGGGGTGAGGCAGGAAAAAGTGGAGAATTTTTGCTCTCCTAACTGTCTGTTCTGCACAGAAGCTCTCAATACTTGCCACTGCCAGGTTGAGCAGTGATTTTGCTACTAGCATTCATATATGTCAAGAGGTATATTGAATTTTTCATATTTATGAGTTTCAAATTAAGCTCCAAATAGGAATACATCTTTAAGCAAACAAGCAAAAGACCTAGGGACTTTGCCTTCAGATTTGTATCCTTGCTGCAAGCAATGGTCACATTGGGAATGAAAAGTGATATACCTGACCCCTGTGAAAACTTTTTCTCATCTGTCTACAATAGTGAGCAGTGGTTTTGTTGGCTAACCAAGAATGAGGGGATTTTTTTTTCTTTCCCCTCCCCCCCCCCAAATAATATTAATAAAAAGTCTAAAAAGCAAAACAAGATGCCAGATAATTTCTCTCTGCAGAATTATGGAAGGAGAATTTTAGTTGAGAAGATTAGAGAAAGTGAGGTTGCCATGTTGGTCCCAAATGTGAGCTATAGAGTGTCTTCACACAGATAGCTGCCCCACCTCACCCCCAGGTGACCCGCCAGATGTTCAGGCAAGCTGTCCCTGCTCTGGGGCTGCCCACCAGCAGTGCTCCAGAACATCCCGGAACACCACCAACAAGCGGGCAGCCCAATCCTGGGGCACCGGCAGGAGGCGGGACTGCCGTCTGTCTGCTTGGTGGACAGCTGCTGCATCCCAACTCTTGGCTGGGAGTTGCCCCAGCACTGCCATAGTGCTGCAGGCTATCTGCCCACAACTCTGTGGTGTGGGGGAGTGGTGCCACGTGGGCAGACCGTGGGGTACAACAGCCACCAGGTCCATTTAAAATGGACCAGATGCAGCTTCAACTGGGCAGACACCTGCACCCCTGGACTTGCTCCAGAGTTGAGTACCCCTATGTTCACGTAAAAACACCCATAGAAACAAAGTAATTCCAATTTTTTTTTAATATTGGATCAATTTTTATTGGTGAGAGTATGCAAGGCCCTTCCATAGGTGTCTGAAAGTAGCAGTCTGTAGATCTTTCAGACTCCCAGGGAATGGCTCTGCATAACCTAAAAGATTACATATTCTTAGCAACAGAAGTTGGTCCAATATAAAAGATATCTGAACTACTTTGTCTCTAGGTTGTCCAAGATTAGTCAGCTTGCTAATTTTTTATTTAACTCTTGAAAGCAATGTAAAACTTATTATAAAGTTCAAGCAGCTGGTTTGCATAAAAAGGGGGCAACATGCTCCTCAGTATTCTCTCAATGTAATATGTCTACATGTAATGTCGTTTGGTTGTTTCCTACCTTATATTTATACTGTAAGTCAGGGTGGGGAACTTTTCCCCTTTTAGGCGCCACTTTGTAAATTAGTACAAGTTGCAAGGGACACTTGGGAGTTGTGGCAGGAATGCTTAAGGGGTGCGCTAAGAAAGGGAGGGTCCAGATCATGGAACTATGCCATGGATCTGTCCCCTATCCTTATGTGCATGCCCCCATTTTAGGTGTAAGAGCATGAAGCTGTTCTGTTACTCTGAGCTCATTCTTTCAGAGCTTGGGGGTAGGAACTGGATCTGATGGGTGGGCAGGGTGGATCAGATCCAGGAACTGGAAAGGGGCCAAATTAAAACTAGCAATAGGTCACATTTGGTTCCTGGGCCTGAGGTTCTCCACTCTTTCTGTAAGCTCTTTGCATCATGGCCCATCTTTTTGTGATTTGTTTCTAGAATCCAAGCACAATAGGGACAAGGGGTATTTTCAGATGTTATGGACTGTTTGGCCCGCCACGCTGAACCCTGGACTGGGATCCATCTCGAATCCTGGTCCATGATCAGACTGGGATCCAATGCAGCTGCTGCACCTGATCCCATACTGCCGTCGGGGCCACAATCCAGGATGGGCCAAAGGTAACAGTTGTTACTTTTGGCCCATCCCATATCGTGGCCAATCTAACCACTGTTCTGGCCCTCAGGCCGGCTGGAGGGCCAAAACCATGGTGAATTTGATCCCAGCTGGGTGTTCAGTGTGGTGAACATCTGGCCGAGAGCAAACAGATGTTCCCGTGATTGCTGCCACCACATGGAATTCACTGGGATTCACTGTGGTGAGCAGCGATTTTGTAACATCTGAAATTACCCAAGGTCTATCACTGGGGCTTAGGCAACCTGCAAACAACAATTGCTAGCAATGTGCTTGTAAAATGTCACATATAGGGGAAAAAACATTGAGATTTGAGCCTGTCAGCAGGCCCATCCTCTTCCCACACTCCCTATGACAGTCCCAGACACTTTAGCCCTATCATGCACTGGCTGCAGACATCGCTTTATCAGGGCACCATTGTGTGTATGCATTAGGATACTGTGTTATGTCCCTGCAGGAACTAGGTTTGGGTGGGTTATCAGGCTAGCCTCACCTGTCCCTGACTCTAAGACTTCATTCACACCTGATGCGGAGGCAAAAGACCCACGAGACAAAGAAGCGGCGGCGGGAAGGAACCTGATGCCAGAAGTAGTGCTGGTGCAAACGGAGTTCTGCTGAAGCTTTGCTTGCACTTGTCAAGGCTGGATTTTCTGCCTTGACAAGCGTGCCAAGTCACGGCAGAACCCCGTTCACACCAGTGCTACTTCCAGCATCGGGCTCCTCCCCACCACCACAACTTTGCCTCACGGGTCTTTTGCTGCCGCTGCCATGTCAAGTGTGAATGCGGCCTAAGTATAAAAACAAACATAACAACAGACCAGTGCAGCCTGCTCTGGCATGTTTGTGCATGGACCCCATATTCAACCTAGGGTATCCTGGGTTGTGCATGCAGTTTGGCACCGGGCTCAGGGCCGGCCCAAGGGTTTGAGGGGCCATGTGCCAAGCCTTGCAGCAGGGCCCCAAAGGCTTGACAGTCTGCTGGTGGCTTTGCCACCGACGGGTTGGCAGAACTTTATGGCTGGCAGAGCTCTAGGGAGGGGCTTGTCCATTGTAGGCAGAGCCTCCAAAAATCCAGCAACAAAGAGTTTTCAGCGTTAAGATGTGATGGACAGAACATTAGTTTACACTGGGAACTCCTTGCTGCTGAGTAAAACTCTGCCACTTGGAGACTGAGAGACCCCTCCTACTAGCATCTCGTCCAGTAAGTGGATGGGACTCCTGTAGGACAACTCGCTCTCTCTCCATCAGTGGTAGTGCCATAGCAGGATAAAAAAATCCTGTTCACATATTTAAAACATACAAAACCTCTGGGTCACATCAAAATAACTGCATGCTATTAACAATACTTGATCACACAAGCACATTCATATTTAGTAAAAATAGCATGTGAGGAGCCGCTTGAAGAAGAACAGAAGGTTGCTACCTTGTAAATAAGGTTCTTGGAGATGGCTCCAAACATTCTCACAAATACCCACCCTTCCAGTCTAGCATAGATTTTTTTCCTTCTATTTCTAGAAAGGGTTGGAAGGAGCTGTCATTGGAGCTCGAGACCATCATGTGGCTATTATTTGAACAGGGTCATCATGCACAACCCAGTTGTGAGAATGTTGGGAGCCATCTGGAAGAACCTTCTTTACAAGGCAACAACATTCTGATCGGCACATGGGGAGGAGCTGTTTGTTGCAGGGAGCCGGGCAGCGGAGGTGGAGGGGAGGAGGGGGCATGTGTCAGCCAACAGGGGGGTCCCAGGGCAGGGGTGGGGGGAAACCAAGCCAGGACAGGTGGCCGCCGGGGCTTTGCTACCAATGGGGGTGGGGGGGATTTAAACTGCAGGTCAACTCCATCTCCACAGTGCGGGGCTCCTCCCTCAGAGGCTGCTGGGCCATGTGCCTGGGCACTGGTAGCACATGCCTCGGGCCGGCCCTGCCCGGGCTGCAATCTCGGGGACCTCTGGGAAGTTCTGGGGTTGCCACCTCTTGTAGTTTCACCCTGAGAGTTCCATAGGCCAAAATGGGAGTCTTAGGGTGAAACCGCAAGGAGTGGAAACCCAACATGACTCCTGGGAGCATAAGGAGAGAAGAAGTGGCCCAGGAGAGGCCACTGCTTGCATCTTTATGTTTGCGTTAGTGGTGGAATGAATATGTAAGTGAAAGAGCACAAGAACTGCTTATAAAGGAAAGGAGGTTATTCCTTTATCTTGCACAGACTAATCCTGGACAGGTACTCTTATACAAGGTGTTTTTAAACAAGGTGCTACCACACATGACCAACCGGGAGTCACTCATCTGAAGGTGGTGCTGGGGGATATGTGATCTTGTCAGCCACGCAGTACCCACTCATGGCCACTCGCAACACACTGCCAAGAAATCTGGACTGCACTACGTGGGGCAAGCCAAAAAAAGTAGGTGGCAATGAGCGGGCACATTGATTACATCCATTATTTTGATTCTGTATCTTGGTACTTTCATTTCAGTATACAGTACATCCCCTGCGTGTATGAACTGGGGCAGCTAGCCACACCAGCAGACAGGTCTGCACCTCCTAAGCAGTTTTTAAACAAGACATAACCACCCACGTCCACCCACCAACCACCCACCTGAACGCCCAAGTGAAGATGATGTGACTGGGTGGGTGCATGCTGCCATGACCCATGCAACATCCGCTCTTGACCACTCATGGAACACTGGCAAAAAAGTTGAAGTGCGCCATGCAAGGGCAGCCAAAAAAAGTGTGTAAGAGCCAATGCCCACACATCCCCAACACAAATGAAGAGTGGCAGCCAGCCATGTCAGCTGAGTGGTCTGCTGTTCAGAGGCATTGTGGGTGGGGAAACAACCTTGACAAGGCACAGGAACTGGCCAGGAGGGCTGGGGGAGCCCAGGTTCCCAAGCTCTTGGCCGGGACATGGCAATTTCAAAGGCCAGCCCTGCCTGCTTCCCCCTCCCCCATGGTCTGTGTCAGGGTGAGTGCGTGGGGACTGCCTAGGGAGCCGACCATTAGAATTCCTCCCAACGTACTTCACCTGAGCAGGCACTCCATGGTTGTTCCACTTAGCGGCCACCAAGTCCCCCCTCCCAAGCTGTGCTCATTTAAAAATGGCCATAGGCATTGACACGGAACTGGCCACAAGCACTGAGGAGCTGCGGATCTCCAACACTCACACCGAGACATGTCATTTTCAAAGACCAGCCACATATGCTTCTCCCTTGGTCCATGGCAGGGGAGTGCAAGGCAGCTGCCACGGTAGCCACACTAGATGCCACCTGTTAGAATCCCTCCCTATGCATGCCACCTGAGTGGCTGCTCCACAGCCATGACACTCACCGGCCAACCCCCATCCAGCCTTGCTCAATTTAAAACACCCCCAGTCTCTCTCGGCATTTTTACACAAGACACTACCCACCCACCCACTGTACATGTTGCAGGGCTGCAGTGTTGCCCTATGGGTGCCCTGTAACATGTATAATGGGTGGGGGGGGTAGTGGGTGGAGACTGTCTTGTGTGAAAATGCCCTCTCCCTGCATCACACCCCCATCGGACTTCTCCTCTGAGGTCACCATCTCCAGCAATCCAAATATATTCCCAGTGAAACATTACCCAAAGAAATATTACAGCACAGTAAAAGGGTCGTCATTTGTGGCCCTTGACTTCAGCTATCCTCACGTGGTAGTCAGCATGTTCAGAAATCACCTGATTTTGAAGCTAGACAGAGGCACGAAGCAGAGTCCAGCAACAAGCTGAAATGACAAGAACACTGTAATAAATGGGCATACAAAAGACATCAGCTATTTCAAACTATATGGAGAGTAAAATCTTGACTTCCCTGAAACCAATGGCAAAATTCCTATCAATTTCCATGGGGACAGGCAAAAGTTTGACTTCAATCCCTTTGTGTACCACATGATGACATCCCATAATTTGTTTGTGGCAGAATATGATTTTTGTGTCCCCTCCCAATTAATTTTAACAGCTGCATGCTGTTACACCTACTAGTACTGAACATTTCATGAGAGGCTGAAGGAAAAGAAGGTTCATTTTGAACTGTCCAACTAATGCAGTTGCAAGCAAAGAAATCTGAGTGATGATAAGGAGGGAACATAATTATCTCGGGGTTGGGGGCCAGTCTAAAAATGTTTAAAACACAATAAAGGGGGAAATAATCTTTGAATCTCATTCAAAATACACAAAGCCTAAAAGGGGGAGGAACTCAATACACTAGTGAGGTAATTTTAAAATCCACCTGTGGGATTAGCTAGATAGATGGGCAGCCAGCAATTACCTCAGAAAGGAGAGCCCTGGGCCTAAGAGGTTTACATAGGCAAATCATATGTCTTGATTTCTTAAAACAGAGAGGAAATATATATCTCAAGCAGAACAGATGTGTAAACTTTCCAAAGAGTTTCTTCTTTTCCTGTATGCATTGCTAGTACAGACTACAGTTCTGTAGCCTTAAAATCACACAAGAATTAATCAATGGAAATGCTTTCTTTATATACATTTATTAAAACTAATCTTAATGTTATTTAACAGAATGCACTGTGCAGAACACATGGATTGTCAAATTCTAGATCTCTCACTAGTTTTCAGTAGAGATGCATTGAAACGGGAACCTCCCTGCTTATCTTCCTATATTTCACAGAAATTCCAGACTGGAGACTTTCTATCTGAACATCACTTTTATTGGGGTTTAGAGTCAGTTGCTGTGTTGCTCCCAAATACGAAAGAATTAAGGAACAAAATAGATAATATGATCACTTTTTTGGACCAATTCCTGTTGTTGAGTTTGCCAGCTTTGGAATTATACAGCACTTTTCTTCAGGCAGGAATAGAGCTGAAATGAATATGCCATTTCATATTCACGATGTTTGGGTATTTATTCAAATGAACAAATATTCAAATAAACGTTTGCTGGTGATATGATATTTGTACATTTGTTTGCTTCATTTTGGTATTTGGTTACATCCTTATTTTGTTTCAATATCTTGGTACTTCCATTTCAGTATTTTATGTACTTCAGTGGCACTGCTTGGCAGTGTTGAGCATCATGGTGTTGTTCAATAGAGCTATTGTTATTAACCCCACAGCACTGTTGCACAACAATATGGTGCACGATAGCAATAAATAGTATTGCCAATACTGAAATGAAATAAACCCACAAAGTGAGAAAAGTGCTTCGTGTCTGCTTTGTTGGCCCATCTGGCACACTGCATTCGATAGGCAGTGAGACTGGGGCAAAAGGGGTGGTGAAAGTGGGGCACTGAATTGTGTGATAACATCCTTCTACTCCCCTCATCAGATGGTCAACAGGGAGTGGAACAGCCCTTCATGCAACATTTTAGTTGTTGTTAAGCTGACTTGTTGCAGCTTTATGGAATATGGCAAATTGTGAAGCTGTAAAGAGAAGAATAAGAATGCATCATCTGTGCCAACGAGAACTAAATAGGAAGAGTTCATACCATCCAGTTTTACTGCAGAAAGGAATGTGTCTTTTTACAGGAATACAATGTTATTTCATGGAATTCAGCATGCAGGACAGGATGGTAACATGTTAAAGTTGAAAAGGTACAACTTTTGCCCTTTTCACACAGATACTCTAACACTGATAAAATGCGTGCTGATAATATGTAAACTCTTTCATACACACTCATATTCTGGTTGAGGCATCTCACTGATTTAGCTTTGGCATGTTAGTTAACTCTCTCCACCACATCTTCCCTCTATTCTCCCACTTCTCTTCTGCTATTTCCAGTCTTTACAGCTGCTCCTCAAACTTTGTGAAAATGTCCTGTTCAGAGGTGGGTGCAGAAAGTCTTCAAAATTATTCACTAATTATTTTTGTGGGATTTTTTTAGAAAAGGTTTCATTTTATAATTCTCCATTTAAAAAATGTTCCAACAGAAAAAAAATTGAAAATGGGTTTCAGTAAAATAAAAATCCATTTCTGAAAACCCAAATCTAAAAATGCTTTACCAAAATTCTTTACTGAAAAGCAAACATTTCTCCAGAAAATATTCTGAATTTTCAACAATTCCTGACTTTTGCAAGATCGTTTTGCTTTTGGTTGTTTTGATGAAAACGTACCAAGATCTTTTACTCAGATTGTGAATTCAAAGGGAGCTTGATCCTTTCCCCTTTGTTGTTCTACCTTCCTCTCCTCACCCTGCTGCTGTCTCACTAATGTCAAACTAATCTGCATGAGCAAAAATATGACATCAGCAGTAAATTAGCCAATCATATCTCTGTTCTGCAATTGTGACATCAAAATTGTGATGTCAAAACTATACTCCCTTGAATAGTTTTCTGATGGTTTTTAGTTCACTTCCTCAAAAAAAGCAATTATCAACTGATTTTTAACCTAACTCTGATATGCTATTTGAATTTCTGTTTGTTAATTAGTTGACATTAATAGAAAACAATGCATACAAATTCATATTCATATACATATCAATCAGCTCTCTCCATTTCTGAACCATACATTGTGAATGAAAATTGTTTAGTCATAAATTGCTATGGTTAGGTAAATAGTGCTGAGTTTGTAAGTGTTGGAAAGCAACAGGCTGTGTTCACTAATCATCCCTGAGATCAGTTAAAAGATGCCACAGATAAAGTAGCAGAGTTAATTGCTCATGACTGAGAAAACCTCCATGACACAACAGCACCAGATGTACATAGAAGTTAAGTGAGATTATCCTGTAACTTGCTGCTTCTCATAAATTGTTGTGTTTGCTTTATGGTGATTATTTTTAGAAATAATTAAGACTTCTATCTTTTTCTTTTTTTAAAAAAAAAAAATCCCAATTAAAACTCAGTGCAATTAAGCCTTTTTGTAATACCACTGACATTAAAGGGGAGATATTGTAGAAGTTAATTGATACTTTATATGTTCTTACAATTTGGAACATAATCTTCTGTCTATTGAAGTCAATGACTCAACTCCCATTGATTTCAATAGAACAGGATTGTTTCCTTCCTCTTACATGGTTCATGCTACAAAACAAGTAATTAGAATATAGTCTTATTCACATTTTATTCTGGTACCTGGGCTGGGGTAGTCTATTCTCAGCATTGGGCTTGACTCCCTAGAAGCTTCTGTAAATAAGATAAGAGGATTCGTGACATGTTGTGATTGAATGATTAAGAGGATTGTCAAAGAAGAGGTTGCACCAAACCTTTGAATTTAGCAAGAGTTACATGCAGCCCATATGC
Source organism: Sphenodon punctatus (assembly GCA_003113815.1). Lineage (NCBI taxonomy): Eukaryota > Metazoa > Chordata > Lepidosauria > Sphenodontia > Sphenodontidae > Sphenodon > Sphenodon punctatus. The sequence continues at coordinate 1,158,878 of QEPC01009848.1, read as the reverse complement.
TTAATCTGAACTATATCTACAGGTTGATAGTGAGTTTGAAAGCATTTCAGAACTAACCTAGAGATAAGGGCTTATTTCAGATCTTTCACATCCATATCAATTTTGCTGAATTAAGCATATGCAATAAAGTATTAATGCACTAACAAAGCTGGAAGATGACCTGTTGGTCCTTTTAAAACAAAAAGCAAAAAAACCTTACCAGATTACTTTTAATTAGTACTACTAACAGCATACCTCTTTGTGTGTCTTGTACAGATGTTTGCAATCAAATAACAGGAAGCCCTAAATTGTGATGGATGGTTCACTTTGCATGATCGCTACATGCAGCCTCTTGGTGCTCATGAATAGTTTGGATATTGTTGCTTATGTACATACCCAGCATTTGTAAACCAGCTATTAATTAGGTTATTAATCATTATGTTTACATTAATTAGATCTCTAAGAAAGTGGATAGTAGAATGAAAGTAATATCAATCTAAATTCAGAGTGCCTGGCAGGGCATGAAACAAGATCCAAGATCCAAGGTGCAATGTAAATACAAATTTCATCATCCCTTTCTTGGGAAACAATAGAGCAGGATGCCATCGCTGTGCCGGTACTCAGTCAGGGAAAGAACAGCTTTCTCTGCCAGGTGGATCACTCCAAGATATTTCTGAGAAAGGTGAAAAGAGGAGAAAGAAAGATGGTGGGAGGAAAGGAAACATGGCTAATAAGCAGGAGCACAATCCCACTCCCAACTAAGTCTGAAGCGAGGGCAGGTATCTTGTTCCGTTGGGAAATACCGACCTTTTGGCAGCGAGGTGGAAATCTACCAACATATTTTACCTATAATACTGGAAATTACTGAAATATACTGATAATACCGGAAATTACCAAAATGGCGGAAAATAGTGGAAAAAGATGAAAAATATAAAACATGCCAGTAGACTTCCTCCGCGCATGAATGAAGGCAAAAAGCTGTTTCCATCAGAAACAGCACTCAGAGATTTTTGTTTAAACTCTACTCCCAACTTCAGTGGAAGCAGGATTGTGCCCATGCTTTCAAATTTAAATAAAAACATAGTGGAAATTTCTCTAAAATTTATCTTATTTTATTTATTCAGATTTATGCAAATATGACTTTGGGTATTTTCAGACGTGACGGGGTGGCTTTCGCCTTGTCACAGAATCACCCATTTGATTTCCCACTGGAATCCCGCCATCACGGCCAGCAGATGTGCCTGCCGATCCCAGTGGGGAATCTGGGGGAGGGGCAGGGTTGCGCGGTGCAACATGCAGCCACATAGCCATGCTCCCCCACGCTCCCCTGGCCGCCCGCCCTCCAGGAGACGGGCTGGCGCAGCGGCCAATTCGGCTGCTGCATCCGATTCCGACCCATGGTCCAGACCACAGCCCGGAATCGGCACCAGTAACGGACGTTACCGGCCGCTGATTCCGGGCTGTGGTTCAACTAACCATGCTTTCAGCCCTGGTCCATGGACGAGGGCTGAAAGCATGGTTATTTTGATTCCCGCCAGAGGTTCACTGTGGTGAACCTCTGGCGGGAATCAAACAGACGTTATGAGACCATTCCCCACCACAGGGTATTGTCTGTGGTTGAGCGTGATCTCGCAATGTCTGAAAATACCCTTTATTGCCCATTCAGTGGATAACAGAACATACAGAACTACGTAACGAAACGTAACGTAACATATTCCCTATAATCCCTAGGCTTTCAGCAGCCTTACCAAAAAGAGAAAAGGTGAACTTTACACTGTGCCTGGAATGTTAACAAATTCTAGCTCTTTCAAGCCAAGGTGGGGTGCATGTTGAAAAAACAAGGAACAGTCCCCCTCCCCTCCCCCCCCCAGTCCTCCCAAAGAGACTATCCTACCAGTCTCTGCCTCTCATTTATCTTACTTAAAAATTACATTAGTTCTTTCCCAAGGTTGGGGAATAAAACTGACTATCCTCTGGATGTTCTGAAAGAACCTTCCTTTGTGCTGATAACATCTCAAGAATTTAATTTGGAGACTAACTTCTTGTATGCAAGTTTTATTATTGTTAGAGCACCATGACATTGTTAGCTTTCTGCAGATGGACAATCTGCACATACCATGCTGCAGATGTGTCTCCACATAGGAGAACAGTTCAACTGTGAAAACTCACTGATATATTAAACACTTGCACAAAGGCCACAGCAGCAGCTGAAACTCTATGAATTTTTCCACTAAAGTCTAAGTTGTCCATACAGGCCAAGCTATTGAATTGCAACATATTGTGGGAATACACAGCTGACCTGTTACAGAAGTGGCACAAACTGGAGTGAACAGGAGCCGAGGGTATGGCTCCATATCAAGATGTTTTACAGATACCTAGAGATAAATTTCCAAAAAGCTTCCTAAACCATGCCATAATGTTTTATGAGCAGTTTTACAGCTATGTGCTTCCCTATCCTTCTGAAAACTGGTTATTTAGATTAGATGTTCAGCATAATATATGGATGGCCATACAAATTATTTGCACAAGACATGGTTTGTAAACTTGAACATAAAATGTGATGGTAATGCTCATCAAAAGCATGCTTCACCTCCTTGCAAGTTCTACATTTTTATTGGCAGATGGCAGATCCATGGGGGTACATCTTAAAGTACTGCACAAAATAGAATCTAAAATATCTACCACAGAGAGCAGTGTGTTTTTCATGGACAGCAAGGTAAAAGCATAGAACTGATATATTTCTTAGTTCCTGTTTTAAATAAAACAAACGTATGAGCCAGACTGCTTAACAGATAAGAAATACATAATCATACACCATCACTGCAATTTGTTTTCCCTAAATCTTCCAGCAATGTGGCAGGTGTTTAAATCTTTTCTATGTGATAGTTAGTTCTTCTGTTCTTTTCTTTTTTAATAATTATTTTTTTTATTTTTTAATAACAGTTAACCAAACTTATTCACACATTTTTGTTGTTAAATACAATGTGGACCTTATGGAGGCAACGATGTACATATGCAAGCAATTACCTGGGAGGGAGCAGTTAAGAAAAAAAGTCACCATGATCTCAAACATTTAAATACGAGGAGGAGCTAAGAATCCAATGGCTACTAGCTAAGTAGGTTGGGGTCGTAACCTCTGACTGTCAGGAGCTGGGAAGTAACTGCAGGGAACGGACCATTCCATTATGACCTGTTTGCCAAAGTGACCGAGAATGGCCACTGTCAGAAACAGGACGCTGGGCATGATGGGCCATTTGTCTGACCCAGTACAGCACTTCTTATAGTCTTAAACAAAATCATTATTTGTTTTCTTACATTTGGGATCAACACAGCAATCACAGGCATTTTCAGACAAGACACTCTCCACCCACTACCCACTCACTATAAATGTTGCAGGGCTGCAGTGTTGCCCTATGGGTGCCCTGGAACATGTATAGTGGGTGGGTCTTTAAAAAGCCCCCACTCTGTCTACGCAGTACTCAGCCACTCAAAGGCTGTTTTTACATGAGACAATCTCACTGATGCCGATGCAGATCCACTGCATGAGCATAAGTGAGTGCTGCCCATGTGCATGCCACAGCTGGTGAGTGGGAGTGCATGTACACTCCTGCAACCGATGCATCCCCACTCACCCCACACGCAACCCCACTCACAGAGCAACCAGCAAAAATGGGAGATGTTCCGTGAGTGGGGATGGGTGGGGGTGCGCCCATGTGCACTGCCACCCACGTGCCACCCACGTTGCAGTGCACGCACCTTCCCCCAACACTTCCGCGGCGCATATAAAAATGGCCAAAAGTGCCTGCAATCCAACTCACCAGACAAACAGGACATGTTATGCAAGAAGATTTGTAAGACAAAACACAGGAAGGGAAGGAATAAGAATGCTTGTACAAATGCTTGTACAATATGTAAAATTTAGGACTGATTTTCTGCTGCTTGGTACCTTGAACGTTTACATCTGTGCAAACTGCATGTAAAGCAAACCTGCATGGTAGATGACTTCAGGTGTTTTTACACACACATTTCTCCTGGATTTTGCTGTTACATCCTGAACTATCTGTGTGTCTAAATCACTCACCCAGGCCTTAAACATTCAGAACTTTGAACTTCTGCGTAGAACTTCTCCCAGAACTTGTATGTGTAAAAAGTTCTCCTGGTAAACTGCTTTGCTCCAGGCAGCTGTGGGCATTTGGTTTCCATGGCAGCCTGTCACATCTACAGCTGTGGCTACTTTAGGCTGCCTCGGAGCAGTGTTTGTGTGAAGAATACATTCAGGAACTGCCTCAGGGCAGTATGTGTGTGAAAAATGCATCCGTAACTTACTTGTGGACTTGTTAACCCAGAAGATTGAAAAATCCAGAACTTTAACGTGTGTGTAAAAATGCCCTACATTGTGCCAGATAACGTGGAATCAGGTGGGTCCTTTGTGAAATGTTGTAACATGGGGCGTCTTTAGACGCAACGGCAATCAGGTGCTTAAGATATTTGCCATGTGGTTGTGCATTGTCTAAACACTATTAGCCTCCCATTATCTCATTGGTTGCATGGATGACTCAAGTGTGACAATTGAGTGTTTCCCCTGTCCCCATGGTTAACGTTGTGTCTAAAGACATTGGGTGGTGTGCTTACAGCCATTTCCAGTCTGTCTGCCCTTGATCCCCCATTCTGTGCCACTGCCAAAAAGCTCATTCCTTGCTGCACACCATCCGTTCACTCTCCCAAAGCACCCTGGGAATGGGGGAGGGGAGTCGCAGTTGTTAAGCTGTTCAGCTGCAGTGCAGAGTGGAGGATCAGGGACCCAACCATTCTCCCACATGGACTACAAGTCACATAAGAACATAAAAAGTGCCATACTGAGTCAGACCAATGGTCCATCAAGCCCAACATCCTGTCCTCTGATAGTGGCCAATCTCGATCGCATGGGAGAAGAACCAACAGTCACAATGGGCAATCCATTCCCAGTTGTTCATTCCCAGCTCCCGACAGTAAGTTCATCCCGTAAGCCACTTGGTTAATAACAATTAATGGACCTGTTCCCTAAGAACTTATCCAGTCCTTTTTTAAACCCAGCTATACTACTGTCCTTGACAATGTCTTTTGGCATTGTCTATCATGTCCCCTCTCAGTCTTCTCTTCTCTAAGCTGAACAGACCCAGCTTGTCAAGCCTCTCTTTGTATGGAAGCCGGTCCATATCCTTTATCATTCTCGTTGCCCTTTTCTGTACTTTTTCTAGTTCAGTTATGTCTTTTTTGAGATGGGTGACCAGATCTGCACACAATATTCCAGGTGCGGTCGCACCAGTGATTTGTATAAAGGCATTATGTCATCCTCAGTTGTATTCACTTTCCCTTTGCGAATAACTCCTAACATTCTGTTTGCTTTTTTGACTGCTGCTGCACACTGGGCTGAGGATTTCAGTGTATTTATTTATTTATTCAAATTTATATGCCACCCCCTCCTGCCACAAACATCTTGGGATGGCTAACAGTATTTTAAAATACATAATGAAATAAAATACATTAAAACAACACTAATAATTCCAAAGTTAAAATAATGCAATACCAAACTGCACACTGGACTGAGGATTTCAGTGCATTGTCCACAATCACCCCCAGATCCTTTTCCTGAGTGGTAACTCCTAGCTTAGTACCCAGCATTGTGGACTCATAGTTTGGGTTATGTTTCCCTATGTGCATCACTTTGCACTTGTCCACATTAAATCTCATCTGCCATTTAGATGCCCAGGTACCCAGTCTCGTAAGACCCTGTTGCAGTTCTGCACAGTCTGCTCGTGTTTTAACTACCTTGAATAACTTGGTGTCTTCTTCAAATTTGATCACCTCACTCTTACCACCCTTTTCCAGATCATCAATGAATACATTAAACAGCACCGGTCCCAATACAGATCCCTGGGGCACACCACTTTTTACATCTCTCCATTGGGAAAACTGACCATTCAGTCCTACTCTTTGCATCCTATCCTTTAACCAGTTAGTGATCCATAGTAAGACACTACCTTCTATCCCATGACTTTTTAAAATTTTCTCAAGAGTCTTTTATGTGGGACCTTATCAAATGCTTTCTGGAAATCCACTCCCATAATTGTATGAGAGTGCTTCCACCAAGAGAGCTTCTGGCACAAGTGAAAGGCAGGACCCAAGTTAGCCCCTGGATGTGGAAAACAGCAACAGGGGCTAATCAGAGGCAAATGTGGGTCAGAGAATGGTGTCGACACACATTCCACCACCCGTTGCCATTGTCTCTAAAGACGCCCACGTTATATAGAGATCAGGGACAGAGCTGAACTGAATAGTAAATGTATTATCCGTGGTTAATATCCACCATTCTGGATAGTTTGGTGATTATGCAGTAACGTGGTAAAATGGTTAACCAATTAATCCACAAAACATTAGTGGATACTGCCTGGCATCTATTCCTTTCCAGGGTGGGTCAGATACAATGGATCTACCGGGATACTGAATAACGGTGAATAACTGCTTCAGCTGTAGTCAGGGATGAGCTTTTTGGCAGAAAAATGAATCACCTTTGAGCCAAATGGTGGAGCTTAGTGAGGGCAAAAAAATATTTCACCCAGGCCACAGAAGAAGAACAGGAGTTTTCTTCTGTCTAATTTCTCGTGGAGAACAAAATACAGCCAGTTCATCTGTTTGCTGCAGTGCATGGATCCCCCTTGGATAAGAGCTAAAGGATGTGCTCAGGGTCCAGAATCCCTACGTGAGATCATAAACTGCTTTCCACAGTGGACCAATTCCACTATGCCAGGCCCTTTACAGCTGCAGAGGAGGAGGCAGGTCATCCCTGAATGGACAGATGTGCTTTGTTGCACTCTGTTTGGAACAAACCATTTGGGTATGAAAACCAGAGGCTAGTTTCATTCCTGTGGAATCTCACAGGTCTATAAAGAGCAACTGAGCCAGGATTTGGGGTGGGGTTTTTTCCCCACAAGACTTCCGTTGATGCAAGAAAGGACCCAACTTGAAATCAATACAATTTGCAATCACACTTTGTTTGGATTAGTTCAAAATGAATTTATCCCTTCATTAGATCACACTAAAAATATGCTGAACCATCCTTCCAGTAGGTGTAAACCCTAAACTATTGAGGCCGAGACTAGCAGAATCCAGAAAATATTAATTCTCTAGTGGCAATCCTTAGCTCAGAGAACAGGTTTTTGTTCTTGGGGCCCAAACGTTTGACTAGTATGTATGTCCTTACCAATGTTTGTTTATTTTGTTTTGTTTGTTAGTGCCAGTAATGGACCTGGAACTGTACAATCAGTAAGAGACAGGTTTCTACCCCACGGGATTACAATCTAGGGAAGACAAGGAAGAGGGGGACATAGGGTAAGACAGGGTTACAGTCATGAAGTTGAGAAGCTGCAGGTGCACATGCTTAGTTTAGTTAGGGGAGAAGGAGACCCTGAATGGTAGGCAGGGATCCATATTGATGATAGGACAACATCAGTGAACATCCCAAGGGCAGGGGTGTAAGGAGCTATGGGAAGCCTGACAGAAGAGAGAGGTTTTTAGGAGTGATTTGAAAGTTGGGAGGGAGCAGAGCAAATGTGTTCAGAAAGGGAGTGCCAGGCATGGGGAGCAGCACTGGAGAAGGGGTGAAGACATTTCTGGGAGCAGGAAGCTCTGGGGTGTGTATCTTTATAACACACATTTTAAGTAGGACTGCACCAAATAGGCCATCTGAGTACTCAGAACAAGTTCTGAAGTTCTGAGTACCCCTTCTGGGTACTCGGCCAAATTTCAGAACTTTGTCCAAGGACCCAGAATTAAGAAATCCAGACCTCGGAAACCCCTGGAACTCAGAACTTTGGAACTCTTTCCTTTAATGATTTTAAAGTGCACCAGCTTCAAAATCATTATGTCAAGCAGTGCCCAGAAAAGCAGGCTAGCAAGAATGAGACAATCACTCAAGAAGACAAACCCAAACAGTGTAACTGCGTGCAGAAAGTAAAAAAAAGCCAGAAGTACCCACAGCATGGCCCAACATCAGTAGTTCACCCACTTTAAAATCATTATGCCAACCAAGCAGTGCCAAGAAAAGCAGGCTAGCAAAAGTGGGACAATTGCTCAAAAATACAAACCCACAAAAGTGCAACTGTGGGCAGAAATCCAAAACAAAAATCAGCAGTAGTGTAACCACAGAATGGCCCACCATCAGCAGTGCACCCACAAGCCGTGCCCAGAAAAGCAGGCAAGCAAAAGTGGGACAATTGCTCAAGAAGACAAACCCACAAAAGTGCAACTGCATGCAGAAATCCAAAACAAAAAACAGCAGTAGTGTACCCACAGCATGGCACACCATTAGGAGTGCACCCACTTTAAAATAATTGTGCCAACCGAGCAATACCCAGAAAAGCAGGCTAGCAAGAATGGGACAATCACTCAAGAAGACAAACCCACAAAAGGGCAACGGCAGGCAGAAATCCAAAAAAGCCAGCCCATCCCCTCTTTTTGATGTAGTTGTAAGACTTGGTTGTTCCGCCTGGCCTTTGGGAGGGAAGGAGGGACGGAGGGAGTGGGTTAGGGTGGGGGATGATGTGGGGCATTTTTTATCCTCCTTTTTATGTGTGGTTTTAAATGATGATGCTGTTTTATGTTTTTATTGTGAGCCATCCAAAGCTGCCTGTGGCAGGATGGGCAGGATATTAAGTTTTTAAATAAAATAAATAGGTACGGTAAAATTATTTTATTGTTGGCCACATAGCCTTCACAATGTAAGCATTCCCTAAACACCAACTCATTTAATCAACATAAAAATATATTAAAAATATAAACATAAATAAGGGGGAATATAATATCCCCTTCCAATTATAAATTTTTCTCTATTTGCAATTTAGTGCTTGTAAACGCATTCAGCAATAGGTCCCAGCTATTTAACATCAAGCAGGCTTCTCCTACATGGTTCTATAGGCATAATTCATTCAAGCAGCATAAAGACCAACCACCACCAGTATCCATATGCTGATTTATTGCCCAGTATTTTCCAATTTAGTTAGACCTCCTTTCCCTTTTGCTCATTCAGCCACCTCATACCTCATTCCTCAGGGACCGCCTCACCCTCCACACTCCAGAGTGGCTCCTTTGGCTGTCTCTTATACACATCTAGATGTGTATCATTATTAATCCTATAAGAATACATAACCAAAAATAACCTCCTTTCTTTTAAAGAATCAGAAAACTGATTTAGAACTTTGACCTATTTGTTCCCCCTAATTGACATCTCTAAGTCAGTCCTCTTTGACCCTCATACAATATAAAATAAATAAATAACAACACCCACAAGAAAAAAATCCAGACATTACACACACACACACACACACACACACACACACACACACACACACACACACACACACAAGCTTCCATTGTTCCTGCCCAGTGCCCAGCTATGGAAAGCAAGCCCCCCTCCTCACACACCATATTATATCTAGAAAGAAAGTATATCTCCCCTGTGCCCCAGTGGTCAGTCACTTCTTGGCAAAGTTGAACCCACAGACAAAGCACAGTCACAGTGCCCACAAAACCACAACAAAAGTGATCCCTCTCTGGCCTCTAGGGTGCTGCCAATGTGTAAACAGGTAGTGCAAGCAGCAGTGTTGATGATGGCCTCAATTTCCCTAAAATGGGTACAATCCCCCTCTGCTGTATGACCAACGGCCAACAAACTTGGACCCGGAGGGCTTGAAAGGACAGCCCTCAGATGTGGCCAAGAGCTGGAAAACATGGGGAAAAGGGCTTGAGAGCATAGCCCCCCATTATGAGCAAGAGGGGGGTTTGTAAGACAGAGTAAGGATCGGACCCAGCCACCATGGATCCCAGCAGAAAGTAGGTCGCTCATGTGAAATACCAATCTGAACCTGGGGAAAGAGAGGAAAAAGGGAAATGCCTAGAGCAAAGTATGGGGCCATTAAGAGGTATTCTTCCTATTCATTCTTCCTATTCAGTAGAGCACCAATGTCTGGAACTTGGAGCAGCAACCCCCACTCAGGAATAAAGAAATCCAGGGGTTCCCTTTGTGTCCCAGGAAGCCGATCATTAGTTCTCTCCTCCTCTCCTTAACTACCCTCCAGTCACTGTTGTTTACTCTTTCCCCCTGTGTCAAAGATATCTTCTGCATCTTGGATGGCCCTTTTTGTGATGGAAGTGGAAGTTGTATTTCTCCTCTCGTTAGCTCATTGTGTACCCCAAACGACCCATCGTAGCCTCTCCAAATCCTTTGTTCAGTACCCTATAACTGCCCCTGGTTTTCCCATCAACCTCGGAGAAACCTTGGACCCCAGATACATGCAGNATAACTGCCCCTGGTTTTCCCATCAACCTCGGAGAAACCTTGGACCCCAGATACATGCAGGTCTACCTGCATGTGACTGGGCTAATGGATCCCCCAGACTTTGGCCTCCCCCCCTTTTGGACCCCAACATCACTGGATCCTGGGCTGCTGATCCTGTTCAATCAGCTAGGAGAGGTAAACTATAGGTCCATCTCTTGCTTTTTCTTCCCCTCTGCAGAGCCTAACCCGCCCCTGCTCTTCAATGTATTTTCACTTTCCCAGCCGCAGTCTGTGTTTTCTTTGTAGTCTTTGTACCCCTGGAGCCTTTGTTTGTACCCCTGTACCCCTGGGAATCCCGGCTTAAGGCCATTAATCTCAGTCCCCCCTGAAGTTAAGGAACGGTAGATATTGGGTGACTCTGTCCCCAGTAGCTATGAGGGGGAGGGGGTTCCTATACTTTCCCAGCCACAGTCTGTGTTTTCTTTGTAGCCTTTGTTTGTACCCCTGTACCCCTGTGAACCCCAGCTTAAGGCCATTAAGCTCATCCCCCCTGAAGTTAAGGAACGGTAGATATTGGGTGGCTCTGTCCCCAGTAGCTACGAGGGGGACAGAGACTTAAAAATAAGTCACTATATGGAAGGTTCCTCAACCAGCCTTTGGTGCACAGAGTCTACTGCAGGGGCATAGCTATTAATAGGTATAGCAGGTGTGGCCGTACTGGGACCAACAGCCTGGGGGCCCACACACATGTAGAATACATATGCACACTGGAATAGAATGCCCCAGCAAGAGGCCCATTGCATCTTCTGCACCAGGGCCCACTCCTGGCTAGTGATCAAACAGAAGTCATTTGAAGCTGGAAGATCCCAAGCTTCCAGAACATAATAGATTAAATCCAACACCTCACATTTCAAGAGCCAGCCCATGTAGATTACCTTGTCTCAGTGTCATGTACTCATGGCAAGAAATGACCTGACAAGACTCATGGCAAGAAATGACCTGCTACATTTTGTTGAGCTTTACAGCAACGTGTGGCCTGGATGTCAATCATAATCCACCAGTCAAATGTAAGGTTGTCCACGGTAGACCATGGCAGCACCTGGCCTCAGGATACCTGAATAAAGGGAGATGATGGGGGTCTTGAAGCTGTGAGAGCCACTTCCACACTCCACCCCATATGTTAGCCCACCTCCCTGTGTCTCTCAGCGAGCCAGGGATTCCCAACTAGGGGCTGGGTTTGAGTGGTAGATTATCAAAGCTGGTTTCCCAACCCAGTGGCCCCTGGGTGACATAGCTCTGGCCAGCCCTGCTTCACAGCATGATCCAGTACCGCCTTTGCACCAGCACTAGTCCTGAGTGCTGACCCAAGTCCCATTGAAAATGAAGCAAAGCAAGCGGAGGATCACACTTCTGGTTTCCAAAATGATTTAGGGTGTAGCCCCATGGGTTGCACATGTAGAACATGCATCTTTTCCAGATTAACTCTTCTTATGCAGCCTCTCATTAAATATCAGTCACAGTAATTGCAGCATATACCACTCTAGTTTTCAAAGTCGGCAAATGAGAGGTGGGGGAGGAGACTATAGAAACCAAATGGGAGATAAGATTGGGAAATCCATCACCCAGCAAATATGCAGTAATAGAAAACAGATATACAATAACATCATCCTCTCCACCTGGGACCTGGGAGAATGCCAGTGCCAAATAGTAACAAGGTTACGTTAAGGTATACACCCCTGATAGAGCACTGCACCAGTACCAAAGGGATCTCACATTTCTGTTGGAATAAGTGAGGATTAGTGAGAAAATCATACAAATATTTTATTGGGATTATTCCAAAATGCACTCATTCTGGCCTAGGTCTCAAAAACAAACAGGGGATCTTTGGCAAACAGTTTAGACTAGGCTCCATTTATTACAAACCAGCAGACACACCAATGAACCTTGCAAATAAGGAAGAGAGAGGTTTGTTTAAAATCCTTTGTACAGCAGCCAGATAATCCATCATGATACACTGGCTTAAACAAGGAAGCCATTTGACTGCTCTGAGAATGCACAAGGCAAAGGGGACACATGACCTGATCTGGAGGAAATCTATGCAAGATTACAAAATATGTACAAATTGTTTAATTAATGCTGGAGCGCATTGTCGGCACATCCAGAATGAGACAAGGACGAGAATTGTTGGGTTTTAAATGGCCACACTCTTTATTCAAATTGTAATTAGGCTAAAGTAGGGGGAATTCGGGTCCAGTACACTAACAAATCATAAGCAGTTACATCTAACTGCAGGAACTGGCTGAATGTGCCCTCCAGTGTCAGTCCTCATTCATTACAACAGAGTCTCCCCTTCACTCTCTGGCCACTAGCCATGGTCAAAGGGGACAGTGTCCTTTCTGGACTGGAGTTTGGGGACTGTGCATGTCCCTGCCCACTTCCAGAAACACTCCTCCCAGAGATGCTACCCCAGTACTTGCCATGCCCTGCTTTTGCACCAGGTGTTGTTTCCCCATCTCTTAAGGTGATGACTCCAAAAACTACTTAACTTCTATAAAAACAGTATAACAGTACTGGACCCCAGCCACTAAGGGACCGCTGATACTTAATTTGGTGGGCCCTATCCCCACCCATGCCTAAATTATCAACCAGAACTACCAACTTGGCCTTCAACATTGCCAAATAACAATCTACTGCCAGAGGCTGTGGTAAGGGCCAGAGCAGAATCTACTGCCAGTCGGCTGTGGTAAGGTCCAGTACTATAACTGAGTTTAAAAGAGGTTTGTACAAGTTTCTGGAAGACATGTCCATTAGTAGATATTAGCCAGACAGAATCAGGGAACATGACGGGAGCTGGGGGAAAAAGGGAATGGATTCCCCATTGTGACCTTTTGGGTGCTTCTTCCAAGCCACAATGATTGGCCACTGTCAGAGACAGGATGCTGGGCTGGATGAACCATTGGTCTGACCCAGTATGGCACTTCTTATGTTCTTAACAATCATTTCCTTCTGGGGACAGGTGCACCCCATCAAGGCGATAGATGTCAGGGGTTAATATGTTATCCCATGGTGGGAGATTTGATGGCCCCCCTTCATGCAAATCCACTTCCCAACATCCCTATTAATATTGTGCCACACTGTATCGATTTTCCCAGGGTGTATTGCATTGTCCCATTTTAATCGGCCAACCAGGTGGGTCCATATAATAGTTGCAGTAGGAAAAAGCTTCTCTACCTCTAACAGGTCCACCTTGATCTTTACCATTAGCCTCACCCCCTTTTTCTTCAGCATATCATTTTCCCCTAGGTGCAAAGTCTGATGGGGTCCCAGCTACCTCCACTCTGAGGGTGGGGAGGAGCTGGTGCCAGTGCATCCTGCTACGCCCCATCCAGCAAATCACTACTCGGGCAGACAGGCCCACCTGAGATCCCCAGCAGGTCTGCCCTGCCACCTTCCTGGCCCAACACATGAGACTGTGACTGACAATCCAGATTTTGCTTCTGCGGGAGAACCTTGTGGTACCTAGGTACACAGGTAGGATAAAACAAGATGAATGTGCTGGGTCCCAGATATGTTTGGTATCATGCCCGAGAGCACCACCGACCCACCACTTGTACAGCCTGCTTAGGGAGGCCAGCTAGTGCCGCAAAGGAGGCCACCCCTAATCTAAAGGAATGGGAGCCAAAATCACCAGAGGTGAAACTAAGATGGCTCAAACGCTCCAGAGCACTGCTGTGAACTGGTACCTCGAGGGATGGGCTTCACCTGCATGCAGGAAGAAGGCCCTCAGCAACAGGGGGGGGGGGGCAAGCCCTGAGGTACTCCTTGATGGCCAAAACCAGGCACAACTTGGGGGAGCCAACCCTATATAGGGTAACCACCTGGCCCCTACCCCTCTAATATGTCTTTAACCGCCTCAATATCAGGCAGAGCACCTGGTGGTTGACCCACACACCATCGCCAGAGAGGGCCTTACCCATGCCATCCTGCCTAGACTCTGCTATGACCTCGCTTACATGGAAGGCCCCCAAAAAAGCTACCAAACAAATGTGGGGGAGGGAGCTACATTTCCGAAGCAGACATGAAGGAGTAATGGGGGCCATACTGTCCGCTTGGAGACCTGATCATGGGATCAGCTCTCCAGCAGTCTCTGGGTGAATAAACCTTGTTGGGAGAGGGTAGCCAGTCAGGCCACTCATGAAGCCAAGGGCTGAGAGCTTGCTGGCAATGGTTCCTACTGCTGCACCCGATGCCTCAGGGCCAAGGAGAATTGTAGTATCTGTGCTTTGGGGATGGGGAAACCTTTCTGCCACCCGTGATAGGCACAGAATTCTTGGAATTCCCTGAAGGCCCTGTTGTATGCTGCCTGGGTCCGCACTGCCAAGGATCCTTGTATGATGTTGAACAGCTCTAGGATCCACTGGAGGCAGGAGTTCTGGGCCCAGTCTGTCTCCAGGCACCAGGAAGTTGAAATGTTCCATCTGGAAGTGAGAGGCCATCAGCTACGGTGTTACTAATTTCTGAAACATGCTTAGCTACAAGTAAGATGTTATGTCTCCAGCAGGTCAATATGAACGCCCTCACCAGCTTCATGACCCAGGGGGATCTCAAGGACAGGGAGTTTATGCCATGTACAACAGCCATGTTATCGCACCAGAAGAGGACGGAGTGGTTCGTAAGCTCAGCTATCCAAAGGTGTATGGCTAGCACGATCGGAAAAAACTTCAGGAACATAGAGGTCCCTAGTGATACCCTGCTCCATCCCCTCTGGCAGCCATGGGAAAGCACACCACCTGTCCTGGAAATACACCCCGAAGCCAAAATGTCCCACTGCATCAGAGTGGAGCTGTAGCTCTGCCTTGACGAGGAGCTTCTCTCACCAGAAAGTGATCCATTGAAACCCATGAGGAACTCTGCCCAGGTGTGGAGGTCATCTCTCATCTTCTGGGTGACTCTGATGTGGTGGTATGCGGGGGGGTGGTTGCTCCTGAGCTTGGCATACAGGCAGGACAGGAGTCACCACTCTGCAAGCAAAGTTAACGCTCCCTACTAGGCATTGCAGTTCCCTGACCATCACCTTCACTGCAGACAGGCAGACTGCTATTTTGGCCCACAGCGCAGTCAGCTTGTCACTCGGAAGACAAGAGAGGGCTCCAATAGTGTCGAGCATGATGCCAAGGTATGTAAGGGTAGTGACTGGCACATCTGTTTTCTCTGGTGCCAACAGAATCCCTAACTCCTCCGCCACATTTTGGAAGGTCTCCATCACCCCAACATATTCGCGCAGTCTAGGTCTGCCTATGAAGAAGAAATGGTCCAGATATTTAGTGGCTTCCCCTCCTTTCACCCGCTACCAGACCACCCATTCGACCAAGGAGCTAAAGCGCTCAAAAGCAGAGCATGAGATTGAGCAGTCCATGGGCATCACTTGGTCGAAGTAGTTCTGGCCTTGGAAATGGAAAACAAGGAGGTGTATTTTCAGGGTGGACCGGCAAAAGTTGAAAGGCAGATTTTATGTCACGCTTGGTGAGCAGCACACCCTGGCCAGCACATTTAACTAATTGCACTACCACGTCAAATGGAATTTAGTGGAACTCTGAACTTCCTTGGGATGGCATTATTTGTTGGAAATTCATTTTTCTGGTTGCATCCCCCCTAAGCACCTCATCCTGTTTGTTTGCTAGAAACACCGGGAGTAGACAGACAGATCAGGGAACCCTTCCCCCATCCTATCTGTCCTACTCCTGTCAGGACCTGATTGGTCAATCTCCTCCCCCAGGAGATTTCTCATCTCTTTGTGTCTCAGAGAGCTTCCTTCCTCCCTCTTGAACACACCTAGTCTTAGGACTTAGCATAGATGTAG
>QEPC01009848.1:1119930-1130256 GCA_003113815.1 Sphenodon punctatus | reverse complement strand
CCCCCCCCCCCCCCCAGAATACTAGGTTCTATGAGTCATTGATCTGGGTCAAACTTGAGCAGGCGATAGATAAGGTACAAGTCGCCTACCCAGGTTTTTTTTTATTCTGTTGGGGGACTTTAACGCCAGGCATGGGAGGGATGATGAAGAGCTGGCTGCCTATTGCTATTTTCCCCTTCCTTCCTTGGAACTCCCCTTGGGCGTTAGATACTCCAAGGACCATATAATTAATGAGGCAGGGCTATGCCTGACCAAACTAATAGTGGGGTGTGGTTTGTTGTTTCTCAATGGGGCATGCTGTAGTGATAAGCAAGGGGAATACATGTTTTTTGGCCCAAGGGGCTCCAGTGTGATCGATTTTGTGATCGTGTCACCAAATGTGTTGCCCCTTCTAATTAACTTTGAGGTAGGGAGGGAGCAATGTAGCGACCACTTGCCTCTCCTCCTTGAAATTTCTTTAAAGGAAGGGTTTCCCTGTGGCACCCAGTTTACCTTCTCTGGTGTGGGCCATGAGGAAGACAATCAGCAGAGGAGACTGGTTGCTGCCAGATAGGACAAAATCTCCCATCCTTCCTTGGTTGGCTGGATGGGAGATCCTGAAGTAAGCCAGCTTAGATCCAGTATATTACAGGGGCTTGATAGCTCCCAAGTTGTAGCCAATTTCGATCAGCTTTCCTATAGTGCCCAGTGTTTTCTTTGTGTTAGCTCTGTTCCTCCAACATGCCGACCCCACCAGAACCAGGCTTGGTTCGATGGTGAGTGTCGTGGGGCTAGGTCTCAGAATAAGGCAATTTATTGGGGGTACCATCAGGGTCAGGTTTCTTCCTTACCCCCTACTTATTATGAGGCTAAAAGGACCTACAGAGCCCTTATAAAAAGCAAGAAAAAAATGTATTTTGAAGCCAGATGGAGAGGGGTCCTGGAGGCAGCAGTTGCTGGGAGTTCACGTAAATTCTGGGGATTGTTAAACTTGGGTAAGAGGGTAACTGTCGGAAGACAGTTATCACCCATTCCCTCCCAAGTTTGGACCAGATATTTTCTGGATATTTACACTCCCACAGTGATCTCAGTTCAGAGTGACCAGCCGGTTATCTGCTTGGATGACTCTTTCCCCCACCCCCCACCCCCGTGGCCAGAGGTAAGTGAGCAGGAAGTTAATGATTTAATTGATACATGTAAGAAGAACAGGGCCCCCGGCCAAGACCAAATTCAAGCAGAATTTTTAATGCAGTATAGGGACTGGTGGGTGCCTATTATCGCGGTTTTGTCTACTGCCATTAATAAATCGGGTTGTGTTCCTTCAATCTGGGCTCGGACTCTGGTTGTTCCAATTCACAAGAAGGGTTCTTATACCGACCCGGCCAATTATCAGCCAATTAGTTTACTCCCAGTTATTAGCAAATTATACGCGAAATTGCTTCTGGGAAAGTTAGAAACATGGTTAGTTAAAACTAATTTTATCCACCCTGAGCAGGCGGGGTTCCAGAGGTCCAGATCAGTAATTGACCAATGTTTCATATCGTCCTTCCTTTTGGAGAAATATATGCATCTTAATCGCCAGTTTTATGTGGCATTTTTGGATCTCAGGATGACCTTCGATTCGGTAAACAGGGCCATCCTGTGGTCCAAATTGGCCTCCTTCCTTGAGGACCAGAGGTTGTTTGCATTGATTCAGTCTCTTTATACAGACTCTACATTAGTGGTTAAGTTGGGGTCATCAGGCTACATTTCAGTGGAGGTACCAGTAGGTAGGGGTGTGAGACAGGGGTGTGTCCTTGCTCCCACCCTTTTTAACGTCTTCTTTAATGATGTAGTTCCCCCCATGACCCAACCCCAGTTCTTTCCCCCGAGTTTAGTTTCCCGACCAATATGCTGTCTCTTGTTTGCAGACGACCTTGTTTTAATATTCCAGACCAAGGTTGGTTTAAGGCGTCAAGTGGAAGCTTTTGTGGGATATTGTAGGGAGAATGACCTGGTTCTCAATGCTGCAAAATCGAAGGTAATAGTGTTTTCTAAATCCCTGAACCGAAACTGGCACTCCTGGAGGGTTGGAGGGTGTCCACATTACTCAGGTGCGATCCTTCCGATATTTGGGCCTTTCCTTCCATTACTCGGGTACCTGGAAGGCCCATTTGGAGGGTGTAGTTTCAGTGGCAAAGAGATCTGCCCTGGCTATTTTAAAAATTTTTTACCACTCTGGAAGGATAGCCTATAAGATGACTCTTCAGGCTTTTAATGCTAAAGTAACAACTCAGTCCCTCTTTGGGGCTGAGCTGTGGGCCCCCTTTTGTATAGTGGATGTTGATAAGGTTCAATCAATGTTTCTGAGGGCACTCTTAAGGGCTCCAGGGGGAACTCTGCCAGCAGCAATTGGCATAGAATTAAGACAGCCAACATGGTCCTCCAGTGCATGAGGTTTGGCTTATAAATATTGGTGTAAAGTCTTGAATCCTAGTTCCAAGGGCCTTTTTTGGTATCCTTTAACTGACTCATTTAGAAGTAAATGGTTCGTAGAAGTTGAAGCACACCTGGCCGTTATTGGATTGTCTAGGGAGTATCTTCTATCCAAGGATTTGTGGCTAGCCAGAGCCAAAATTAAGCAGCATTGGGGAGATATTCAATATCAGGTTGAAAGGGCTAGGGTAGGGTCATCATTGTATATTAGCCAATACCTGAATTTGGCCCCTCCGATAGCCACATTAGCGACTTTTCTTGCTAGCAATTATTCAGCTAGGGGAAAGTGGCTTTATATGGCAGCACGATTTAATGCTCTTCCTATTCAGGTTTGGCTGGAACGTCTCGCTGGGGTGCCCTTTTGTTCTCATCTCTATCCTTTTGATTGTTTGGAGCCAAAAACAAATGAGCATGTGTTGTTGTGGTGCCGCCTGTATGATGCCCTCCGTCTGAAATATCTCCAGCCTGTATTTGAAAGGTTCCCAGGGAGGTCAGATGCTGCTTATTCTGATTATTTACTTGCTGATAGTAATCAGGAAATTACTTCCCTTGTAATAAAATTTTTGATACTTGCAATGGGAAGACGGGACCAGTTTGTGAATTTTAAGTTGTTCGATTGATACAAGTCCCATGTTGCTTATAGTTGATTTTATTTGTTTTCTTAAATGTTGTATGTTTTGATATATATAATTTTGTATGATGTTGTTTGTCTATGACTGTGGCCTTGTGCCTGTCTGAATAAACTTAATCTAATCTACATGCACAGACTGACCCTGACCAACATTTTGAGCATGTGAAGACATTTTTTATTTTTTTTATTTTTATAACGCAAAAGGACATTTTCCCCTTCATTTTCATCTGTGCTTGTTACTTTTGTTGTTCATTGTTGTATTTTATTTTCATTCATTTGTTTATTTATTGCTTGGCTAAGACCGTTGCATTTAAAACCATCCAATATCATGAAAACATATAAAATATATAAACAATATAGCAATAAAACAATATAGCAATAAAACAATATAACAATCTATCACGTAAAATTTACTACATTAAAATTTACTACTTTGCATCATATGCAAGTTTCCTGACAGAGTTTCCTAGTATATACATGCCCGAGATATGAGGCCACCTTCCCAGTCACTGAATTAGAGCGATCACCCAGGAAAACCCTCACATAGAACTCCCTAGATCTACCAGGGAAGGAATTTAGCAAAGGACAAATGAGACTCCTACGTGCCCCTGCATAAAAAAGGCATTCCAAAAGGATCTGTTCCAGGGACTCAATTTGATGCAAATCACAGTGGCATAGGCGCTTCACAAAAGGGGTATCTTTATATCTGCCTTCGACCAGTGCTTATGGGAAATAATTAAGTCTGGCTGCTAATAGAAACAATCTCCTGTTTTGCGGGCTTAATCCATTATCAAAATAGGCTCTTGGGGAGAAATTATCATTAGCCCAGTTCAAATAAAGGGCCCATGACCCACTGTCCCCTATCGCCGCTCTCAAGTCCTGTCGGCTATTATCAGACAACCTTTTCAGTACTCATTTTTTGGCACTTTTTTAACCCAAGGATGTCAGCCCCATTGGATCTAGGCCTAGCTTTACATTCTTTTCGGACACCAGTCCCATCCAGATATTTAATATTTTGTCTTCGGTCACCGGCAAAGAGAAAGGGGCTGCCAATCAAAAAAACAGTCTCAACCAGAAGTTGATCGCACCGGACCAAATCCTCTCTTGTATTGTCTGCAAGCCGCATTCTATAATAAGGGCAGGATTGCTTATCCCAGGTGGAGCTGTCAATAGGGCCCATATGAAACCTGTTTGTAACCTTTCCAGATTTTTAACTTTCCCTAGTGCCCAGAAGTGGGCTCCGTATAATAATGAAGGAATGTATTTCTGGGTGAAGATCTTGATCGCTGGGGTGATCAATCCCCCCCCTCCCCTGACCTAAAAAAGGCCAATAAGGCCTTTGAAAAATGTTTGGCTCTGTCCTGCACAGCCTGTAATTGCATTATCCAGCCCCCATTTGCCTGGAATAGAAGACCTAGGTACTTCTAGACTCTTACTTGACTGATTATTTTATTCCCCATCATCCACTTATGGACAAGTTTCCTACGAGAGAAAACCACGATCTTGGATTTGTCATGGTTTAACTCTAACAAATTCGTACCACAATAGTTCCAAAAAACCTCCATTGTGCGCCTAAGTCCCACCTGAGAACAGGAAAGCAGCACCATGTCATCTACATAGAGTAAGCAGGGGACACTGGTCTTGCCCAATTGGGGGAAGGGGGGTAATGGCAAGCTGATGCACTAAGCGCCGGAACTAAGTCATTAAGATAGATATTAAACAAGGTAGGGGCAAGAACACAACCTTGTTTAACTCCTCGCTCCGTCTTGGGGAATTGGAGGGTAGGGTTAGGGTTGGGGGGTTTAAAATTATTTTTAAAGTGATGTTGGTTTTAATGTATTTTATTGTTTTATCGTATTGTTAGCCGCCCCGAGATGCTGTGGGCATGAGGGGACGGCATAAAAATGCCAATAAATAAATAAATTATCCAACAGGGCCCCATGGTAATTTAGTCTGACTCTGATGGAGGTGTTTCTATACAGGTTACTAATTAAAAACAGTAGCTGTCTATCCAAATTCAGGGCCGCCAGGTTTGGCCATAGATGATCTCTAGAAATGAGATCAAATGCGGCTCGAAGATCTATAAATGCCGCATATAGAGCCTTCCGAGGGCCTGCATACTTCTGTACCAAATGGGCTAAAACAAAACAATGGTCGCTAGTAGAACTCTTCTCCCTAAAGCCAATCTGCTCCTTTACCATTACAGAATGATCCATTAGCCACCCATTAAACTTCAAGAGCAAAAACTTTGCATACAGCTTACTGATGACATTAAGCAAGCTAATGGGTCTATAATGCGCTGGGGCCATTGGGCACCCTTTCTTAAAAATTGGGACCACTATAGCTTCGCCCCAGTCTGCTGGTATATTACCCGAAGCATTTATTCCTGTAAATAAGAATGCTAGAACAGGGGCCCACCAAGCAGCCCCTGTTTTTAGCAGCTCTGCCGGAAGGAAATCACCCCCTGGAGCTTTCCCCCCCTTAAGGGAGCCAATCAATTCCATAATCTCTTGTGGGGATACTGGTTCCCATTCTGGAATACTTTCTGGCAGCTCTATGATGTTAACTAACGGATAAGGAGCAGAATATAAGGACATAAAGTGAGCCCTCCAAGCCGCCTCGGAGACTTGTTCCTTGCTTTGGACTAATTTATTTCCGTCAGATTCCAGCCTAACCCCTCACAATTTTCCAGAACTTATGGGAATTAATATTCTTAGATGCCTTTTCTAATTTTTCCCATTCTAGTCTGTAATACTTCTCCCTTTTAACCCTTAAGAGGGTCTTGTAGTCCCATCTTTCATTTGTTAACTCCATCAAGAAACATGACCGATTTGAAACTCTATACTGACGATATAAACGCCGCACCCTAGAGCATGCAATCAGGCAGTCATTGTCAAACCAGTGGGAGACCGATCTCACTGCCCATTTTTTAGGGAGTCGTGTTTCACTCATTGTAGTTAAAAGGGGGGTAAGCCACTGCACAAGTTGCTGGTAAATGGCCAATTGCTCATCGGGGACTGGAGTTCCGATCAGATTCCTAGCATAATGTTCCCCTTTAGGGGACTGAAGAGTCAGTATTAATCGAGACTTCAACTCCTTTCCCCATTTTTTCCTAACTAAATCTGGGCCAGGCAGCAAAACAACATCCTCAGACCCCCTAGCCTTGATCAGGCTAATTGTACGGAAGTGAACCCCATCCAGATGGAGGAAAAGCAGAATATAGTCATTACCCATCCAAAAGCCCACCCCAAAATCAACTACCAGAGGAATAATGTTCGCCGAAACGGCTATATAATATATCATACTGCAACCCCTATTAGAGAGGTATGTGAAATCGCCTGGGCTATCGCTCCAGCCCCACCCATTCAGTACATATAAATCCATTCCATATAACATCTTGGCTAGAGCAATACCATTTTTTATTTACACCAAAATCCTTCCCCCATCATGGTCGCATAGGCGCAGGATCTTCACCAACCCAAGAGCCCCCCCGTTGGATGAGATCCTGGTCACTAGGACCCATCCAGGCATTAAAATCTCCTGACAGCAGAAAGGCCGCACCTGGATGTAACTTTTGAATCCTCTCCAGGGATGCTAAATGTTCGAACCAAACATTTTCATCATAGCCCACCGAATTACAAGGCGGAACATAGACCGAGATAACCAATAGTGCCCAATTTGTGAGCTCTAATAAACAACCACAGGCATAGACTGAGTCTAGGGGGAGGGGGGACAGTTTTGCTTTCAGGGAACCATCCACCAAACATGCTATTCCCCCCTTTGGTCTTCCCCTTGAGGCCAGCTTGATCGCCTTTTGCCAAAATACCTCATATCCCGGGCAAATGGGTGCCTCTAAACACCAAGTTTCCTGTACTAATGAACCATTATCTCCTGCAGACCAGTCTCCTAGTGCACCCCCCCCCCACCCCCCGAAGGGGAATGGACCAGTTAAGTTGGTCCGCCCTTGGAGGCTGATGGAACCACAGCGGTTCTAGCAGGCTCTGAGGGAGTTATCCCTGGACCCTGACGGCCACTTTGTCAATGTGCTGGTACAGCACTGGAACATTTTGCTGAGGGCGGCCATCGATCGGGTGACTCTGAGACATCCCCTGCCCCAGTCTCGTCGCTGCAGGACCCCTTGGTTTACTGAGGGGCTGCGGTGTATGAAGCGGGTAGGCAGGAGANTTTACTGAGGGGCTGCGGTGTATGAAGCGGGTAGGCAGGAGACTAGAGCGACGCTGGCGTCGGACTCGCTCTGAATCTGATCGACTTCTCCATAGGACCTATGTTGAGGCTGTGAGGACAGCAAAGAAGGAATTCTTTCGGGGACGGGTTGCCAGGACCACATAACACCTGTGCTCCGGGCTCTGCACTGGTTGCCAATAGTGTGCCAAGCCAGGTTCAAGGTATTAGTATTAATCTATAAGGCCCTTCATGGTCTCGGCCCCTGATACCTCAGGGATTGCCTTGTCCTCCACGCTCCAGAGTGGCTCCTTCGGTCTGCCGGGGGTGCCTTCTTGGAGGTCCCACGTGTTAAGCGGGGGGCCAGAATGGAGAGGGCATTCTCGGTGGCTGGACCGCGTCTTTGGAATTCCCACCTGGAGGAAGCTCTCCTGGCCTTTTAACATTCCGGCGAGTTTGTAAAACCTGGCTGTTGGCCCAGGCCTTTGGGGAGGGTGGGACGGTGGGTTAGTGGGGATTTTTTCCCTCTACCTTCTTTATTTTCTGTTACAATGTTGTCTATTCCTGTTTTAATTGTTGTTAGTTTTATGATGCTTTAAATATTTTATATATTGTTTTATATTGGATTTGTTAGCCGCCCTGAGCTGTTCGCAGGTGGGGCGGAGTATAAATATATTAAATAAATAAATAAATAAATAAATTCTTTGCTGCTGTCATAGTGTCTGCAAAGTCACGTCCAGCGGAGCTGTTCCAGGTGGTGCAGGGACTGGTCAGTCTGGCCTCCCTCCGCTTGGACGGGGATTTGTCCCAGGCCCACTGTGAGGAGTTTGCCACCTACTTTGAAGACAAGATTGCTCAGATCCAGAGTAACTTTGACACCAGATTGAATGCAGTAGGAGAGGAGCGTGAGGTTATGGAGGCACCGTCTGGTCGATCTTTCTGGGAGGAGTTTCAGGAAGTGACGCCGGCCGATGAGGTAGATGTCTTGGAGTCTGTTCGAGCCACAAGTTGTGAACTAGATCTGTGCCCATCCTGGTTGGTAAAAGCTTCCAGGGAGACATTGGGGTCAGTTCTGGTGAGGGTGGTTAACGCATCCCTTCGGTAGGGGAGGTTGTTGCCCAGACTCGAGGCTGTAGTGCGCCCCCTGCTGAAGAAGCCTTCGCTGGATGTGGACGCACTCACCAGTTACCATCCTGTCTCTAATCTTCCCTTTTTAGGGAAGGTTATTGAACGGGCGGTGGCTCTGCAGCTCCAGCCACATCTGGACCATATAGGTTTCCTTGACCCTTTTCAATCTGGGTTCCGCCCTGGCTATGGCACTGAGACGGCGATGGTGGCTTTGGTGGATGATCTCCACCGGGAGATGGATGCAGGATGGTCTACATTCTTGATCCTGCTAGATCTCTTGGCTGCTTTCGATACTGTGGACCATGGGCTGCTGCTGAGATGGCTGTGAGACCTGGGGGGTCTGGACGGGACTGTCCTTGGGTCACTCATTCCTCTCGGGGAGAAGCCAGTGGGTGGTGCTGGGGGCTGAAACATCTAGCCCCCGGCCCTTGACCTGCGGCGTTCCGCAGGGTTCGATTCTGTCTCCGCTTTTGTTTAACGTGTATATGCAGCCCCTGGGGGAGATTGTGAGAGGGTTCGGGGTGCGTTGTCATCATTATGCTGATGATACTCAGCTGTACCTCTCGTTTTCTATCGACCCAGGTCCCGCTGTCTCGTTGCTCTCCCAATGTTTGGAGGCTGTGGCAGATTGTGCAGCAGAGCAGATTGAAGCTCAATCCTGATAAGACAGAGGTGATGGTGGTGGGTAGGGTGAAGGAGGAGCCGACCCCTAATTATAATACAATTCTGTATTTTAATTACTAAAAAGAACAAGGATTCATTCGTTTTAGTAATTTTAAAAAAAACCCCAAATTGCACACCCCTAATATAGACCAATTGGTAGGGGAATAAGCAGAAATTATATAAAATGAAAATACAGATTCTGAAGCCCTCAAATAAAACATGAGTAACAACACTGAAATAGTAGCAAGAAAACAGTAAAAAAATTGTCTTAAATTTCCTTCCTGTAACCCGAGTCCATTGTTTCTAGTCCTGCCCTCTGTAGCAATGCAGAACACGGTCTTTGCCATCTTTTGGTGTCAGGCCTTTAGCTATTTGAACACTGCTATCATGTCTCCCCTTAGACTTTTCTCTAACCCAAGGATAGGCAAAGTTCCCAAGCCCAAGAGCTACATACAAAAAATGGTATGTCACCGAGAGCCATAAGATGCATTAATTCTTCCTCAGAGTACCCTCATCCCAGGACAGGGTAGCATGAATTCCCCCAAATTCCACTCCCTTCTATCAAAGCTCAGGCTTCCAAGAAGCCTGGTGGGTTCAGGTAGCAGCAATAGCAGCACAGACCATGGTACTCCTGTTCCTATAGACCCCAGGAGGTTCTAGCAGCTGAAATGGGGGTTCAGCTTCTCTTGCTTCTGAGAGTCACATAGACGCACACTCAGGCAACCACATTTGGTGAGAGCCACAGTACAGGTGCCCAAGAACTGCACGCTGCTCTCAAGCTGCCATTTGCCTGTTTCTGCTTTAGGCTAAACAAATCCAATTCCTTCAGCCTTTCCTCATAAGACCTATTTTTCTGATTCGTTTCCTGTCCTTCTTAAAACAAGGTGTCCAAAACTGGACACGGTATTCCAGGTGATGTCTGATCATTTCTTAATAGAGTGAAATTATAATAGTTCTGCTGACTTGGAGTATGAATAAACATGCAGCCAGTGCACTGACTACACGTCACAGGGGGGTGGGGGCCATCCCTGGCCAGGTCAGGTCATGGAACAAAATAAATGTTCCTGCCAATCAACAGGTCTGGAGGGGGGAAGGCGGAAGAGATGCAAAGTTGACTGGCCCACCCCTGCAGCCGGCCCCACCCTCATGAAGAGCAGTCATGGCTGTCAGTAACGGGTAGGCATGGGCGAACAGATCGTGGTTCGTGTTTGGCCGTTCGGTTCGGCCGCGTTCGGTTCGTGTGTTCGTGTTCGGTCGTTCGGTCGTAT
>QEPC01009848.1:1082744-1119830 GCA_003113815.1 Sphenodon punctatus | reverse complement strand
GTTTTGTAGTCACATGAGATTGCTGTCTCATATTTGGTTTGAGATCAACCACAATCCATAGATTCCTTTCAGATTTGCTGCTGCCAAGCTAGGTATCCCACATCCTATACTTGTGCATTTGGTTTTTCTTCCCCAAATGCAGAACTTTACATTTATATTGGTTTGTTAAATTCAGCCCAGAGCTTTACATTTATCTTGGTTGAATTTTATTTTGCTAATTTCAGCCCAGATTCAGATGAAGCTAAATATCAGGTGGCATGCCTGCTGCAAATCATAGAAAGTACTGAGTTGTCGACGCACCCCCCCTCAAGGAAGACGAGGACACTGTATGGGTTTGAACGGCCACACTCTTTATTAATATTCAAAAAAGGGGGGAAGGGGTAGCCCTCCCATTTCTCCCCTTAAACTTGGGTCCTAACTATTACTTGTTCCTAACTGTAAACTGCCCCCACAGTGTGGCAGCGCCTGTTCAGCAGCACCCCACACGGGACCCAGAGGGCGGGGCAAAGGAAAGCACGCGCAAGGCACACAGGCAGTCAGGAACAGCACAGGCTAGGGGGACGATGCCTATTCCTCTTTCTCCCTCTTGAGCTGCTGCGCACGAAGGCCTAGCGCAGCAGACCTGCAGCCGGAGCCCAAACCGGAGCTAGGAGACACAGCCTCGCAGGGGATCCGGGATCAGGGGAAGAACCCCAATTAGAAACTATACAGGGAGAACCCCTCAATAAAGAGTGTTGCAGCATCCAGGTGTCAGTGAGTACTTGGGCCCTGAGCCCACACCCCCTCACTCCACAGGCCTCCCTTGGGACCCCTCACCAGGGAGGGACACCACATGGTGACAGATGTGGACTTCACAGTCCAGTGAAGGTGAGAACCCTACTCATGGAACATTTCAAGCCACCACCACCACCATCCCTCAGCTTCGATGGGAACCTGGGTGAGAACTGGCAGAGATAGGAGCAACAGCTAGGCCTCTATCTCACCGCCACTGAGGTGGCTAAGAAGCCTGAAGAGTACAAAGTAGCAGTGGCCCTGCACTGCCTGAGAGAGAAGGCCCTAGAAGTCTATAACACGCTGCCAAACGTGTTTGCAGACCCCACCAAGAAGACCCTGGCTGAATTCCTCATGGCACTACAGAATTACTGTGTCCCCAAAAAGAATCAGGTGTTTGAGCGTTTTCAGTTCTGGCAGCTCCAATATGAAGAAAAAGCAGGGATTGACCCTTTCCTCACTGCCCTGCATGAGAAAGCCCAACATTGCGAATTTGGGCCCACCATTGACCTCATGCTCAGGGACAAGATTCTGTTCAGCATCCCTGACCCCAAGCTGAAGGAGAGGCTTCTAGAGAGACCAGACCTCACCTTGACCCAGGCAGTGGACATGTGTCATATGAAAGCCATCACGCGGGCCCAAGCCACGGCAATGTCCGCTGAGCCGCGGGTACTAGCAGTGTCCCCTCGAACCACGACTACCCCGCGACAGACTCCTCCATCTCCGGAGACCAGTCCACCCCCAGCGCGCGACACAGAAGCCAACCGACGTCCATGCAGAAGATGTGGTTGTCAACACGGTCCCCAACAGTGCCCAGCGTATGGAGAGACATGCCGCAGATGCGGAGGAAGGAATCACTTCGCGAAAGTCTGCAGGGCTAGAAATCGCCCACGCACCAGCACTGTGAACGCAATGTATGTGGGAGCCCTGTCCTTGCCTTGCCAGGAAGACATCAGGTACTCAGAAGACCCATGGCACTGCAGAATCAGGGTGTCCGGATACCCGGTAACATTCAAGCTGGACACCGGAGTGGAAACTAACACCATCCCTGCACGAGTGGCAAGGAACCTACCGGCGCATGTCCAACAGGGTTCACTGGACATTACGCTGGTTGTTGTCGGTGGGGGGAGAACCAAACCCCAGGTGAAACTTCTTGCTCAATACTCCATGGCAACCACCAACGCACAGCTTCCGCTTTATGTCATCGACACCCAGAACCCACCTCTGCTCGGCCAACAGGCATGCATTGCCCTAAACCTAATATGCCGGATCTACGCACTGGCTCCGGACTTACCAAAGATGGGCACAGGCATCCTCGCTGGCTACGCAGACGTGATGGGAGGCCTTGGCCGGTTCCCAGGGACGCACCACATATACCTGGACCCCTCAGTACCCCCCAAGATTCACGGATGCCTCAAAATCCCGTTCGCTGTGCAGGAGCAACTCCGCACCACGCTGGCAGACCTAGAGGCAGCGAGAGTGATCGCCAGGGTGACCAAACCCACCGCTTGAGTGAGCAGCTTGGTAGTCACCCAAAAGAAGAATGGCTCCCTGCGAATCTTCCTTGATCCAAGGGACCTGAACAGAGGAGTCCTTCGACAGCATTTCAACATCCCCACGGTGGAGGATGTCCAACGAAAGCTGGCCAGAAAATCCATATTCACCATCCTCAACAAAAAAGACGGATACTGGCAGGTGGCACTAGACAAGTCATTAGCCGAGCTTTGTACATTCAACACCCCATGGGGAAGATACCATTTCAACAGGCTGCCCTTTGGCATTAAATCGGCCAGCAAAGTATTCCAACAAAAGTATTATGAGAGTTTCGGGGACATTCCTGGGGTGCACATCATAGCGGACGACATGCTGATTGCGGCCTCGTCCATGGCAGAGCACGATCGCATCCTGAAGCAGGTGATGCAGCGGGCCCGAGAGAAGGGGGTCCGATTCAACAAGGAAAAGATCCAATTCATGGTGGAGCGAGTGAAGTACAGGGGACACATCTTCTCGGGAAAAGGGGTTCAACCGGACGAAGACAAGGTGGAGGCCGTCCAGAAGCTAGCACCACCCCAAGACAAAAAGGCGCTACAATGGATCCTGGGCACAGTACAATACCTGGCCCAATACATTCCAAATGAGTCAGCCATGACTGCCCCACTTAGAACTCTCCTACGCAAGGAAACTGAGTGGGCCTGGGATGCCAACCACCAACAAGCCCTAGATGCTCTGAAACGAGCCATCTCAACAGCCCCTGTACTGAGATATTTTGACCCAAGCAAGTGGTCTGTCATAAAAGCAGATGCCTCCAAAGATGGCCTGGGGGCATGCCTCTCCCAAGACGGCCACCCCAAAGCATACGCCTCTAGGTCACTCACGGCGCCTGAGCAGAACTATGCTCAAATTGAGAAAGAGCTCCTGGCTATCCTGTTTGCCACTGTCAAGTTCCATCAGTACATATACGGAACTATGGTCAAGGTCCAGTCCAATCACAAGCCACTAGAATCAATTATGGGGAAGCCCATAGGACAAACCCCAGTCGGGCTACAATGCATGCTGCTCCAGCTACAAAAATACGACCTGGAACTAGAATACACAAAGGGCACCAGCATGCACATTGCGGACACACTGTTGAGGGCTCCTGTTGACTCACCGGCGTCCCCCACACAAGACCTTCAAGTGGAGAAAGTCATATACCACACCAAAACGACGATGCCCCTGAGCGACCCACTCCTGCACTAATTGCAGGATCACACTCTGCATGACCCCATCCTGAACAGCCTGCAGACCCTACATAACCGTGGATGGCCTCGGCACGTGAAGTCAGTGGTGCCACCACTCAAGCTATACTGGCCCCTCCAACATGATCTGTGGCTGGAAGATGGCCTACTGATGGTAGGGCACAAGATAATAATCCCCAAGGAATCCAGACACAACATGTTGCGGATGGTGCATATCCCTCACCAGGGAGCTCAGCAGTCCAAGGCTCGAGCAAGGGCCCTCATGTATTTGCCCAACATGGCAAGGGACATCAAGCAGTGGGTAGCAGGTTGCAACCCATGCCAAGAAGGGTGGCCAGCCCAGCAGGCAGAACCCATGATGCCGCATCATATACCAGAACTACCATGGCTCAAGGTAGCCGTGGACATCTTCGACCTGCAGACGCAAGCGTACATGGTAATTGTGGACTACGTCTCCAAATACCTGGAGGTAATACATCTACCAGACAAAACCGCATTCTCTATAATCGAGCGACTTAAGGCAATCTTTGCCCGGCATGGGATCCCCAAAGACATGGTCTGTGACCACTCCCCATTCGCCTGCCAAGCAATGCAGCAGTTCACCACTGACTGGGGCTTCTCCCTCACCCACTCCAGTCTGACGTACCCACAATCAAACGGACAAGCGGAGAGAATGGTGCAGACGGTAAAGGCCATGCTGAAAAAAGCCATGAAAGATGGCACAGACCCGTGGCTAGCCCTGCTCTACCTGCGCAATACCCCGATATCAGGCACACCGTTCACCCCAGCACAACTTCTCATGAGATGAGTACTCAGCAGCACGCTACCGGCAACCACCCCAGTTCTCACACCATCGATACCCAGGGGTGCGCATGCGACACTCCGCAAACGACAAAAGACCCAGAAGACCTGCTATGACAAGCGAGCACGACCCCTCCCACTCCTAACCATTGGGGACATGATCCGGATGGCCACCCCCACTGACTGGCATCTGGCCACAGTGGTCATGAAGCACCCAGAACCGCGCTCCTACGTGGTGAGAACACCTCAGGGAGCCACATACCGCTGAAACCGACGACATCTCAGGCGGGCAGAGGGCCCTACAGTGCCTAGCACAGTCAATGATCTAGTGGGACAACCAGACACCGTACTGCCAAGGGACCAATGTGAACAGTCCCAGGCAGCACCACTGATAGAATCCATGTCACAGGAACCACAACCGGCGACAACCTGTAATCCCGTTCCTGACAACCCTGACGTGACACCACCGACGTGTGACACAGAGGGAACCCCCCAGCACCCAAGAGAACTGGCATCGCCAAGCCAGGGGCAGCAGAGGCAGCGTAGAAAGACATGCCTCCCCACCCGCCTACAAGACTACTACGTGGGGCAGTGGTAAAGACTGCCTCCCACGATGAGTCACGTACTAGCAACCTCTGACTCTCAGACACGCATGCACTGCTCCAATGCTGTCATTTCTTAACATGACAAGTGACACTAGCCTCGTTGCAGAGGCGAGAGGTGGCTTCGCCACAGTGGACAAGGGGGATGTGGCGGCGCCTGCGCAGCAATGCCCCACACGGGACCCAGAGGGTGGGGCAAAGGAAAGCGCGCGCAAGGCGCACAGGCAGTCAGGAACAGCATGGGCTAGGGGGAGGATGCCTATTCCTCTCTCTCCCTCTCGAGCTGCTGCGCACGAAGGCCTAGCGCAGCGGACTTGCAGCCACAGCCCAAACCAGGGCTAGGAGACACAGCCTCACAGGGGATCCAGGATCAGGGGAAGAACCCCAATTAGAAACTGTACAGGGAGAACCCCTCAATAAAGAGTGTTGCAGCATCCAGGTGTCAGTGAGTACTTGGGCCCCGAGCCCACAGCCCCTCACCAGGGAGGGACACCACACACAGGAGGTTCCCATCCTGTACCAGGCACTATCATGTTTGTCCGGCGCCCTTCTTCTCACATCTTCGGGTTAAGCCCGTGGGAACCTCCTGCACCCTACCTAACCAACTTTTTTAACTTACGCCCTACCCTGACCACTGGGTTCCCCGGGCCGGAGCGGGTTGTTCGTACCTACCCCCTTTTGCCCTCTGGGGGCGGGGGTTTAAGCAACAAGGGTGAGGACACTGTAACCTACTGTTTGGTACATGATCCTCCCAGCAGGTTCGGCCGTTCACCTCCCACCCTTGGGCTGTCCATGCAGTGGGCCGCACTGAGCGGCTATGTATGGCCTATGCCTATCTCTTAGGGAGATGTTGCTACCCTATGCTATGCTAACCCCCTTCGACTTTTACCCCTTGGCCTGAACTCAGCCTACCGCCACCAGAACTGCCAGTTTTGCTTGGCTGGTTCATCACCACACCCTCAACTTTCGAGGATTTCCACTAGGCTGCGTTTCAGGACTCCAAGATACTGCATCCAGCATCAGATAAATGGACCCCATCACTCTGGTAGAATTCATCTCTGTTATGCCTAATCTCCCTGTGGGAAATAACAAGCCCCCCTGCTTGTTTCAGCCAGCCACCAATTTCCCCGTTTGCCCTCTTTCTGGCCCAGTCTACCTTGCCAGGGTGCTGGGCATTAGCCCAAACTCTCCTCTGTAGCATATCTAACCAAACGAATGTGCACCCCCGGAATCGTTCCTGCACCTTCCGGAGATCAGCCTTTACCCTCTTCATTAGCCACAGCCCCGTAACCCTGGGTAGGTTATTCTCCCCTAATTGGATTACCATCACAGCTGGTGCTGGAAATTTACCTGTAGCCGCAGTCAGTGTTGGGAGTAACTGCTCCCACAGCATTCCGCATCTACCTAGCCAAATTATATCTGCCCTGTCCCCTAGGCCCAGCTGGGTGCCCCACCCGCTGCATGCGGCCATCTTCCCTGCCCAATGTACGATGCTGTGGTCGACGATCCACACCACTTTCTGTCCCGGAGGGGCTGACGCGTCTGGAAAAGAAAGCAAAGTTATCCCGTTGCCGCATATTCCCCCGGTGCCCCGTCGTTCTTGGTTCGGTGTTCTTGATGTATAAGCGGTACGCCGTGGACCGCCACCTCCCTATCTGTTGTATTCGCTCCCTGGGCATTCCTATATTCACGGCAACTGACGCTGTCCCTATCCAAAAGGAATGGGAGGTGTAACAACCTGGGTCCAGGCCAGCTTCCTTGATGTACATGTGAAGAACCGCCCCAAACTGATATCATGTCAATGAGGTACCATCCCTGTGGAGAAACAACGGGCCCTCCGTCTTTGGGCGGGACTCCAAATAGTGCCGCATTGCCTCAACAGGGAAAATATGGCCATCATTCATGGGGCACAGCCTCACTAATCGCCCCTTTCCCTTTTGGTTCGTCTTTGACCTTCTCAGGTTTAACAGGAGGGTGCTTCCCTGCCAACCCACATCATGGATCTGCAGGGCCGCACCCGATCTGTCCTCCCAGAATTGTGGGACTATCTCACTGATCCTGAAGGCCCCAAATAGTGCCACTTGAAATGCTGTGGTAAAGAGAACCACCTCACTGTTCGAGTGACACACAGTGTATAATGCCTGTCAGATCGCATGAAGGATCTGAGGGATGATAGGGGCCCTTACGTCTGCTCCCCGAGGGGTACTCCACGCCCAACTCTCCTTGAGACGGCTTATAAAAAAGCCATTATCAGGAGAGGGGTGGCCTGCCAAGTGGCACATAAAGGAAATGGCCGATATTTTTCCCCCAGTCGTGCCCGGTGCCAAACCTCATCATCTGAGGTGGAGAGCGAACTGCAGCATGTGCCCTTCTGGGATGGGGAATCCTATTTCCCAACCTTTCCCTGACCTGTACTCCTGGAATTCTGTGAATGCCGTTTCGTACGCCCACCTGGTTCTAGGCGCGAGGGAGCCCTGGACTGCCTGATATAAATTTATAATCCAAGACTCCACATGTCCCTCGGGAATGACTCGGGGTCCTTCTTGGCGTCTGGTGCCAGTTGGCGAAAATGGTCTGTCTGAAATTGAGAAAGGGCATCGGCTATGCCGTTATCGATCCTGGGCACGTGTTTGGCCACGAACAAAATGTTTGCCCCGAGGCATTTAAGTACAAAATGCCGGACCAGCCCCATAACCCTTTCCGATTTCGATGACAGCTTGTTGATTACGTGAACGACCGCCATGTTATCACACCAGAATAGGACCCTTCTGTTGGAAAATTCTGACTCCCACAGCTCTACTGCCACTGCTATAGGGAAGAACTCCAGGAATGTTAAGTCACGGGTTAGCCCTCTTGTTTCCCACTCCTCCGGCCATGGGGCTGTGCACCATCTTCGCCTGAAGTATACCCCAAACCCATGGCCACCCGCAGCATCAGATTGTATCTGGAGCTCTGCTTCCAAAAGGAGTCACTGCCACCAGAAACTCACCCCATTATAGCCCTGGAGGAAAGCGTCCCAGGTTGCCAAATCCTCCCGCGTCGCCCTTGTCACCCGGACATGATGGTACGGGAGACGGTCGCTTCCTATCTGGGCGTATAATCGGGACATGAAAGCCCTCCCTGGTGCGATGACCCGGCATGTGAAGTTGAGGCTACCCATGAGGGACTGCAGCTGCTTGATCATTATCTTAGGGGCTACCATTATTTTCACTATCATCTCTCTGAGAGCTCGAAGCTTATCCTTTGACAATTGGGATAGGGAGCATATGGTGTCCAACTCTATGCCCAGGTAGGTCAACCTAGTCATTGGGCCTTCGGTTTTTTCCTGCGCCAACGGCACCCCTAGCTCAGCACCTACTTCCTGGAATGCGCGCATTCCAAGCGCACATTCTGAGGTCCTCGCCCTTCCCGCGAAGAGGAAATTATCTAAGTAATGAGTGATCAAGCCCCGCCCTGCGCGCTGGCAGGCAATCCATTCTAAAACAGTGCTGAACTTTTCATAGGCCGCACATGAGATGGAACATCCCATGGGCATCGCCTTGTCAAAGTAAAACTTACTCTGGAACTGCATGCCGAGGAGCTCGAAGTCCTCGGGATGCACTGGCAGGAGTCAAAAAGTGGACTTGATATCACACTTCGTGAGAAGGGCCCCCTTTCCTCAGGAACACACCATTTCAACCGCGGAGTCGAATGATGCTTACCTTACTGAGCAGAGTTCGGGAGGAATCGCATCATTCACCGACTCCCCTTTTGGTTGGGACAAGTGGTGAATCATGTGATACTCTCCCGGGGTCTTTTTTGGGACTATGTCCAGGGGGGATATCTGCAGGGTGGGCATAGGCAACTCACTAAAAGGGCCCTGGATCCTACCTTCATTAACTTCCTTATCAATCTTCTGCTGGACTAATCGCTCATTTACCATCACAGATTTCAATTTTTTTGTGGCCAAATGGTAACGAGGGCCTTCCATCGGAATCCTGAAACCCATCCTAAATCCTTCGACCACATAGTCAGCCGTCTCATGGTCGGGGTAATCCTGGGTTGCCAACAGTAAGGCTTCATGCCGTAACGGGGTTGGTGCCCTTCCCGTGACTGGCGGGGGCCTGCCTGTTGCCCGCCCGCCCCCTGTTCCTAGCTCCATACTGCCAGAACCTATTACAGGTGGAGGCGGAGTGGTCGCCCGCACACTGCGTGCACACATGCTTAAATTTACATTGGGCTCGAAAACACCTGCCCCCATCATTAATTCCCAACATGTAGGCCCCCCTAATGGCTGTCGTGGTCTGCCTCTCTGTCCCCCTTCAATTTGCTTCATACCCCCTGCCTGAGAGAGCACATGGCCACTATCAGATCGCGGGGCGTACCTGGAACAGCTGATACACTCCAGCCAGATGTCATGAGCATGGAGGTCCCAGCGCAGGCACGGGTTGTTGGCTGCCCTACTCTGGAAGGATTCATCATAGCGCAGCCAAGTGCCTGGTCCGCCTGTATCAAAGGCTCGGCACACTATGTCCAAGTATTTGATCATCTCCAGCCCGCGTTCGGGGAACCTAACCAGTGTCACCCCCATATAAATAGTATAGGCGGATGTCCAATTGGACCAGGTGCGCTCGGCTTTGGGCCTCTTAAACTTCTCCTTCTTCTTCCTCTCCTCTTTATCATTGGGATCGGGTATGGGGTCACTAAAAAGGAGGGTGAAAATATCGATATATTCGCCACTCCAGATCTTTTCTTTGGTGGCCTGAAGCAGGTGTTCCCCTAACGGGGCTGACACATCAGCGTACCCTCCTGACAGAGGGCAGGGTTCTTCCCTATGGCCACAGCACCGCTCTGTTTGGCCTTTGCAGCACCGATCTGCCCCCCACTGTAATAGGTTCTGGCAGTATGGAGCTAGGAACTGTAACCCCACACCCGAGCCGCTGCCTTGTACCTGTGGGCTGTACAGTTCCTGCATCGGCCAAACTGGCTTTGTGTGACCTGCCCCCCTGTTTGCCCCTCCATTCCCATCCGGGGGAGCACTGGCTCTGTCCCCAATCTGCGTGAGTACAAGCTGGAGGTGGGCATTCCTCATGGCGTCTACAGGGGCCAGCTCCCCATTGCTCGTCGCCCCCGTCCCACCAACCATTGTCGACTTGCTCACCTTTGGTCATCTCTGGTTCATATCGGGGTATTGGGCAACTGCTGGAGCCCACCGGCCCATGCTGCCTGTGCTGTGCTGTTTCCAGGCTCTCAGCCAGAGCCTGCATCCCTTCCTTAAGCACCTCAAATTGTGCCTGGTAATTGGATGTACTCTCCTCCCTTCTTCTGCTGGATCCAGGTTCATTGTCCCTGTAATGAAAAGGCAGGGCCCGGCGCCACCCACACCACTGGTGACGCGGGCCCTCCTCGCTACCCGGGGGTGGGGTTACCTACTACCTCCCCGCTCGATTCAAACTTCCCCGGCTCGACTTCCTCACCCAACCTACGTTCCGGCAATTCCCCGTGGGCGCCTTCCAGCTCCTCTATCCGGGCCTGGTATCCTGCCAGCTGGGCCTGCATGGCTTGTAGGACAGTTTCCTGCGAGGCCTCCTCTTGGTGTCCCCTTCTAGCTTTTGCCCCTTTTGCGGGGACTTTTGCAGCCCTTTTTTCTGGGGCTTTCGCTTGGCCCTTGCGCTTGCGGGGGGGCATGGTTTCCCCTTCCCTCAACCCCCACATGCACCCTTTTTGTTGTGTCCCCTCCCAGGGGACAGACCAGTAATGGCAGGGGGGGCCACCAGGTGGTGCAGCTTCTGCCCACCGGGCTGGGTGAGGGGCTCATGAAACTGAATTTATTATGCCTGCCTTGGAGGGGGAGGGCTTGCCGGACTTATGAGAGCCCTGTAAGGGTAGCCTTTAGACAGGTCTCTGCCTAGCTAAGGCAGTCCTTCCAGGGATAACCTCCCCCCTGCTAATACCCCTACCCCAATGAGGCAGGAGGGGGAGGGAAGAATCCACTCTGTCCTCTGTTGGGGGGTGCTCGGGTTCCCCCCAGTAAGAGGGGGAGGGGGCTCCCTGTATTGGGCCATTCCTGGATCCCCAACAGGGCAATTCAGCTCAAGGAGGGGGAGGGAAGGATCCGCTCTGCCCTCTATTGGGGGGTGCTTGGGTTCCCCTCAGCAAGGGGGAGAGGGGGCTCCCTGTATTGGGCCACTTCTCGATCCCCAGCAGGGCAATTCAGCCCTATTTTTTAAACCCCCACCTCGATCCTGAGGGGGCGGGGACTCCACGTGTCCCTTCACAGTCCCCCCATGTAAACGAGAGCTCACCTGCTCATTTGAGCACCTCCCTTCCTCCTCCTTCTCCCCGGTGAGTCCCCCAGTGGAGTCAGCTTGCTGGGGGGAGGTATCCCGCAAAAACCACCGCCGCGGCACTGGAGAGAGGGGTGTGTGTGGACCAGGCCCCTGCCGGGGACGCTCACCCACACTCTGTCTCCCTAAGGTCAGGGGAGTCAAATCTCCCTGCTGCTTCTGGCCACACCGTGGTCCTGTCGGCAGGTGGCCTGTTCTGATCAGCCGCCTTGCCGCACGCCTTTCTCCCCGCTCCGTGCCCAGCCGAATGAGGCACATGGGCAGGAGGCTAAAATGGCGCCTGGGAATCCCGACTCTCGCGAGAGTCCCAGGCGCCTCCAGTTGAGGGGTTGCCATGGCAACCCGACTTCCCCGCTATCTCCCAAGCAGCTGCTCTTCACCACCTCACCTTCCTTGCCAGGAAGGGGAAGGGGACGCCGCCAAACCCCCGCCGCGATGAATGCGGAGGGGACTAGGCCTATGTGCCCTCTGTTTCAGATCCAAGAGGTTAGACAAAGCAACCTGAATATTTGTACACCTAACACAATTTTAATGCAGTTGATCCATTTTAATGTAAACTTTACATAGAAATCATGACTGCTTGAGTTTACAAGGTGTGTCACTTGGTACACAATTTCATAATAGAATTGCATAATCATACGAGGATGTGCATGTATTTTTCAAGTTCTCCAAGATCAAGAGTGCAATCCTCTGTACATTGAAATCAATGGCAAAACACCCATTGAGTTTCATGGTGGAGGATTACATCCCAGTTACACCTCTGAATTATCGGAGTCTTTTGGGGTAATTTCAGACGTGACGAGATCACAGTCAATCACCTTGAATCACAGTGGATTCAGGGTGGTGGCTGTGATTCCATGCACATCTGTTTGAGCCCCACCAGATGTTCACCACAGTGAATTCCTGGCGGGGTTCAAAGCTAACCACAGTTCTGAGGAGGGTGCCAGCCCCATCTCCAGAACCATGGTTAGTTTGGCCACGATCCGGGATGGGGCTGGGAATGGTCACGGGTAATGACTGTTACCCAGCCCCATCATGGAATCAGGTTCCAACCACAGGACGGGATCTGGAGCAGTGGCCTAATTGGCCACTGCGCCCGCCCATCTCCCCCTGGGCGGGCGGGCAGCCGAGGGAGCATGGAGACGGGGCTGAGCAGCTGCACATTGTGCTGCTCAGCCCCGCCCCCTCTGAGATTCCCCACAGTGATCAGGCTGGCATGTCTGATGGACGGCCAGTCTGATCACAGACCAGGATTCGAGAAGGATCCCGGTCCAGGGTTCAGCGTGGTGGGCCAAAAGGCCCATCACGTCTCAAATTACCCTTTTTGACTTGACTTTCAAAAACACCAAGCAGTTAGAGCTCCTATTAACTGACTGCCAGAGGATGTATGGGCATTCAGCATAACTGAAAAGATCACCTTTTTCTTCATTGTCATGGGTTTTGTTTCTTGTTTGATTTTGTTTTTTAAAGAGTTTGATTGACATTTCAATCCCATTGAGCAAAATTCTACTTGAACCCCTTGATATTTAAAGGGAAGCTGTTATAACTACAGCACCATGGGCTAAAACTGACATTAGTTGTCATAAAATGGGTATATCCAGAAAAGATTACGGTACTTGACTTGATAACATTGAGTATTAATAGGTACACTATTAATGCCTGAGGGGCTGCCCAATTTACCAAAATACCATTTCTATTACCAATTTTCCATTACTGATTTTCCGTTTCTGTCATATACCAAAATAGGGAAATGGCCAGGAACATTCAGAAACACATGGGGAAAAGTGAAATGGTAAGTCAGAATTGGTCAGTAAAATCAGAAAATTGGTCAATAAAAAGGAAAATCAGCAACTTGGTAATAGTAATACCCCCTATTCTGGGTAATCGGGTCCTGACTGGGTAATCAGATACTGATCTGGCACCTGACAGGCTGCCCAGAATTTTGGGTACTACCTGCAAGCAGCAAATTGGCTACCTGTTTCAACGCTGCTATGGGCCAAATCTTCAGGATGTCAGTGCTGAGCTCAGAGTAGCGGATGGGGGAACAGCAGGCCCTTGGAGCCATTTAGTAATATCAGTTTGTAGTGATTCCCAAGGTCAATAAGAATTCAGTGCATGTACAGGACATGTGTATGTGACTCACCCAATCCTGGTACTCTGGCTCAGCTGCTCCCAGAACATATGTAATTGGCCCAACTTGACACCAATGGAATCAAGTTTATTCTAGTCCCACCTCCTCTGCCCTGAACTATATCCTTATGCAAAGGTATTCATGGGGAGGATGCATACACATTGGGTTTTATGTTGCAAAAGTGTTTCTGCACAATGAGAGGAGAGGAACCTTAGCTTCCATTCACACCAAAAGTCTTAGTGCTGCAGTCGGTAATACAAGTGGACCTTACACAGGCCAACATGGTATCCTACTAATGGGATGCTACTCGTGTGCCAACACTGGGACTAATGTTTTACTACTTTGTGCTCTTAACTCTTCTCTTTTTGTCTTAAACAGCACAGAGATGAGTGGACCACCAATCCTGATAAATGAGTACGCTAAAGACCAGCTGCAAGAAATTGTCAAAAAAATGAGACAGAGGGCAGCTGCGCAACGGGAAAAGCTGACGGATCCAGTGATCTCCTCTCCTGAACCAAGTCCCACAGCATGTAAGACTCCTTAGCTCCCCAGTTCCATTGAGTGGTTTGGGAGTTTTAAGATGCTGGAAAATGATGTTCAAAAATAGCTGTCAGTTCTAAATTGCTGCGTCTTCACTGAAGTCAGTTGAGCTTTGCCAGTTTATGAGCTGAGGTCATGATCCATCTACTAAGCCACCTCACTACATTATTTTTTTAAATTTGAATTTTCAAAGTGTGGTTTGTCTTTGTATCATGTGTTACCCATGCCTCTCATTTTCTGAAGATCCAGGCCTGGCAGTCTCAGTGCTTATCCGGTGTTTGGCGACTGTGGGGGACTGGATGAGGGAGAATCAACTCAGGCTGAATCCCGATAAGATGGAGGGGATGCTGGTGGGTAGGGCTGGGGGTGGGGTGGCTCCTGTTATTGGCGGCATCTGCCCCCCCTCTGGCTGTCCAGGTCCATAGTTTGGGGGTGCTCCTTGACCCACAGCTCTGCCTGGATTGTCAGGTGGAGGCTGTGGTGAGGGAAGTATTTCACCAATTACATCTGGTGCCACAGCTTCAGCCGTATTTTTTTATTTTATTTATTTACAAAACATTTATATCCCGCACCCTCCTGCAACTCGGCAGCTCGGGGCAACGAACATCACAATAAAATCATCTAATTACAATATAAAATATATAAAATCAACACATAAAATAGCAGCTAACAAATAAAATAAATCCCCACCCCACCCTCCTCCCCGAAGGCCCCGGCAGAACAACCAGGTCTCACAACTAGGGATGTGCAAACACGATTCGGGAGTTCGGAGTTCGGACAGAACTTGGTCCGTTCGGATGACCAAACTGAACGGCTGAACCAAACTCGATCTGAACTCGGAAACGACCAAACAGTTTGGTATCATTCGGGTGAGTTCTGATGGCAAAAATGTGACCGGGGGAGGGGGGAGGGGCAGCTGAGGATCAGGCTTCTTGGCACCAGGAGTGGAGAGGCTTGGCAACCATCATCCATGCTTTCATTACCTCTCGACTAGACTACTGTAATGCACACTATGTGCGGCTACCTTTGAGGACAGTTCGGAGGCTGCAGCTGGTGCAGAATGCGGCGGCTTGTCTAACAGGGACGGGTCGCTGTGAGCACATTACACCTGCGCTCTATTCTCTGCACTGGCTGCCTATAGTCTACCGGGCCCAATTCAAAGTGTTGGTAATGACCTTTAAAGCCCTAAACGGCTTGGGACCTGCTTATCTGCGAGATCGCCACAGGCCCCGGGTCATTTCGCGGCCCCTGCAGTCAGCCAGGGGCACCCAACTCGAGGTCCCCCGGGTATTCTGAGTGGCAACGGCAGGGAGGGCATTCACGGTGGCCGCACCTAGGCTGTGGAACTCCCACCCGATGGAGGCCCGTTTATCCCCGGACCTCCCCTCTTTCCGAAGATCATGTAAGACCTGGTTGTTCCGCCGGGCCTTCGGGGACAGGGGGTGTAGGTGGGGGTTGGAAGGGTATATTTATTTATTGCCTTTAGCATTTAGCCTTTTTAGCAATTTTAATATTATACTTGTTTTATGTATTTTATTGTATTTTTATATGTTGTTGCTGCTCCAAGCTGCTATTGTGCGGGAGGATGCAGGATATAAATGTAATGAATAAATAAATAAATTCTAGTAGTCAGGGTCAGCCAGCCCCAAGGATTAATCTTTGGCAGGGCTCAGCCCTCGCCCCTCTCGTGACCCTGTCACAGCAGCTACTCTGCAAAGCCCCATCCCCAAATGGATGCAAAAGCACCAACCTCTGCACCATTTCTCTCCTGACAGGGTTGGGGCTTACCGACAAAACCAAGCAGCTGATTCCTGGCCCTCTTCAAGCTTACCCCATCCCTGAGCAGGAACTAGCAAAATAAGAGTAGGAACAGGGACGTTTGGAGTCAAGAGGCCTAGTAGGGTAACTCCACCACCTCTCTGAATCCCCCTTCCCTATGATTCCAGTTTCAAGGAGTCCAACTTACAAGGCAAGCCTTTGCCCCCAGCACCTTTTTTTCTTTTACTAATTAAAGACTGAGTCCACTGCCAGATTGCATGTGAGATTGACTCTAACCAGTTGGCTAGACCTGCTGTCAACAATCCCATACAGAAGATGAGGGACAGCAACATGCCAACAGCCACCCATGGAAACAAGGATTTGAACTCAATACGCACAGTGCTAAGTTCAGCACTCTATCCTCTGGACCATATCGTATAGTGCTAGCAATGTAAAACTATTTTCTATTACACTCAAGCTTTAGACTGTCAGATAATGTTATTTATACTCATGAACTGGGATCCAGGGAAAACATCCTATGAATGGGCTATGTCCACAGTTGCACCTGGAGGGGAGATCTCTCCTGTAAAGTTGAATGGAGTTTTAGGCATGGAGGGAATCTTCCAGTCTCATTAAGGATGCCAGGTGTTTAGGATAGAATTCAATAAAACAGAGCAGGGGAATGTATCCCACCTGAAATTAATTAACTATTGTCATGATTAACTTTGGAAGAAAACTTGTTCCCTTGCTTTACACAGAGATGGAAGGGAGCTTGTAGTTTGTTCAAAAGCAATCCACTGATCATTTGAATTTTAATAATCTGGACAACCATAGTAGGGAGGCTGATGAGTGTAAGGAAGCTTGTCTTAACTATAATAAAAGTTTGGAAACCAGAGATAGCCCAACTCCAAGAGTATGTGTGTAACGTATAAAATTCAGCTCACAAGATATCATTTAACTTATTTGTTTCCTTTTCTGGAACTCAAGCTGTTTCTTGTCATGGCAAGTATGGTTTTGTTATCTGTACATTTGGGTGAATCTGGTTCTCCAAGTAGCTTCACTTATGTCCACAGAGATACCTGTAAAGTGGCACAGAGTCCCTGTCCTATTCAGTACTGAGTCTTCCCCTTCTCCCTTCATTCTAAAGCATACTATTTTAATGAGAATCGCAAATGACCATGGAGTGTACTGCATGGTATGTAATGTGTCAGAACGTTTGTGATTTAAGAGGAGCAGTTGTTAAATCTCACCCTTTGTGAAATTTGGATGCCTAGCTCCAGCTAAAAAGCCACCTCCTCCTCCACCACCAAAAGAAGAGAAAAAAGAAGAAGAAAAGAAGGATGGGGAAGCCAAACCAGAGGAGGAGCATTACTGTGACATGCTGTGCTGTAAATTCAAGAAACCACCATGGAAAGAATACATGAAGAAAATGAAGCTGCCAGATAGTATGGATTCGTACACAGGTAAACCATGCAGCCATGCAAAGGAAGATAAAAAGCATAGTAGCATATGATTATTTGTATTGGAGTTTCTCCCAGGGGCCTCAGTAGAGATCAAGGTCCTATTATATCAGGCACTAACCAAAACCATACCTCCCAACTGTCCCTATTTAGGAGGGGAAGATCCTCTCTGGGTGCTGAATCTCACTGTCCCTCTTTCAGAGAGTCAAAAGTCCTCTTTCAGGAGAGAGACACAAAAAGATAGTTATTCAAGCCTCAAGCACGTCTTTCCTGATTGCCTCCCAGAAAATGGAAGATGGGAATGGGGAATGTGATGGGAGATCGTGGAATGACAAGAAACTAAGTGGAATTATTAGGAGAGCTTCTGTCCCTCTTTATGCACTTGGAATGCTGGGAAGTGTGTGTGCATATAAGAGGGGACAGAGCTTACTCCTCGGGGTGGAGCTTATTGGCCAAGGAGGCGGGGCTTGTCTCTCTTTGGCTGCGGGAAATGTTGGGAGGTCTGCAAAACCCTAGTGAGAGATGGTCCCTCTCAGTATAATTATTAAGATAGAGCTGCAGAGAGTGACTGTCTTGCCCAGGTTCAAGAGCAAGTGAATGTTAGGTCAGGAACAGAACCTGAGGGAGTCCAGGTTTTAGGGATGGGCGAACGCGGTTCGGAAGTTTGGATCGAACT
The DNA here is from genome assembly GCA_003113815.1 of Sphenodon punctatus. Lineage (NCBI taxonomy): Eukaryota > Metazoa > Chordata > Lepidosauria > Sphenodontia > Sphenodontidae > Sphenodon > Sphenodon punctatus. Next base: position 1,102,027 of record QEPC01009848.1, on the reverse strand, counting down.
CGACCAGTTCAATCGACCGAACCGAACTTCCAAACCGAACCGAATTTCCGAACTCGGCTCTGTTCGCCCATCCCTAAAAGATAATATTCCATTTAGTTCAACGGGGTTTGAATTTCTGAACTTCGTTCGGAACTTCGGAGTTTGGACCGAACTCAAATCGTTCGGTCGACAGAACCGAACTTCCGAACAGAATCAAATTTCTGAACTCGGTTCTGTTCGCCCATCCCTACCAGGTTTAGAGTTTTTGCTGCCCTCACTCCACAACACTGCCTCTTTTCCCTATTCCCCAGTACAGAGCTTGCATTATAGGCAAAGGAAGCCCTGCTGATTCCCTATTGATCAGCCATTTAGTGGCAAAGTTAAGAAGATACCAAGAATTTTTCTGCCTGCTTGAATCTGCTGCCGTAGGCTTTACCTAGCTGCTAAAGATGAGCTTGAGCATCCATCTTCCTGATATTCTCAGACCAGTGTCCTGGTCACTGGACCACACTGTCTCTCCACTGCTGAAAGTGTGAGCAATGAGAGCCTGAATGCCTAACAAAGGGTAAGACCACATGAGCCAGAGCCAGCCAGATTCCCTGGCCACCATGGGGAGGGTCATCACAGCCGCCACACTTTGGGTCAGCAGAAAGAGCAGTTCACACTAGCAGCCCCCCCCCCACCTCCCCCCCGTGCAGGGAAACTAATCTTGGCAGGACGGCTGCCGTCACAAGTCCCTCCACACCACAGGTGACCCAAGAAGCCATTCACACAGGGCAGGTCTCCCAAACTCCTGCTGTGTGGGATTGGGGCCCTGGGAAGAGCTACCAAAAAGCAGCTGTTGGGGGGCCTGGAGGAGCACGCTCACCCCAGCTGCCAAACAACTGTTCAGCTGTTTAGCGACTGGAGTGAGCATGCACCTCCAGGCCATATGTTTGGTGGCCTGGGTGAGCATGCTCCCCTGGGCTCAAACCTTGGACCTCACCTCATGGCAGGGCTGTATGGGCCAACCAGTTGGATGGGAGGCAGCCCTGTGGCCCCTTATTAGTCCAAGTGAGGCTCACCTGGGTGAGTCCAGGTGTTTCAACGGCTTGCTGCTGCCAACGCATCATGTAGCAGTCAGGTGCCCACCCCGCGGCAGATGTGGGTAAACATCTGGTGGCTGCCAAGCAGACAGTCAGCTCTATCATGGGGTAATGCGGAATAATGTCTCATGTGGCCTCACCCAAAAAGTGGCCACAGAAGTCTGCCTGCCCAAACAGGGCAAGTTTGACAAGTTCTCTCAAATAAAGACTGCACAGGTACTTTTTTTGTTTCTCTCTAACTCTTTCTTCTTCAAACTGTTTTAAAGACTTTGACCCGTGAATCCAACTTGCCTCCTGTAGTAAATTCCTGCTTTGACTTCCACCCCTTACTACTCTCTTTTTATTGGACTATGCTGTGTTAAAAATGAGAAACAGCGGGCTTCTCTTTGTTCAGGGCAGTGCTGTGCCTTCTCAGATGCTGTTCTGGCTTAAATACACCTAACAGGTTTATTTGTTTTAAATTATATTTTGAAGTGGGATTTACTGTACCAGAAAAACTAGTGGTGTTCTTTGATCTTGGAGTTAAAAGATTGCTAGAGCAGTGTTTTCCAAATGGTGGACTGACTCCCACCCATGAATCTGAACAGTTGAACAAGTTCTTCGCTTTCAAGCTTAAATTAAAGTCAGTGGGAGCCACATGTCAAATATTCTGCACCCTAGAAAGTGCTGTGTGATCTAAGGATCTGTGTTTCCCCTGCTTTCAGTCTCATATGGATAGTGCCCCACTTCTTCTATTCTTTAGTGCTTCATGTACGCATACACGTGTGCACACCCACCCGCGTGTGCGCACACACACCTGTCTATCACATAAATGTATGTGTGTGTGTGTGTATATATATATATATATATATACATACATCTTTTTAAAATTGTCGTCTCCCAGATTCAGACAGACATGTTTGCCTTCCCCTTTGCTTTTTCCCCACCAGGCAAAACATGACCCAGTACTACTAATCATTTCTATAGCACTACTAAGCACACAGAGCACTTCCTGCCCAGTGGGCTTACAATCTAACATGGACAAAGGTGAGGGGAACACAGGGAGAGACAGACACACCCACTTTACAGATGTGAAACTGAAATATTGCATCTTGCCCAAGACCACCAAGTGAGTTCATGGTTAGGACAGGATTTGAACCCAGGCTTCCCATGTCCAGATCCAGCACCTTACCCACTCTACCACACTAGCTCTATATGGGCTGCCTTTTCTCTGGGGCCAATGTTTTCTGTGAATGAGCCCATAAGCGAGAGAGAAACTCCAGCAAGGCAGGCGTGTAATTGACCAACGGCAATGCAGTGAAGGAATGACTTAGCTAGGTTTCGACTTCAAATTGGTGCTTTTTCACCCTGGTCAGACTGCCTTGTAACTAGAACTAAAATGGATATTGGCTTTATTATTTGCTAGTATTTTTTGCTTCTTTGGTTAGCCCAAATAGTATCTGCTGAATAATATACTACCCAAATAATAATAATGAATAATAGTAGTGATACCCAAACAAGATATGCACCCCAAACAGGTCATCACATATTCATTTTGGGGGTTTTCTGATTCAGTTTTTTTAGGGGGGGGTGTTGTTATTTCAGGGTTTTGGTCATCTTGGTATTTCAGTTAGGTTATTTTCAGCAATTGTACATGCACAATAGTGCTAATATTACCAAAATGAAATGACTGAACCCCAACCCCCCTGAAAAACTGAAAAATCAGCCCAAAATAACTGATATGTGATAGAGTATAAATGGGTGCCGGCCGCCACACCACCATGCTGCTGCCCCACTGCGGAGAGGAGCTGGGAGCCATCCAGGCTTGCCCGCTGCACCAACTAGGGCTGCCAGCACAGACTAAACCCCTCGGAGCCTTCAGGAGCCCCACCAGGTGAAGAACTTTGGCTGCAGGTTAGGGGATTCCCTGGGTCCCTGTTGTTGTTATATTCCCCCCTCCCAGCGGCCGAGGGAGAGGAGGCGGGGCCAGGGATCCCTCCCGGTGGCTTCTGGCCTGACCAAGGAAGGGGCTTGAAATGCGGCACACCTGCTGGCAGTGCTGCAGCTGTGCACTACAGGTCACACACCTAAAGGTGGGGGCTCTGTTGGCTACTGTTTTGAGAATGGATTTTAGGTAAGGGCTTTGATGGTGTTTTATTATTGCTGGTTTTAGTGGAGCCGCGGGCTAAGGGGGTATATGTGCTCTGTGGTTGGTGAATGTGGGGCTTTGTTGAGGGAGGTCTGATAGGGGAGGAGGTTATAATTTGGGGTGGGTGGGTTTTAATAATAGGGTTTGTATTGTTTTGGAGATTATTGGTTATGTTTCTTGCGCCCAGTGAGAGTGGAGGAGGGTGAGACTGGGTTAGGGAGGGAGGGAATTTCCTCTGGTCAGAGAGGGGGTTATGATCACTACAAGGAGTTTCATGAATACCACCCAGTGAGAGTGGGGGGTATGGGGGAGCTAGAGGGTGTGGTGGGGGGCTTCCTCACTGTGTGTGTGGGACAGTCAGGAGGGGAGAGGCCTGGGGAGGTGGATGGCTGGGGGGGATCCACAGCCATTGGGGTCGTAATGGGGTGAGGGAATTATGGTCCCCTTGAGGGATGTATTTGATCTGCGAGATGGGACAAGTACCTGGTGCCTGTTCCCCCTCACCACCCCCCAAGCAGGTGGTTAAGTTAGGTGGGTCATGATGATCATGACACTCTCGGGGCCTATTCTGTCTGACCTTGTTCCAGATTGGTACTCGGTGCAGCATCAGCCACGGCTGAAGGGACAGGGGGGCGGTGAAGCCATTGTTTTTAGGAATTCCTGGTCTGTTAGGAGGTATCCAATGCAGCTTACGTTGGGTATCAAGGGTCTCCATCTTGTGATTGATTTGGCAGGAGACAGATTGGAAGTGCTGCTAGTATACTGTACACCTACCTGTACAGCAGCATTCCTGCACACTCTAGTGGAACTGGCATCGGAGGTAGTATTGTGGTCCCAAAAGACATTAGTCTTGGGGAACTTCAGTATTCACGCCGATGCTAACCTTGGAGTTCATGGCTGCCATAGCAACCATGGGCCTGTCTCAAGTAGTCATTGGCCCAACACATGATGAGGGATACATCCTGGACCTGATTTTCTGCACTGGCCTTGAGGCAGGGAATCCATTAGTTGGGGAGGTGTCAGCAGTGCCCTTGTCATGGACGGATCATTACCTCCTGCATGTCTGCCCTTGGAGGGGTACAGAACCAGTTCGGTTGGTTTGCCCCCAGAGACTGATAGAACTGGAGAGATTCTGGAATGTTCTTGGGGAGTTACCCTCTGATTTTGACAACCAATCACTCAATGACCTCATTGCTTTCTGGAATATCTTGCTGACTGAGACCATCAACTGGACGGTTCCTAGGTGTCAGCTCCCTAAGCATCAGCACTGCAGGCCTTTTTGGTTTACTGTGGATCTGCGGCCATGCCTTGTCCAGTTTCATGGGATCAGTTTCAGTGGGGTGTCGCCCACTAATGCGGGGGATGTCCTTTGGGTGGTCAGAGTCACTTTTTGCGAACTGGCCCCATGGCTGTCCTAGCTGGTTAAGTCCAGCCAGGAGTGTTTCTGGCGGGAGTGGTCATTGACTCCCTTCGGTAGGGCAGAATGTTGAGCTGCCTCAAAGAGGCGGTGGTGCGACCTCTGCTTAAAAAGACATCACTTGACATTGACTCCCTTGCCAGCTATCAGTCAGTCTCTAACCTTCCCTTTTTAGGGAAGGTTATTGAACAGGTAGTGTCTCGGCAGCAACAGGAACATCTCAATCGCATTGGTTTTCTGGATCCATCGCACTCCAGCTTTCATTCTGGTTATGGCACTGAGACTGCATTTGTGGCTTTGATCAATGACCTCCACCGTGAATTCGATCAGGGTCATTCAACCCTGTTGATTCTGTTAGATCTGTCAGCTGCCTTTGATACCATTGACCATGAGATGTTGATGACTCGCTTGAGGGACTGAGCCAGGGTGGGCAGGATTGTTCTTGAATGGTTCTGCTCTTTCCTGGCTGGGAGAACTCAGCGAGTGGTGTTCTGGGATTGTTCTTCATCGCCCCAGGACCTCTCGTGTGGAGTCTCGCAAGGTTCCATTCTGTCCCCTCTCCTGTTCAACATGTATATGCAGTCATTGGGTGAGGTCGTGAGATGGTTTGGTGTTCGGTATCATCAATATGCTGACGACACCCAGATCTACCTCTCTTTGTTGTCTGACCTAGACCCAACAGTCTCAGTGCTTACTCAGTGTCTGGTGGGTGTGGGGGACTGGATGAGGGTGAGCCAACTGAAGTTGAATCCCGATAAGACATAGGTGATGCTAATGGGGAAGGTGGTGGGGTTGGCATCCCCAACATTGATGGGGTTCGTCCCCCACTGTTTTCCCAGGTGCATAGTCTGGAAGTGCTCCTCGATTCCCATCTCTGTCTGGATGCCCAGGTGGGAGCTATGCCAAGGCGTGGGTTTTGTCAGTTATATCTGGTGCGGCGGCTGCGGACGTATGTCTCCAACTCCGCCCTGGCCACTATCATCCATGCTTTCATCACCTCAGGACTGGACTATTGCAACACCGTGGGGCTACCCATGGTGACAGTCCAGAGACTGCAGTTGGTGCAGAATACAGTGGCCTGTCTCCTTATGGGGACAGGCCACCAGGAGCACTGGTACTCCATTCTCTGCACTGGCTGCCTTTAGTCTTATGGGCCCAATTCAAGATGTTGGTACTTACCTATAAAGCTCTATATGGCCTAGGCTCTACCTACCTGCAGGACTGCCTCACTCCCCAGGCTCTAGATCAACCCCTGAAGTCAGCCAGGAGCATCTTTCTCAAAGTCCCCCAGCTATCTCGGGGAACGACTATGGAGAGGGCGTTCTCGGTGGCCGCACCAAGGCGGTGGAACTCCTTCCCGGCAGAGGTCTGAGTGGCCTCGGACTTCTCCTCCTTTCTATGACAATGCAAGACCTGGCTGTTCTGTCAGGCTTTTTGTGAGGGAGATGGGTGAAGGGTGGAGGAATTTATGGGCTAGGGTGGAGGGTTTTGATATATTTTTGTATACTTTTTTTGATGTCCACCTTGTGGATTATAATTCTGTTTTAAGATGTATTTAGATTTATATTATTTTTATATTTTTGCTTTATGAATTGTTAGCTGCCCCGGGCTGCTTTGGCAGGAGGGCAGGGTATAAAATATATAAATAAATAGAATAAATAAATATATAACCCAAATCACCAGTTTGCATTTGGATTGGGTGTATTTGATAAGTTTATCGTTTATTTAGGTACTTGTTTCAGTTCTCCCTTAGCTGCAAATTACCCTGCTGTCTTTGGAGGACAGAATTTTTATCCTGAAGCACGGAGAGCAACAAAATGAAAAATGGTTTTGTGTTTTTTAGATCACTGCCTGATATTTTCTTTTTTAGACTGTCGCTATATCGGGTGGCTCTTCTTGGTTACCCTTGCCTATAACTGGAACTGCTGGCTCATCCCACTGCGCTGCGTGTTTCCAGTTCAGACACCAACTAACATTATCTACTGGATTGCAATGGATACCATATGTGATCTCTGTTACCTGTGTGATCTGCTAATATTCCAGCCGCGATTGCAATTTGTAAAAGGTGGCGACATCATAGTAAGTAAGACGGTGGAGAAAAAGGCATCCACATTTACTCACCAAACTGCAGTAGTAAATAATAATATGAAGCAAAAACTGGCATAACACCACATAATAGACAATTTGACACAAGGAACACCTGAGCTTCTTTATTGATCTAGGCATAGATATGTACTTCTTCATCGATCTTTCGCACTTTTGCTTCACAGAACCACACAATAGCCATTGCAGAGGTAAATGAACATTCAGAAATGTCAAATGATAGCAGCAAAGGCAGATTTACAGCTGTTTTCCAAACCGCACAGCTGGAAAAGACCAAGTTAGTGCATCTTCTCTGGCATCTGAAAACATAGGAGAATACAGTCAAGGAAATGTGTGTGAAATTAACAACTCTTCACCAGATCATGCTCATAGTACAGATGTTGCATATGAGGACAAAAAGTTTTCCATTTGGCTAATTCTGTATATGAGTTCACCCTACTGAAAGCTTTTTTGCCATCCTTTAAATTGACATGCACTTTTCCCTACCCATGTTGCTTGCTAGGAGATTTAGAGCTTGCTGACATTTAAAGGCAACTCATCTCAGAAGTTCATGAGAACCCAGAACAAGATGAGACAAGAAAGGAAACGAGACTATTAAGCTATTCAAACCAAACATGCAGTAATAAGCAGAGAGGACACTAATATCAACACAGACATGGTTCACCCACTTTTTTATATACCAAGAATATCTTAGGAAGATCTGGCCTAATGCATTTTAATTGGTAAGAGCCAAAACATTTACTGAGAGGAATCTGCAGCTAAAATAGCTCACACTGCTGAGCAAAGTGTGGCAGAACGTACCTTGCAGAGCTGATGCAAGATAATGATCCAGTCAGTTTTTGGATGAGCAAACTAGCTGTTTGGCATGCTGGGCCTCAGGTTGCATTATACTAGCTGGGCTCTCTCCCAAGGTCAGTTTAGCTGGAGAGAATTTTCAGTTCAACCACATAATACTGACTGCTTCCCTCACACCAGACTGCATCCCAACAGCTGAAATTTAGCAGGCCAAATTCCCCACAGGTTCTGTGATGATGAAACAAAGGGTCCTTTGTACCAATAAAACTGTCAGAGACAGAGCATTTGCAACTGCCACTTCTCCTCTGGTGGGCAGGTCTCATAGGTGGCTGGTAACTGTCAAAACTGAGCTCTCTCTGAAACCACCTAGGATAGGTGGTTGACTCTTACCTGACAGTTCCTGAGCTCCCGGCAGATCAATCAAGCACCAACAAACTTTTTGTGATCACTCCACTACTCTCAGGGTGCCTCCACACAAGCTGTGGTGGGCTCAGTCCTCACACACCCCGTGGTGGGAAATCACTGCTGCCACACTTCAGGGACAGTGTAGGGAGCAGGGCAGGTCAGCCCCTCATGAGGCAGCCGGATGGGCCACTGTTGTCCGTCCCTCCACACCCCATGGTCACGAGTGGGTGGCTGGCCCTGCACAACCCTAACCTGCCTGCTATCCTGCCCCAGCTGTGATGTGGTTGCATGGGACTGGAGTTACTGCCTGGCATTCAAAGCCCCACAGCAGACTTCACTGCATGACAAGACAAATGGGGACAGGGCACACCTGTAGCAGCACACTACCGGGCCTTGGGCAGACTTACCCCACTTTGGGTAAGGCTGCTACGCACTGCGTCCCCAGATGTTTAGCAGCCAGCTGCCTGCCACATAGTAGGGTGAACATCTGGTGGCCACCAGGCACACCATGTACTGCATCACATGATAAGGCTGCCCAAAGTGGGATATGGCTGACCAAGGTGCAGTAATTGCATCATGTGGCTGCACCATCAGAATTATGATAGCTCGTTAGAACTCCTGGATCTGTTGAAATGGGGCTACTGATTTTGCTGCACAGATTTGCAATTTCAGCCTGAGAGTAGCACCTTCCAAAGGTGATGAATGGGCCCTAGCTGCAAATTTCAAATCTAAATCTGGACTTTTACCTTGTTCAGCTGCATTTGGATACTAGCCTTTAGTCTGAGTCCTTTTCTGCAATTCCTGATTGTTTTGTTAAACTAGTCGCTGAAGCAAACAAAGGAAATTAACATGCAAAAACAATGCGTTTAGGCTATATCCTCATACTATCACAAATACACAGCAGCAGGAAATGTCAAAACTAAGATTTTTTTCAACCTATAATTTGGCAACAGCCTCAGGTCAGTGATTTTACATGCCATTCTCTACCTTATGTGCCACAGGGTCCTATTTAAATCCTTGCTTTTGGATCTCAACTATGACTTCTTAAAAATGGCTTCTTTAAAATGCATGCATATTTATTGTAGTACACAGTAATCTAAGGTTTTTTTTTATGCTGACCCAGTCACTTACTGATAACTGCTTAAAAAACCAGCTAACTTGCATTTTGTCAACAAGGAGTGTTTTCTAACGTGACAACGGCATGGTTTAACCCGCTTTAGCATGGGTTAAACTGAGCGCTTGCCTCACATTAGAAAGCGGCCGTCAGGTGTTGGCACGGTCTGGCTCCCAACCATGGTGGGGGCTAGCCTGAGCTGTGAGTCAGGAAAATCCCCAATTCACAGTCCAGGCTAGTCCCGACTCCCCACCAAGGTCTGGAAACAGTGGTTGGATCTGGAGTAAAGTGGGCTATCACATCTGATAGCCCGCTTTGCTGACAGTGGTCTGGAGTTGTGGGGGTGGGGCTGGGTGCCATGACAAATGTCATTGGCTGCCAGGGCTGCCCATCAGCTGGGGGGCGGGCTGCTCTGTGCAGTTCAGGGGTGTGCAGGCAGACATACACCCGTGCAACTCCCCACCCCTTCTCTGGTCCAGCCACCATCACTTCTGTTTGACAGCCAGGCCGATTCCCGGCCAAAGTGACGGCTCCCACCACCACCCAGAGCAGTTCGTGGCAGCAGCGGGAGCCATCATGTTAGAAAACACCCACGGTTAAAATTTTAGCACAGAGATCACTTTTAATTTTTTACCTGAAGCTGTTTGTATAATTGTTTTAAAGTTCAAAAGTGATAATGATGAAAAGTAGAAAATTCTGAAACTTTAGAAAATAACTCTTGTGTTGGAGTGGAAAAGTCTTACCAACTTTAAGGCTAAGCAACTTTAAGACTTACCAATGTTAAAATAAGAAAATAAAACATCTTGGATATAAATACAGTGACTATAATAAGAGATACATTTCTTTAGCTACTTCTGATTACTGATTAGCTTTTCCTAATAAGGTAATTGTATCAGTTCCCATGGAGAGCAATTTAAAAATAAACATCTAATCATTATTAATTAATGCAATGTTGACAGTTGTAATGCTAATGATTGTGCATTTATCTGGCTTTCAAAGGCCTGATTCTGCACAGATATAGAGTTACTGCCTGCATGTGCCCTGCAACAGCCTGCTTGTACTAATAAGACCTGATCGTGAGCCATTGACATCAGTGGAAACCTTGCCATTGACTTGGCTAACGACAAGAGAAGTTGTAGCACGTATATGATCAAAGTCAGGATTTTTCAGACTTTTTAACCAAGAGTCTCTCTTTCTCTCTGCAATTTTAGTCTGATAAAGTAGAAATGAAGAAATTCTACCGGAACTCATTAAAATTTCAGGTGAGTACAATATGTAGTACGTACTTTAGACTTGCTTTACATTATAGCCTTGAAGTTCTGCAAAGCAAATGGCCCAGCAGAGACTTATTCAACAAAGAAAGACTCCTGAAGTCCATCTTAAAATGACTCCTCAACCTAAGAAGTGTTAGTGTGTACTTTGTGATATTAACATAGGCTAATGGAAAACTAGTGGAAGGTCATCATGGCTCCACGTAAGCAGCTCTAAGTGTGCTTCTTATATAATGGGAGCCCCTTGTATTCCCTTGTTTGTCTATTTCATGCAGAAAGCAAGCCACCCACCCCCGAAACCCCAACCCTGCCTGCTGCTGAGCAGGGGTTCCTCAGTCTCTGCTGATCAGTGAGGAGCAGGGTGCCTCTGCCTACACTGATTTCAGTTTCAGCAGGTCCGATCTGTTTTGTCCTATTTTGCTAGCATTCTCTTCCCAGCCAGGGGTGCTTCTGGAAGACCAAGAGGGTTCTGCTGCCAGCTTTGGGGAAGAAATAGAACCCAGGGCTGCCATCAGCACAATCATGCATATACTCACATGTTTTCCAGCTTGTGTGGCGTTCACAAGGGTTGCATCCACCACCTTGCTGTGGGGGGGTGAATAATGTGTGGAAACACCCTAAGCTCATGCTAAATAAACTTGCCTTAGATAAAATAAAGGAAGTATTTGATTTAAAAGTTATTGCACTTTATTCCGAAATGTAATGCTCTCACCCATGATCCATCAGTAAGGGTCTTTTAAAACAAGTGGTATCTCTCCCGCAGTTTAAACCTGCAGCTCTTGGAAACATCCAGGGGGGGGGGGGGCTTTAGACACTTCTCTGTGAACCGGAAGTCACCCTGGCACCATTAGAAACAGCAGCGCTGTGAGGCTCCCGAGTGTTTTGAGATGCAACATAGATAAGACCTCCATTATCAGGGTCTTATCTACGCTGCATCTCAAAACACGTGGGGGTTGCATGGCACCACTGTTTCTAATGGTGCCCAGTCGACTTCTGGTTCACGGACGAGCATCTAACCACCACCCACCCACCCACGGAGGTTTCCAAGAGCTGCAGGTTTAAACTACGGGAAAGATCCCGCTTGTTTAAAAAGGCCCTAAGTTACTGACTTATAAATGTCAGTGACAAGTCCCAGAGAACTTACAACATGACCTTCTTAAATTTAGGAATGCAGGTCATCCCATTGATTTCAGTAGTCCCATCTGAGTGCTTAAAGCTAATCAGGAGTGTAAGTGCTGCCAGGTTTGGCAGCCATTTATACAAACTACATACAAATGAGTGGGGAAAAGATTCCATCTTAAAGCAAAATGTCTGAGGTCACAATTCTGAAACCATTTACGTCAGAGTAGCCCCGTTGATTTCAAGGAGGCTACTCCAAAATAAGTGGTTTACTTGTTATGGCCTGAATGTTGAACTAGGTTTGTAGATAGATTTGGCCCAGCATTGGATTAGGTAGATTTGGTCCAGCAAGATGCTGAGTGCCCTTGACTCCTGTTGAAGTAAATGGGAGTTCTTATTCCTTCCTAAACTGGGATCACATCTCCATTGAAGTGTTGGAACTTGTTAGCTAAAGACCAAGTAACTGGTATAAACACTACCTCATTTTAGGGCTAAATTTTACCTCTGCCTGAGTTTAAGTCTATTTAGCCTGGCTCAGAATCAGATTATAAACAACATATAGAGCCCATCACAAGTAATTATTAATAACTGTGCCACTGTTAACTTTCTCTGGCATAGTTGTAATCCCCTGGAAAATGTGCTAATCTAACATACATGGAACATAAATGAGGGCAGAAGAGAACCATTGCTGTTCATTTGGATGTTTCACTTACAGAAACCTGGTTTCCCCCTGTAATGCTGCCACTCCTGCTGCCCTCTCCCTTGACGGCCTCTCCTTCACCCACTCGCCATGCTCTGAAGGCCATGGTGGCGGTGTTGGCCTGCTCCTTGCTGAATCTTGCCAGTTCCAACCCCTTAGCACTCCTCTCTCCCTCCCTCTCCCTCTTTCTTTCCTTTACGGCCCACTGCGTTCACCTCTACTCACCCCATCACCTCTGTGTTGCTGTCATCTACCCCCAGGCTCCCTCTCCTCTTTTCTCTCTGACTTTGACACATGGTTTAATTTCTTCCTTTCCATTGACAGTATTCCGACCCTCATTCTTGGGGACTTCAGTATCCATGTGGACACACTCTCTGACCTTGCTCCTTCCCACTTCCTCTCACTGACCTCTTCTTTTGACCTTCACCTGTGAACTGACTGCCTGACATGTTGTGATGGTCACTCCCTTGACCTAGTCTTATCAAAAAACTGTGTTCTCTCTGATCTCTCCTTTGATGCCCTTCCTGTCTATGACCATCATCTTGCTTTATTCCGTGTCTCCCACTCATGCCCTTCCACTTCCCCAACCTCTCATTCTTTCCATGACCTTCAATTCATCAACCCTCTGGACTTTACTTCCTCCCTCTCCCCCTTCTCCCATTTGTCTCCACTACCACCTGCCCAGACTCTGCTGTCTCCACCTTCAACTCATCCTTTTCTTCCACCCTTGACTCCCTTGATCCACTCTCATGCCATCCTATCCATTGTATAAACTCCCATCCTTGATTCACCCCTACCATCCACCACCTCCAATCCTGCTTTCAAGGCACGGAGTAGGGATGGGACAACAGAACCAATTTTGGTGTTGTTTTTTTCAGTTTTGGTTCTCCGAGAATTTCAGTTCTTGTTTCGATTTTTTTGTATTTAATTTTTTGGAGGGTTTTGTATTTTTTTTTAAATGGGAAAAGATCAGTGCAAAAAACCAAAACTGAAACAAGAACCAAAATTTTGGATTGAACCAAAATGACCATTTTCATCATCACCACCCAGGCAACCTGGGGGACTTCGAGTCGGGCACCCCCGGCCAACCGCAGGGGCCGCAATGCAATCCGGGGCCTGAGGCGGCCTTGCAGGTAAGCCCCTGTTTAGGGCATTGTAGGTCATTACCAGCACCTTGAATTGGGCCTGGAAGATAATAGGCAGCCAGTGCCGAGAACAGAGCACTGGTGTAATGTCCTCGCAGCGACCCATCCCTGTTAAGAGACAGACTGCCGCATTCTGCACCAGCTGCAACCTCCGGACCATCCCCAGGGGAATCCCCACTTAGAGTGCATTACAGTAGTCTAGTCTAGAGGTGATAAAGGCATGGATGATGGTGGCCAGATCCGAGCCCGAAACATACGGCCACAACCATCGTACCAGATGTAATTGGCGAAATGCTCCCTTCGCCACAGCCTTCACCTGGAGATTCAGGCAGAGCTGTGAGTCGAGGACCACTCCCAGGCTATGGACCTGTGTGGCAATAGGGGGGGAAGACCCCATCGATGATGTGGGACACACACACACCCAGCCCTACCCACCACTATCACCTCTGTCTTGTCGGGATTCAACTTCAGACGGCTCGCCCTCATCCAGTCCCGCACAGCTGCCAAGCACTGGGTGAGCACCGAGACTGCTGGGTCTGGGTCTACAGAAAAAGAGAGGTAAAGTTGTGTGTCATCGGCGAACTAATGACAACTCACACCGAACCCTCTCACGACCTCACCCAAAGGCTGCATATACATGTTGAACAGGAGGGGGGACAGAATAGAAACCTGCGGGACTCCACACGTGAGGTCCCAGGGAGATGAAGTACATTCCTCGAAAACCACACGCTGAGTTCTCCCATCCAGGAATGAGCAAAACCATTCAAGAACAATTCCGCCGACCCCGGCCCGGTCCCGCAGCCAAGCCACCAACATCTCGTGGTCAACGGTATCAAATGCAGCCAACAGATCTAATAGAATTAAAATAGAAGATCTGTCCCAGGACTCTGTTCCAGTCCTGCTTCCAGGACTCTGTTCTCAACTGGTTCTCTTTGTATCACCTGAACAGCTCCTTCAGTGTTTCTCTTGCTTGTACTTCCTCTAGGTCACTTCCCCACTCTGTGGTAGTTCCCCAAGGCTCTGTCCTGGGCCCTCTTCTCTTCTCCCTTTCTACTCTTTTTCTGGGTAAACTCATTGAACCTCATGGCTTCCTGTATCGCCTGTATGCTGATGAAACACAACTATCTCTCCACTCCTGCACTCTCCCCCTCCATCCAGTCTTGTATTGCATATAGTCTCTCCAACATCTCTGCTTGGATGTCTTGCAGCCAACTCAAGCTTCACATAGCCACGACCGAACTCCTCATCTTCCCTCCATAACATTCTCCTCCTGCTTCCCTTTCAGTTTCCATTGAGGGTATCACCATCTAATCTGTCCCTCTGGTGCATAGCCTGGGATTAATCTTTAAATCCTTCCTCTCCTTTATACCTCAGATCCAGGCTATTGCTAAATCCTGTCGCTTTGCTCTGTATAATATTGCTAAAATCCAGCCCTGCCTTACTGTTTCCACCACAAAAACCCTAGTCCATGCTCTAGTCATCTCTCACCTTGACTACTGCAGCTTCCTCCTTACTGGTCTCCCCTGCTTGATTCCACACCCCTCATCTCCATTCAACAGTCTGCTGCCAAAGTCATTACCTTGCCCATGGCTTTGACCACATTCAGCCCCTCCTCTCTGTCTTACACTGACTCCCTCTATATTAACGCATTCATCACAAGCTCCTGGTCTTCACCTTTAAGGGTTTTCATGGCCTTGCTCCCCCATATCTCTTTGCTCTTGTATCCCGCCACACTCCAGCCCAGGAGATTTACTCCTCCTCTGCCCCCACCCTTCCCTGTTCATAACTCCGGTGCTCCTCTAAATTAAACATATTTGCTCCTTCTCCCTTGCTGCCTCCCATGCTTGGAACTCCCTCCCTGGATACATTCATTCTGTTCCCTCCCTCCCAACTTTCAGATCCCTCCTAAAATCCATCTCTTCTGTCAAGCTTTCCCTAGCTAATCATGAGTGAAATTGTGTCCTCATTCCCCCTCGCTCAGAATCTCTTCCCTGTAACTAAGTTACTAAGTTATTTCCCTGTAACTAAGTTAAGCACATGCACCTGCAACTTCTCAACCTCATGAATGTATCCTTGTCTCTCCTATATTCACCTCTCCCTTGTCTCTCATAGATGTAAGCCCCCTTGTGTAGGAACATATCTATAACTACTGATTGTACAGTGCCAGGTACACGGTTTGTGGATGCTTTAATAATAATAATAATAATAATAAATAATTAATGTTGCTAGTCAATGACACAGAGTTACATGGGGTAAAAACAGACATGACAGTGGCCAACTGTGGCCTGCTTTGTCATGCTTTGGCTCGAACCTCACCTGCACATCTGTCCAGGCACCGCCAGATATTGGCCAGGGATTGCCATGGGCCGTGTCGGTGGCTAGTCCAAGCTCTGACCTCAAAAAATCTCCATGGCCACAGCCCAGGCTAAAGCTTGACTGACTGGGCCAAAGCAGGCCACAGCAGGCTGTAACATCTGTTCACAGGTCATTCGGGTCCACCATGATTGGCCGTCATTGGCCACTATGGCTGTGCCGCGGCACTGAGCACAGCATGGGGATGGCCAACCACATGTTCAATGTGCTCCCTGCCCTCCCTGGCACCCTAGCTATGGGCGTGTCTGTTTGGCAACCCAGTCTGGACTGTGCCCACTGTGTCTTCCTGCCCCAGGCTGGGTTGGACCGCCACCACATCACTTCTTTTTTATCCTATGGCCAATACGTGTTGACTCTTCATCTTTCATGCACAATGATTATTGAATATTGGTATGTTCACTACAGCAGGTGAACACATTAGAATAATTGACAGAATGTAACTGAACTGTGCTCTTCAACAGTTTGATGCGATGACGGTAATTCCATTTGACATTTTATACGCCATCTTTGGGTTCAAGCCAATATTTAGAGCAAACAAATTGTTAAAGGTAAGACTAGATGTTTTATTATTGCAGCCTTTCCCTGAGTAATGATAGGAAGCTTAGCACCTATTGGAGCATTAGTTAAAACAACTGGAACTCTAGTATCTGATTTTGTAAATGAGTATAATCTATAGCCTAAGTCTTGAAGTGACTTCTGTGGGACTATTCGCAAGTAAATTGTTTCTAGATTATAGTGTAGAAGGGGGTAGATTTTCAAAGGCAAAAATGGTAGGTAGGTAATTAACTCCAGCTGACTGACAGTGGGAGTTGGGACCAAAGTGGCATTTGTATTGTTGAAAGTTTATTCCAGATTCAAATGAGACTTGTCAAATAAATAAGTAGAACACATGAGACTCATTTTTCTAACTATTTCACAGCCATTTTTTAAAAATTATTTTATAATCTGATACCTAGGCTAGTTTAGTTTAATTGGCCATAATCCTAAACCCGCTTACTCATGAGTAAGTCCCATTGATTTCAGTGAGGCCTGCTTATGAGTAAGTGCATGTAGGATTTCAGTCACTATTTTCAAAAGAAGTAAATGGGATCAATGTTTTGGTCACGTCAGTCATGTCATGTACCAGAACCATCCACTTTAAAACAAGAAAATAAACAGTGGGAACAAAACCTTTTATCTTCCCACGTAATATATTTTTTCTGATGACAGTAAAATAGCATTATTCTAACTCATAATTATCATTATCTAATTATCTGGTAAATGGCACAATCCGCTTTAATACCAGGGTTCCAGAGGGCACTGTGATTAACTGAGTTTCCATTTTAACTTTGTACATCCTCTTTAAACCAAACTTTTAAAGAAAGTCATATTATTGAAAAACGATTTTTCAAAATGTGTCTGTAAAGAATATGTATGCAAACAAATGCTAGTACCATTAGAAAATCTACTGTAAAGATATCATTGAATTCCTTTCCTTTTGATTCCCACCCAGCATGCAACATTCTTTGAGTTTAATGAGAGGCTGGAATCTATAATGACGAAAGCGTACATCTACAGGTATGTGTTTGGTAGGCTCTGGTACCATGTAGAGCAGGAGTGGGGAACCTCTTCCCTCCCAGAGGCCACTTTGAAAATTAGTACAAGTTGGGAGCAGGGCGTTTAAGGGGTATGCTCAAGAAGAGAAGGGTTCAGAACAACTGAGACATGGATTTGCCTCCTATCCTTGTGTGCATGCCCTCATCTCTGCTCCCTTACCCGGAGCTCAGTTTTCCAGTGTTTGGGGGTAGGAACTGGAAAGGGGCCAAATAATAACTAGCCATCATCAGCCACATTTGACCTCTGAGCTCAAGATTCCCCACCATTGATATAGAGTTTGAAACAACCCTTTCAGTGTTACTGTCCTACATGTTGTCAATCAAGTGAAGTGTTGCGAATGTGATAAATCTGATCATTTGCTTCTCTCAATAAGTGATTCATTCTTTTCATGTGAGAAGTCCAATGGATTTTATTTGGACTGTATATATGAGTGAAATTACTCCTTAAGAGATATGCATTTCTGTATTCACAAAGGTAATTTGCATATGCACGCCAATGAATAAATATCCAAATTCATCTTTGTTACTGAAGCAAAATTTGCAACTTCATTTCTTTGCTTTACCATTTCACTACTTCATTCTGGTTTGGAATTTCTGAAATTGATCTTTAATGCTTATCGAGTACCTTCCATCCATGAGACTTGATTATTGTAATTCCCTCTTGCATGAGCTTCCAGGGGTACTTCTCAATCACTTGCAGCTTGTTCAGAATGTGGGAACGTGGCTACTTTTTGGTTTGGGTACACGGCCTGTAATCATATGACACCCACCCTGAATTCTTTACATTGGCTGCCTGTAGAGCAACGGATTGAATTTAAGATTGTGCTGCTGGTTTTTAGGGTTCTAAACAGTATAGGCCCTGGCTATATTTTAGACCTGCTCCTGGAGCTTCTTGTTGATTGTTACCTGTGCTCAGAAACCACCCACTGTTTGGGGATCCCGCCATCATGCCTCAAGTCGGGTACTATAGAAATGAAAAATATATTATTATTAATATTATCAATCAATAGTTTTATTGTTTACACCATAGCCATAACAAAATAACAAAATTCAAAACAAAATTCAATCATACATACATACAGTTCCTATATTATTATTATACCTCAAAGAGATTCCCAGTCATTAGTGTCAAAACCTAATCGTCCTTAAAGAAAACTCTGTGATAACGTCTACTATCTTCATTTAGTAGAAAGGGAAACTGAGGCACAGAGAAAATAAATGTATGGCTTAGGTCTGCATACCTATTAATCAGAAGAGGTAGGATTAAAAACCTACATCTTCTGCTGTAATTACTAGATTGCAAATCACCTGTTTGTGTAAGGCTCTGAAATAAAGCTTATATAAACAAAGCCTCCCCCCTTCCTGACTTGGAGCAGGGGGGTGAAGACACGTGGGAGGGCTCTGTTATTTGTTGTGTGGGGAATTGTCAGTGTGTGTGGTGGGGGTTAAAACTTGGGTGGTGGTTTGGTGTGGGGTGGTGGTGGGATTGGTGGCCTCCCCCTTATGGCATGAGAGGGAGGTGGGGGGGAGGTGTGGAGGGCAACCCCTGGTGTGAGCGGGGGCGACCCTCCAGGGGGGAGGGTTGCCCACTGGTGGCAGAGGCAAGCAGGGGAGTTGGGGGTGGGGTCCCTCTCACTGGCCTGTCGGGGCAGCCTATGGAGGGTGGGTGTCTAACGGGGTTCTCTGAGGATGGGAGCGCTTCCACAGTCATCAGGGTTGTAACCGGTCGGGGGAGATATGGTCCAAAGGGGAGGTGTGTTCCATCGGTGAGGAGGGAGTGGTGCCTTGTGCCCATTTCCCTTTCAACCCCCCACATGGGTAGGTTGCAGGTCGAGGCTCAGGAGGCCCCAGGCCTTTGTTTGGTGCTGCTGAATGCGAGGTCGGTTGTCAATAAGTCATCTACCATCCGGGAGTTAATCCCGGAGTGGGACGCCGACCTTGTGTGTATTACAGAGACCTGGCTGGATAATGAATCGGACCCTATTCTGGCCGACTTTGTTCCAGCTGGGTTCTCTGTTCAGCCTCAGCCTCAGCTGGAGGGACGGGGGGGGGGG
>QEPC01009848.1:1066726-1082644 GCA_003113815.1 Sphenodon punctatus | reverse complement strand
AAGGCAGCAGAGAGATCAAGGAGGACAAGAATGGAATAGAGACGTTTAGATTTAGCCACCAGAAGATCGTTGGTGATCTTAGCGAGAGCAGTTTCAGTAGAATGAAGGGGGCAGAAGCCAGATTGGAGGGGGTCAAGGGAGGAGTTGGAGGATAGGAAGTCAAGGCAGCGGGAGTAGACAACACGTTCAAGCAGCTTTTTGTCCCCACTCTTGTTTAACATCTATATGCAGCTGTTAGGGGAGATCGTGAGAGGGTTTCAGGGCATGCACTGTCATCAGTAGGCTGATGACACTCAGCTCTACCTCTCTTTTTCCATCAATCCAGGCCACGCAGTCTCCTTATTTTCCCAGTGCCTGTCAGCTGTCGGGGCTTGAATGAGGTTGAGCCATCTGCAATTGAATCCTGAGAAGATGGAGGTGATATTGGTGGACAAGGACTTAATGGGGGGCAGGGGGTGGTTGAATCTCCTCTTGTTGGGGGGGGTTTGCCCTCCCATGGTCTCTCAATTGTGGAGTCTGGGTGTGCTCCTCAATTCACGGTTCAGCTTGGAATCTCAGGTTGTGGCTGTAGTGGTGAGTGCATTTCGGCAGCTACATCTTGTCTGGCAGCTTCGGCCGTATCTCTCAGACTCTGACCTCACCACTGTCATTCATGCCTTCATCACCTCAAGGCTGGATTACTGCAACGTGCTCTACATGGTGGCCCATCTCCTTACGGGGGTGGGCTGCAGGGAGCACATGACACCTGTGCTCCGAGCTCTGCACTGGCTGCCTATAAAGCATTGGGCTATGTTCAAGGTGCTGGTTTTAACCTTTAAAGCCCTTTACAGCCTGGGCCCTGCTTATCTGCAGAACCGTCTCAGTTCCCATGTGCCCGTGCGACCCCTGAGATCGTCCGTGGGAGCTTTTTCGGAGGTTCCCCATGTGAGGTGGGTGGCCACCGATGTTAGATTTTTTTCGGTGGCTGCCCCTGTGCTGTGGAATTCGCTCCCAGAGGAGGCTTGGTTGGCCCCCACTCTCTTGTCATTTTGAGATTTATGTAAGACCTGGCTGTTCCGTCAGGCTTTCGGAGAGGGGGGTGGGGGGTGTTTTTCCCTGCATATGAGAATTTTTAACTTTTTTAATTGTTTTATTTTTTTTATCTTGTTGTTCGCCACCCTGGGCTACCCTGTGGGCCAGAGGGGGCGGGATAAAAAATTTATATAAAATAAAAATAAAATAATGTGTTGTTCTGTCTATGGGTGTTTGAGGCCAAGTGATGTTGTTGTTCTTATAAACAATGATGTGAATTGTGTCTTCAAGACCAAAAGTGCAAGATTGACCCAGGAACATCAGAAATAGTCACTTAGCAAGCCATACAGCTCTGTCAGTGTTCCTCAAGCCTGATTTGAATCATCTTCTGCTCCAGCCCTCAGTCTGTCTTCAGAAGCTGGCAAATACATTAGTTTCTATCATTTGGCCTTGTTAATACAGTTTCTATAAATATTCAAGTTGAACCAGTGCTTTATGATGGCCTAAGGGAGAGGTAATTCAGCAGTGACCCTCTGCCAGGTAGTCTATGAAGGTGATTCATTCAGACTTTGTAGGAAGCAAGACGTTTTTCCACTCTGTCAATGTTAGTCATGGTGGCAGGTAACAGTAAATGTTAATAGTGGGTGGAATCAAACAAGACAATAGCCCAAATTAACCTTCATCAGGTGCGTTCCCATGTGCCTGTCTATTAGATGTCCATCACGTGGTCTCCACGTGTCGCGTTGTGCCTCAGTTTCCTCAAAGGGAATTTGCACTTAGTGATCCAGGCCTGACATGATCTGGCCTGGATATAGGGCACTCTTTTCCAATATGTGGAAACTCAGTTTACACTATGCTAATAAGCCAGCTGCTCAGCAAAGTATTGTAAAGACCATTCATTTATAAATGAAGCTATGCAACTTAAGATTATTATAAATATTTTTATTTATTTATTTATTTTATAAATTTGTACCCCGCCCCTCCTGCGAGCAGCCCGGGGCAGCTTCCAACAATAAAATAGCATACATAAAACCAATTTAAAACCACCAATAACCATACAAAATCATTAAAACAGGGCTCAGGACCTTCATTTAAACAATAATAAATAAACAATGCATAAATAAGGTGGGGGGCTAAAAAAAAACCTTACCCCACCGTCCCACCCTCCCCAAAGACCTGGGCGAACAGCCAGGTTTTACAACTTGGCCGGAATGTCAACAAGCTGGGGGTCAGGCGAGCTTCCTCCGGAAGGGAGTTCCAAAGGCGCGGCCCAGCCACCGAGAATGCCCTCTCCATTGTGGCCCCCCACTTAACACGGGGGACCTCCAAGAAGGCACCCCCGGCAGACCGAAGGAGCCATTCTGGGGCATGGAGGGCGAGGTGGTCCCCGAGGTATGAGGGGCCCAGACCATGAAGGGCTTTGTAGATCAACACCAAAACCTTGAACCTGGCTCGGCACGCTATCGGCAACCAGTGCAGAGCTCGGAGCACAGGTGTAATATGCTCCCGACAGCCCGTCCCCGTCAGGAGACGAGCCGCCACATTCTGCACTAGCTGCAGCCTCCGAACCAGGAACAAGGGAAGCCCCACGTAGAGCGCGTTACAGTAGTCCAGCCTTGAGGTGATGAAAACATGAATGAGGGAGGCCATGTCTGGGCCAGAGATGAACGGACGCAGCCTATGCACCAGATACAACTGGCGGAAGGCAGCCTTAGCAACTGCCTCCACCTGCCGCTCCAGGCGGAGGTCTGCATCCAGAATCACCCCCAGACTCCGGACCTGCTGAGCTATAGGAGGGCGAACCCCCCCAACCAGGGGGGCCACTACCTCCCTCACTCTCCCCACCAACATCACTTCCATCTTATTGGGGTTGAGCTTCAGTCTACTCTGCCGCATCCATTCCGCCACAGCCTCCAAACATTGGGATAGCAACGAGACAGCAGGGTCTGGGTCAGTTAAAAAAGAGAGGTACAGCTGAGTAGCATCAACATACTGGTGACACCGCACCTCGAACCCTCTCACGACCTCCCCCAAGGACTGCATATATACATTCAATATAAAGCAACAGTTTCCTTACGTTCAAATAAAGACATAGTACAATAGAAACAGTGTCAGTTAAAATACATGACTTAAGAGGACATTTCTTTTCAAGGAACAGCTCTATTACAAGTTCAAAGATCTTAACATCTATAAGATATAACATATGCTATAAGTATTAGTGCTATGGTTGACTCAATGTATCATATTACCCAGTCCTTTGTCCCATACTGCCATATGGATGTGAACAAATCTCTAAGGAAGGAACTGTTTCTGAAAAATCCATTTCTCCTCTCCCTTCTTATGGAATGAAAATTGCTTGGAAGTCCGCTAAAAATGACGTCAGGTCAAAACTGCTGACAGGGAGGGCTTTCTCAAAGTCCATAGTAAGAAGCCTGTTGATATATACTGAAACAGGTGTCTGTCATCTAAGATAGGATTAACAATGAGTAAACTCCAAACAAACAAGGCCTCTTCCTGCCCTGCTTGGGAATCACGTATCTTGAGGCTGGTCAACAGAAAATGTTGATTTCTTTAAGAGACACATTGGCTAATTACATCTCCTGTTCCAGTATCTGGTCAAGAGCTCAGTAGAAAGGTCACTATAGGACAGCTCTTTAGGAAGTCATTATACAGAAAGGCCAATTCTGGTTTCCAATATATTGAAAAACAGATGGTCAAAAAAATATATGCCTATATACAGGATACATGACACACGTAGTCATCATGGAACCGCCACTCACGGCAAAGTCCACGAACATCATGGACCCATCGTATGGACCCATCAGGGCTAATGGATGCCCAGGTGTCTGCATCTCATCAATTACATTCTCCCCCAAACTCACCGGCGTCCAGCACAGAGTCCTTCCTAGCGTACCCAGCCAGCTGAGAGGTAGGGAGGGGATGAGGCAGCCACAGGGAGGGAGATCACTAATGCCACTGGTAATTTGTCATAAGCACATGAAATATGGGAAGAGGGCTGCCTATTTATTAGGTTGGATGTGCTAAACCTGTGATTGGGGGCTGCCTGGGAGCTGCATTGGCTGAACATGGACTCCAGTGGGCTTTCCTCTCATTTGATAACACCCACTGTTACTGATCAAAATCAAGGAATTGCCTATTAAAGGGGAAATAAACTCAGGTTTTCTTTTTTCCAGTAATTACATCATCTATTGTTGTTTTTTACAGAGTCATTCGAACAACTGGATACCTGCTGTTTATTTTGCACATTAACGCATGCATTTATTACTGGGCCTCAGAATTTGAAGGACTTGGCACTACCAAATGGGTGTACGATGGCAAAGGAAATATGTAAGTCCTTCTTTTGCCAGAGATTTTTTGTTGACAGTTTCTTCTGCCTGGTTTAACTTTGCAAGGTATGCTCTTATTTTTACATCTGCTCTGGTAGCTAACTTTTAGCACCATTGCTGCTGATTGCTGGTAATGAATGATGCTAATTATTTGGAAGGCAGGTGCAGTGAGTAATTAGTTTACCACTTTCAGTTTTTATGGGTTTATGAGTCAGCTTTAACCACTAACTTAATTAAACATTTAGAAAGCAACAAGGGCCATAAATTAAGCTTACTGGTTAGGTATGCAGTATGCACAAGGGAAAACTTATGGGGGATAAAGGAACAATCATTGGGGAAGGGTCAGAGGAAGGAAATTAAAATGTGATACACAACTAGATAACACTGTGTTTTTCATAGAACATTTTGCCCTCTATAGATCCCAGGGTTATCAGTTGAAAAGAGGCTGCAACAGTTTTCTATCTTCTTTGGTGAAGGTCAGGCTTAAGCATGTTGTAAAGAAAAACCTCCATTGGGAAGGCGTGGGTATTGGCATGCTGTGCCCCAAGGGCTGCTTAAAGCAGCTATGGGAGAGGTGCCATGTAATAGCCATTAATTAAGATGAAGGAAAGAAAGAAAAATAGCAAAGTCATGCAGTCTATACTGTAGATATAAACGTATACAAGCATTTCAATTTCTTTCAAGGGCAATGATAAATTTAAAATCACAGGAACCTAAATTTGTCCATTAATTACATGCTTTGGAAAAGACCATGTACTATTTTTTGTACCATGTACTGGTAAAGCAACTAAAACCTTCATCCAGCTGTAACCATATCACTTTTAATAGGCTGCAGGCATAGCTTGTGATTTGGTCAGACTTTTTGAGGTAATTCAGAGTTAAAGGAGAGTTAGTAATTTGATGGGAGCCCTCCAAGAGCAAAACAGGTGCTGAAGAGAGAAAGCAGGATGCAGATGTGGGAGAAAATAGTGCTATTAATGACTATCTATTGAGAACCACCCTTAGACTGCTGCTTCTTTTATGTCAATAGAACTATACAGAGATAAGCATGTGCACAATTCTTTGCAGGATTAGGGTGTTGCCTTACCAGGACTCTGCCAAAAAGATAGATGAGAAGTGACTTTTAAGAAGGGATGTTTTAGTCACTGTCATTCTTAATGTGCATGCCTCCTGCTTAAGGAAAGACCTACGCAGTCCACTGCTGCCACACACTAACTGACTGACTGACTCAAGGAGGTTATCACAAATGTTCTATCAATAGGAAACTTATTAAAGTATTGTGAAGCTCATGTGGTTCCCAGGGGTGCAGTGCCACCATTTCTTGTTCCTGTTTCCCTCACCCCAGGAGACAACCCAGAAAAGCTGCTAAGGAGTAGGGGCATAACCTAGTGTGTCCATCGCCATGCAACTGCATAGGGAGAGCAGGCTCTTGGCTAGCTCCTCACCAAACCTTGTCAGGCTGACTGCTGGAGGTGAGGGCTGGCCGGACAACTGTTCACCTATGCAGAAGCAGGGAGAGTTGGCACTAATAGGCCCAGAGAGGGACAGGACTTGAAAGAAGCAGCCCTTTGTCCCTTCCTCTCAGACACCCCTTACCTAATTTCCAATTGTACAGTTGTTTTTATGGAAAGAGCCCCAAACCTTCTGACACCTCATGGCTGATGATTATTTCCGTTCATGCTCACGGACCAACTAGCTGATATTGTTAGCCTGTCAGACTGTGGGGCAGACCCACGCTGCAGCTCCACTCCCAGGCAGCCGTTGAGTTGTAGGAGCCAGCCTAGTATAAAGCATAAGACAATTGCCAACAACTCCATGGTGCAGAGTGGTGCTGTGCGAATGGACACTAGGCCAGGAAAACCACCGGGTCCATCTAAAGTGGACCCCAGGTGGGGATACAAGTGAGTGGACATGGGAGTGCACCCCTGGAGCAGCCTCTGCTTCTGTTTGTTTACATTCAAAGAGCCCATTTCTGCCCACAGATTATGAGTGATTATAACATTTAGCATTTGGGTTACTTTTCAACTCCTTGCATATGCAACTTCCACTGAAGCTAAACATATCCAAAAATGGAAGTTGTCCTATTGTTTTTAATAGGTATATAATTTACAATAACATTTGATATCATGCTGCTATGATATCATGCTGTTAATGGCTGTGGCTCAAGCGGTAGGAGCACATGCTTTGCATGTATAAAATCCCAGGTTCAGTCCCTGGAATCTCCAATTCAGGATGTCTGTGCTGGCCCCTGCTGGGGATCTTGGAGGGGTCTTGGGTAGCACACCTGTGCTGGCTTCTGTCAGAGACCCTGGAAGAGTCCAATTTAGAACCAACTTTGAACCCCCTGCTGCTGTGTTAGGTTGTGACAATACTGGGCTAAGATGGACGATTTGTCTGACTCAGTTAGGCAGCTCCTTATGTGGTGTAGACCTGGACTATCAAGAAGGAAGCAGAAGACTTCTGCCATTTAAAATTCAATAGATAGAGGTTTATTTGCAGTAAATTTGCAAGACCATGTTAGGAATGAGGCTGTCAGAAAATGGAATGATGCAAAAGAGAGAGCGCTGAAGTGATGATAAGCAGGAAGCTTAATCTTTTTTTGGTCATATCTGCCCATGAAGGACAGTTGTTCACTAAGGACTGTGCTCTTCTGTCTTGTTGAGGACAGTAAGCCTAGAGGCATACTATACAGGAAGATGCTAAAGAGATAATAGAGTGGGGTGAAAGGGAGCTAAAGACAATATATACCAGGGGTGTTAGGAGGGGTCGGTGTAAGCGGGGAACGTAAGGAATGGAGTGAAGGGGTTGAGCCCTTGGCAGAGTCTGCGCTCTCGGATGTTCCATGGGGCAGGTAATTCCCTCAGGATCTTAGGTGGGCTTTCTCTCAGTTCCTGAGAGCAACCCAGATCATCACCGGGAAGGAGAGGCAGGGAATGCCCAAGGGGGGATAGCCAAACCCAAGCCAACAAGAACAAACCCACACACAACGTCCATGGGGCCCAGGACACGGTGGAAGGATAAGTGCAGGGGCAGGTTCCCCCCCGGAGTGGGGAGCGAGGGAAGGGATGGAACAGGTGGGAGAGGGGAGGGCTAGCGCTCGGGAGAGGCAATTGCCTCTCCCCCCCGTTCCATCCCTTGATGCCCTCGTAGCTTTTTGGAATGAGTGGCTGGCAGGGGCTATTGAGCAGGTGACTCCCAGGCATCCGGTCCCAGTGTTTCAACACCAGATATCGCTGTGTTTCATGGAGGCTCTCAGGTGGCTGAAGCACAAGGGGAAGCAGTTGGAGCAGTGGTGGCATCATACTCATGGAGAAGATGACTGATTGCAGCATAGACTGTGGTTTAAGCACTATGCTGTGGCTGGGCAAGAAGCAAAAGAAGGTGGGGATTATGTTGTCATCAATATGCTGATGATACTCCGATGTACCTCTCCTTTTCATCTAACCCAGGCCCTGCAGACTTGGTGCTTCCCCGGGGTGTGGCTGCTGTGGGGGACTGGGTGAGGACTAGCCGACTGAAGCTGAATCCTGACAAGACAGAGCTGATGCTCGTTGGCGGGGTTGGTGATCTGGGTGAGGGGGTGTCCCCCATTATTGACGGGGTCCGCCCAGTGTTAGCACCTTACATGGGGAGTCTGGGAGTGCTCCTGGATTTGAAGTTACGCCTGGATGTCCAGGTGGCAGCTGCAGCCGGGAGTGCTTTCCATCAGTAATATCTGGTGAGGCAGTTCCACCCGTATGTCTCAGACTCCAATCTCGCCACTGTCATCCATGTATTTGTCACCTCAAGACTAGATTACTGTTATGCCCTCTACGCGGGGCTGCCAGTGGTGATGGTTTGGAGACTGCAGCTGTTGCAGAACACGGTGGCCCATCTCCTTATGGGGACGGGTCACTAGAAGCACGTTACAGCTGTGCTCTGGGCACTGCACTGGCTGCCTATAGTCTTCCAGGCTTGATTCAAAGTACTGGACTTAACCTATAAAGCCCTAAACAGCCTGGGCCCTAGCTATCTGAGGTATCGGCTTATTTCCTGGACCCCGGGGCAGCTCCTGCAGTCTTTGGGGGTGCCACGGTATCTTCAGGTGGGAACAGACGGGTGTTCTCAACGGCTGTGTCAGCACTGTGGAAGTCCCTCCCTTATTGTAATGATCTTTTATATTGTTATTTATATGTTTTATTCTGATTTTATTTTATTTTTACCTTCTGTTGTGGGCTGCCCCAAGCTCCTGGAGGCAGGATGGTGGCGGGATATAAATGACTTAAATAAATTAAATAAATAAATTAAATAAACAAACAAACTCTGGAGAAGAAAGAAGAAGGGCCAATCAAAGGCGAGTTTAGCTCCACACAGTCGCTTTCCCTTCCATCCAGCTGAAAAAGGAGGTAAAACAGGACTGGATAGGACTAAGATCAAATTTCACCCCCACAGCCCAAGCTGAGCCGGCTGTATGTGACAGGGAACTACTACTGAGAACCACTGTGGTGTAATGACTAAGTGTTTCCAGGAGGTAGGGGGGACCCCGGTTCAAGTCTCACCTTGGCCAGAAACTCACTGAGTGACCTTGGGCCAGTCACAGTATTCTCTCAGCCTAACCTACTTCACAGGGTTGTTGCGAGGATTAAATGTTGTGTTAAATTGTTGTATGAAAAGCATTCTGAGTGTCATGGTAGGGGTGCACTATATAAAGTTGATGATGAGGCTGCTGATAAAACATAATCTCTGGAATTCCCTCCTGGAGGAAGCTCACCTGGCCCCAAGTCTTTTGATTTTCTGACGGGCCTGTAAAACCTGGCTCTTCACCCAGGTCTTTGGGAAGGTGGAATAGGGTGTTGGCTCTCCCCTACCTTCTGTTTTGTTTTGTTTCAAAATTTTGTTCTCCAATCCTGTTTAATTTTAAATTATTGTGTTTTAAAATGTTTTTATTATTTTTTAATGAAATTGTACATTGCCCCAAGATGCCATAGGCATGGGGGGGGCGACTCAGAAATATTTTAAATAAATAAATAAATATTTTTTTACCTAAGGTCCCACAAAACCCAGACACGCCACTTGTTGGCAGCATGTACATGTTGGAACAGGAATACTAAGAACATAAGAAATGCTTTAATGGGCCAGACCAGTGGTTCATCAAGTCCAGAATCCTTTCTCCGACAGTGGCCATTCTTGGAGAAGCACCCAGCAGGTCATAATGGAATGATCCATTCCCTGACTTTCACTCCCAGCAGGCAGAGATTACATCCCCCAATCTACTTGGCTAATAGCCATTAATGACAAATTCCACAAGTTAATTGTGTGTTGAATGAAAAAATACTTCCTTTCATTTGTGTTAAATCTGCTGCCTATCCAGTCCTGTTTTACCTCCTTTTTCAGGTGTATCCCTTAGCTCTAGTACTATTTGAGTGACAAAACAATTCTCTATTTATATTTACTCACTCCATTCCACTCATGGTTTTGCATACTTCTGTCATATCTTCTCTCAATCATCCCTTCTCCAAGCTGAAGACCTCATACCTATCAAGTTTCTCTTCATACAGAAGGTGTTCTATATTCTTGATCATTTTGTTTTCCTTCTCTGTACCATTTCTAGTTCTACTATATCTTTACTGAGATGGGGCAACAAGAACTGCACACAATATTCAATACTATAGGGTAAAAACAAACGTGACAGCCAGCCATCACCTGACGCTACCCGGGTCAGGCAGCTGTGGCAGACATGGTCTGGCCGAGGTCGGAGCCAGAACAAATGTGTGGCTGGCCAGCCCCAAACCCATGCTGAACCCAGCACCACACCCCTCACCATGAAGGGCAGCTGTGGTAGCCAATGACAGTCAATCATGGCTGCCCGTCATGGCGGAACCAGCCTGGGCTGGCACGCCAGCCCAGAAACAAATGTGCAGTCCCGATGTGGTCCACTTTGGCCCAAACAGGCAGAGGCTAGTCCAGACTGGGATTCTGAAGGTCTCTGGGATCACAGCCCAGGATACCCGCCAACACACTCTAGAGCAATCTGGGGCAAACATCTGGCAGGTCCTCAACAGATGTGCCGGTGGCTCACAGGCCAAAGTGTAAAAGCACATCTCTTGTGGCTCTCCATGACTCAGCCCGGATCAGGGACCACCATGGCCAGCCGCCATGGCAGGGTGGGGTGCTGGGAGTGACCTGGAAGTGGGGCCAGAGTCCCACACATCTGTTACAGTCCTCCCCGAGCCATGTGGGTAGCAGGACTGTGGCCCGGCTGCAGGAACATATGAGCAGTGCCCGAACATGGCCCAGTCCATCTCCACCATGGATTTCCACCCCGGGCTGGGTTGCGATGGCGGTGCTCTCTCTCTCTTCCAGCCCCAGCCAGCTCTGTTTCTCTAAATGTTGAGGCTTTATTCAAGGTCATGCGCCACAGAAACCAATGAAGTGTCAGTCAGAATTTCCCACCTCCACACTTGCATGTCTGGAAACAACCCCACTACAGGCTATCAGATCATATACTGGGGTAATAAGCATGGTATACAAAATTGGATAGACTGTCATACACTTTTCTGACATGACATTGTGGTGCTTATTAGCACTGAAAGGTATTATTTTTTCTTTGAGACACTGTGGTAATGATTGTCTGAATTCCCCAGTCAAGTGGTTTGTGCATAGAATCATTAGCCCAGCTTGCTAGGAGATTGGATGGGTCTCCAGTGATCGCTCATCACTACAGCTGAGTGAATAATTCACAATAAATTTATTCAAAGGTTTTCACCTTTTCTTCTGCCCACAAATCATCCATAAATAGACTTCAACACTCTCAAATGTGTTTATTATTCACAGTTAGTATATATCAGTTATACTGTAAAAGTTGTTCTTAAAGATTCCAATGAAGATCAGGAGTAGGACTGAAGCGGCAACTCCTTTTTCCTTTTCGCTGTTTCATTCCACCATTTTGGAATTGCCTGTGACTTTCCTCAGCTTTTTCACCGGCATTCCATTAATTTGGAAACTGTCAGAACAATCTCAGAAACTGTCAGAACAAACGTTGTTCTGCTACTTCACAGTGTCGACGGAAATTGCAGAAGATCAAAACTGTCAGAACATTGTTCTGCTATTTTCGCAGCCGGTGGAAGTAGCGGAATGAAAGTAGCAGAATGAAAGTAGTGGAATTAACATCTCTATCACACCATGCTGCTCATTGTGGAAAAGCCTTTTCTGTCAGAAAAAGCTACTGCAGCAGCTTGCCATTTCAGCCCTAATCAGGGCCTCCTCAAATGAGGCACTGTAAAAGCACATACAGTGCTTCATTTTGTACCCAAAATAACTCAATTTAACTCAATTCCTGATCTGCAGATTAACAGTGTGATCCTCTGGCTGTTTAGTGCAAGTCTTGAATGTCAGTGTGAGTCTCCGTCACTTCAACAGGTCAGGACTCATGCCAGGCACCGGAGCAGGTCTGGTGCTCCACCTTAAGGACCCAATCGAATGTGCACACACACGCCATGTACAGATTGGGTGCACACTCCAAAGGCACACTGCATGCACCCCAAGTGTGCACAATGCGCACATCCCAAGTGCGCATTGTGCAAAATGCATACATGCCACGCACGTAGTTTGTGTGTGGTGTGTGCACGTTCTGCACTTGGTGCACACATACTATGTCTGCATGCATGCACACACCCTGAATTGACCCTAAATGGAAAAGTATTACAGTTGAATACTCATTTTGTTCTGTTATGCCTGCAATTAAATCATATAACTTATATCGATAACTAACCAACACCACATGAATTTTGAATGTCCATTTGACTGGTATGTGCACAGTTGGTTTGACTAGACTAGAGCTTCCGGTCATGTTGTAACATGGGTTAATTGTCAATGCCTGCTAATTAATTAACTTTAAATACTAGTATAAATCCTCCATCAATATGTTTCAGAACCTAAACATTAGTTCTTAGTCCTGGTTCAGCCTAGGTTCAGTACTGGCTAAACCCCAAACTAGAGAAAATATTTGTATTCTGGAAACACTCTTTGTGTGGGCACACATGCCATTTCAGTCACATTATTCAAAGTATGTTAATCAGCAATTGATTAACTTGTATTACAAAACAATGAAAAACTTTCAGCAAGGAAAAGCCAGTTTTAGTTCCAGGATTACTCATGTAACTAGACCATCTGTTTCAGACATACTGAGTTTGCTGTAGCGTTATCACTAAATGTGCCTGGTATCTTATTTTTTCTTTGTGGGGTCTTTGACTAGCGCATCTCACAAGAGAGGGGATTGGTATCTCTAAGGCTAGTGGTGGTGTAGCTCACCCCCTCTCCTTGCCAATGATTAAGAAAAATAAACTCCAAAAGAAATCACAACAAAGGAGTATAGGATTAAACTGAGTCCAAAGACTCTATATTGTAAATGAGCACAAAACAATACAAAACACTTAAATGAGCCTAGTGAAATCTATACGTTTATCTACTTCAGCCTCTCCCCCATACCATCTTCCATGCACATACCCTATAGCGCTGGGTTTAAATGAACCTGACACTCCCGTGGCCCACAATCTGCCCACACGGTGCCCTCTCCCACACACCATAGAGCTGCAGGTGGATTGGCTGCTGCTCTAGGCTGCAGCCCATCGCTCTATGGCATTGCCAGGGCAACCCCTGGTTTAAAGCAGAGCTGCAGCGACCCGTCCTCCAAGTAGACAGCCCGCTTTTCCACCCCCAGATGTTACTCCAGGTTTGGGTGGCCTGCTCCATTTGTGGTGCTCTGGGATGTTCCAGAGTACCACTAGAGGAGCAGCCCTGAAGCATGGACAGCCTGTCCTGTCTCTGCTCTGCCTCACCCCCGGGCAGCCCACTTTTAAACAGACAGCCTCCCCGGGGGAGAGGCGGAGCAGAGGCAGGGCAACTGTTCATCTAAAACCAGCCATTGTTATTTAGAAGAAATGCATCATTACACTATTAAATCTTACCCCTCAGCAGTTCATGCACACTGTATACAAGAACTAATATCAGCAATCAAATAGTAAGGGTTTTAGAAGCAGTGTTGCTGTATTTCTGCCATCAGCTCCAAAATAAACTTCTTCTCTCTGCACCCACAGGTATCTGCGGTGTTACTATTGGGCAGTTCGCACTTTAATTACCATTGGTGGGCTTCCTGAGCCAGTGACCCTGTTTGAGATAGTCTTTCAACTTATGAACTATTTCACAGGAGTATTTGTGTTCTCCAGTTTGATTGGTCAGGTAAATGAGGACGTCATTAATAACTAGATGTACCTTGTATTCATTACAGTGTCCATAGCAAATTAAAATATATTCTACAGGGAATAATTGAAGCAGTTTCATTTTTTACAAAAATATATTTTTTAATTTATGTCGGTGTAAAGCAAGGGTGGAGAACTCCTGGGCTGTGGACCAATGCAGCCCATAGCTAATTTTTTATTTTATTCATTTTAGTTCCTGGCCTGGCCCCTAGATCCAGTGTCTACCTGAAACACTGAGAAACTGAGTCAGGATAAGAGAGCAGAGATGAGGGGGTGCACACAAGAACAGGGGTTGATCCATGACACAGAACCATGATCTAAACCCTCCTCTTCCTGACTGCACCCATTAAACCCCCTGACCCCAACTTTTATGCAGTCCTTGGAGCTTGTATTCATCTTCAAAGTGACCTCTGGGAGAGAAATTCTTTCTTGACTTGCCGCCTTAATGTTTTCCATCTAATTTGCCAGTGCTTATGATCTTTCCTATTTTGCTCAGTAGGACTAGCTTTCCATTTTTTAAAAAGGATGCCTTTTTGGTTCTAAGAGCCTCCTTCACCTCATAATTTATCCATGCTGACAGACATTTGGTCTTCTTGCTACCTTTTTAAATTGTGGAATACATCTAATCTGGGTTTCCAAGATGGTGTTTTTAAATAGCCTCCACACCTCTTGCAAACATTTAATCCTCGCAACTGCTCCTTTTATTTTCCTTCTAACTAGCTCCCTCATTTTAGTATAGTTTCCCTTCTTAAATTTAAATGTTATTGTGGTAGTTTTGTTTATCATTCTCCCTTCAGTAATTATGTCAGATTTGATTATATAATTATCACTATTGCCAAGTGGCTCCACCATCATTACCCTTTGCACCAGGTCCTGTCACCATTTAAGACTAGATCTAAAGTAGCTCCTCCTCTCATTGGTTCCAGGACCAGCTGCTCCAAGAAGTCTATAACTTCTTGGAGTTAACAGTCTATAGTCCAACAGTCTTGGAGTTACAGGCCAACAGTCTATACTCCAATAGTTATATTCAAACAGTCTTGGAGACTATAGTTCAACTGTCTTGGAGTTAGCAGTCTATAACTGTTATAACTGATCCGTTCTTCTGCCAACACAAACTCTCTGACCTGCTAGTACCAAGGCATTTAGATTGAGACCATTTCCACGGCAATATATTTTGTAATAATGATAGTTCACATTTTCAGATGCGTGATGTAATTGGGGCAGCAACTGCAGGGCAAAATTACTACCGGGCCAGCATGGATAACACCATCTCTTACATGAATACATACACCATTCCAAGAATCGTTCAAAATCGGGTGCGGACTTGGTATGAATACACTTGGGCTTCTCAAGGAATGCTGGGTAAGAAAAGCTCTCAGACTATAAACCATTTCTGAACAAATGCTGATGTTTCAAAGCAGAAATTTTGTATATACATTCCTGACTATACAAGTCTCACACTTATCTCTTATGAAATGAAATGGAAATGAAATGAATTATTTATCTAATTTCAAATAACACAACTCAAATAAGGCAATGATTCTTGTGATCTTTAAAAGATTAAACCTGTGTTACTCAATTACATTTAGTGGTGGGTCAGATTTACAAAAGGATGTTACTTTGTGGAACAAATGGTAGATTTCTGTAAACTTGCATAAAAGGAAATATGCTACTATTTAGGTGTTAAGAAGGAGATGGTGGGGACAAGACTGGGCACAAGGGTCAGGGAAAGAGGCAGGGTGGAATGGGCAGAGTGAAAGGGAGTGGAGTTAAAAGGAGGCAAGTAGGGCAGATTTGGATGGATAGGGAGTGAAATGGTAGAATTGGGGAGCAAACCAACTAGGTGAGCTGCATCGGTGTTTACATACACTTGCACACGTATGCATGCTCACAGGCACACACGCGCATGCTCACAGACACACACGTGCATGCTCACAGATACACACTTCATTAATTATTTTTTATTATTATTATTATTATTATTATTATAAAAATGTATATAGCGCCAGCCATGTACCTGGTGCTGTACAGAACACAGAAATAGACACGGTCCCTTCCTGTGGCTTACAATTTGAAAGACAAGGAAGGGGAGACAGGGAGAGGGAACAGTGGGAGAGACAGAGGAGAAGGCAAACAAACAGTCAGGCAGATGCGAAGTCTCAGGTGCGTGTGCTTGGCTTGGCTACAATCAGGTTGGTTGCAGCAGTCTGCAGAGGAGGGCAGACAGTAAGTATATGGGGAACGACTAGCAGGCATTGGGAAAGGCGGCGAGGAAAAAGTGGGTCTTGAGGAGGGATTTGAAGGAGCGGAGGGAGGGGGCAAGG
>QEPC01009848.1:1015402-1054009 GCA_003113815.1 Sphenodon punctatus | reverse complement strand
AAGGGTCCAGGGTAGGCTTTTTGAGGATGGGGGAGACAGTGGCATGTTTGAAGGCAGAGGGGAAGGAGCCTGTGGAGAGGGAGAGATTGATGACATGCAGAAGGGGGGGAGCGACAGTGGGAGCAATAGAGGTCAGGAGGCGGGAGGGGATCGGGTCAAGGGGGCAGGTGGAGGGGTTGGATGAAATATTATGTCCCTCCACAAGCTTAACACTACTTCCAATTTTCAGAAAGATTGAATAAAGAGTCCTGATGGTATAAGACATTAACTTGAAAATACATTTCCAGCTGTAACATTTTTATATTCCATCCTGTTTACAATACAGTTGTCAGAAATGTATACCACACCTTCCCTGTCACCTCTGCTGAACTACAGGACAATTTGATAAAGGGACTCAATTTTATAAGCAATTGAAGTTGTCCCCTTGAAGACCATTATTCAAATAAATAGCAGCACATGCAGTGCCAGCCAGAGGCAAGCAACTGGCATGACAGGGGGAGAGAGGCTGTAGGAGGGAGGATGGGGAGCAACTCAAAAGACTGACAGACAGATTCACTGGCCAATTACTGCATGCTTCCAGCTTTACAGGACCAATCGGTAGTGGCCTCGAGGCGACCATAGGGGGTGGTCCTCAGGCGAGCATAGAAGGTACATAACTGGGACTTTGGGGATAGCATCCCAGCAATCAGGAGACACAGTTTACACACCCAGGCTGGTCAATTATCATCACAATCACATCCTGCAGCACTGTGACAGAGGACATAAGAGAATCTCCATTGGCTCTTTCCTAAACAGATGCTTCTGACTTCCCAGTAACAAGCGGGGGAGAGATGTTGGGATGGTCACAGAACAGAATGAGGATATTTGGTTGACATTTCTGCTGACCAATTGGCATCACAAACCAATTTTATACCACAGTGACATGTAACAGAATCCCTGGCAGGCTCCTTCTCAGCATATTCTGTGCAGACATATAAAATTGGCACCATTTATCTCATCTTTCTGCTATTTTGCAGAGATGATCGAGAAAGTGTGATATACAGCCCTGCAAAATTTCATGTACACTGGTTGGACTACATAGAAGGTACAGACGTACATTTATAAGTTAATTGCTTATACCACCAGGACCCTTTATCCAATTCTTCTGAAAGTTAGCAGTGATAGTAAATATGGGAAGGGGTATAAACATGCCAAGTTTCATCTACATTAAATGTGAGGCTAATAAGTTACAGCTAAAAATGTATATGAAGATTTTTGGCAAAATAATATAATTCAACTGCTTATAAAATTGGATTCCTTTATCCAATATTTTTGGAATTTGGTACACCTAATGCCTTCAATAGGAGGTACAATCCCACCAGGTTTCAGCTACATATAATGAAGAAAAAAAGGGTAAAGGCAAAAATATATTTTCCATTGAAACCAATGGAAAATGAAAACAAAAGCAAAAATGAAAACAAAAGCTTGATATTTATGAAAACGAAAATGAGATTTAAATAACAAAAATGAAAAATGACATGGCCCCTAGTACACACCTCTAATATCTAAACACTGTGTCCCCTCCCATGTTCTATTGCAATCCCAAATATCAGCCACCAACAGGTGATGGTAGCTGCCCCTCTGCTCTGGAATTCCCTTCTCCTGGAAGTTCATCAAAGCCCAAGCCCAAGCATCATCTTGAGAGTATGTAAGACCATTCTGTTTGACCAGGTATTTGGTGGGCAGGGATAAGGTCTGCAGGAGAGGGATACACATTAGTTTTTATTTATTTTATATTTTCAGTGTTTTTACTTTGTATGTTCTTATGTGCTGCACCTTGCTCGGAGTCTTAAGGAGAGGTGGGCTATAAATTTAAGTAAAATAAATAAGCTATTAATTCAAAGCTGCAACTGGAATATGAAATAGTTTATAGTTGCGTTTATAATGAGTTGTGACTTCTGAAGTATTTGCCCCACATGCTGTACCTAAGCAAATCTCACTAACAGATTTAAGGTGGGCAATATGTGATGCAGGAAGATGCATGATAGTGAAAATTAGGAGACCCTGAAGTTTACTCCTGACTCGGTCACTGACCCTTATTCTGGAGCTTTGTTAAAATAGCTCACTCTCTGCCTTGGTTTCTCCATCTGTAAAATGGGGATAATAATGTTTACTTGCTGAGGTCCTGTAAGAATGAATTCCACAATGGTGGCAAAGGCATAAAACCAGAAATATAGCAACAGAAATATAGGCGGTTTTTATACGAGGTACTGAAGCACCTCCTGAGTCCCGCGTTGTGAGTAAAGCCAGCACGGGGAGTGTTTCCATGCTCCCCGCGCTGCCGGAAGTGACTTGCTCCCCGTTATCAGCAGCAGCGCTGCCGCTGCCGGCAACAGGGAGCATGTCACTTCCGGCAGCGCGAGGAGCACGGAAACACTCCCCGCGCAGGCTTTTCCCTCAACGTGGGACTCACTCAGGAGGCGCTTTTCAGCACTTCGTATAAAAGCCGCCATAGAATTACAGGGTTGGATGGTGTCTTGAGGATCATCTAGTCCAACCCTCTGCTCCAGGGCAGGACCCCCTGTATCATGTCAAATGCTACATGAGTATATAGTATCAGTCTACCCTACTCCCCTGGCCCAATAGATGACTTTGATATTTGCCAGATGTTATCATAAGTGTGGAACTTTCAGTCCTTTGTATCCAGGT
Source organism: Sphenodon punctatus (assembly GCA_003113815.1). Taxonomy (NCBI): domain Eukaryota; kingdom Metazoa; phylum Chordata; class Lepidosauria; order Sphenodontia; family Sphenodontidae; genus Sphenodon; species Sphenodon punctatus. Next base: position 1,051,321 of record QEPC01009848.1, on the reverse strand, counting down.
AAAATTTACTGCATTATCTGGATGCTAATTAATCTGAGAGCAAAAGCTCAAATTAGCTGGTAAATAATATGCAAGAAATAGGAAACAATTTGGTTGGGTGATTATGCTTGATTTTCCTTTTAAATTATTCAAATGATCATTAGAAAAAATTATTAAGAAAATATAAATTACTTTTTAATGTGTAATGTTTCATTCTGCACACACACAGTAGTGTTAATACACAACTGAGTCACTGTATTTCCATTTGTTTGTTCCAGTGTTACCTGTTACAGTTCAGAAAGCTTCATTGGCTACCAGTTAGACTGTGGTTCCCTTGCTCACATGAAATAGTACCGTCCAACACACGTATTCCTGTCAAAGCTAATGGGAGTAAAATGCAGAGTGAAGCATCCCTTATATTGACGAAGGTGATCACAAACCAACCAGGCTGATCCCCATAACTGTGATGAACCTTCACATGATAAGAATTGTTTCCACAAACTATTCCACTTAAACAGCATTTGCCACCCTAAACAAAAGTAATATTTTGACTCATATGTGCTTGCCTCCAGGGAGAGATCGGCAGAGAGATGTACATCATCAAACAGGGAGAAGTTCAAGTACTGGGAGGCCCAGATGGGACAAAAGTCCTGGTTACCTTGAGAGCGGGGGCTGTGTTTGGAGAGATCAGGTATTTCAGTAGCTGTGTAGAAGCTCATTAAATACTCATTTGAACTATTCACTAAATAAGTTATTCAGTGTATGCTGCTACTATTCAACAGTTAGTGTTCAAAGACCAGGATTTTGCTTTTCATTCTATTTTGTCATTGAACTAAGCATGGCAGCTTGGACAACACAGGGTGAGGAGATGACAGGTCCACAAAAGATTGACTATCTTGCAAGTGATCCACAATATGAAAACTCCAGAAGCCAGTGGGTTAGGGCAGTTCAAGAGGGGAAGGGCTGAAGTGAGTATTCGTGATGAATACTGAATTTGTAAAAATTTGGTGTATTTATCTCCATTTCAACAAAACAAATAGGAAGTCAGTCTATGCTTCATTTATGGAACCGTTTTGTTAAGTTGGTTTTGTTAAATTCTCTTTGGTTTGTTTATTTTGTCATTTCATACGCATGTTTGTTCAGTACTTCTTTAACTTCAGTATTTAGTAATTTAATTTAGTAATATTACCAAACAAACAATAAATCAGAGGTGGGAACATCCTGCCCATGGGCCAAATCTGAATGGTAGCTGTTCATTATTTGGCCCCATTCCAATTCCTGGATCTGGTCTATGGATACAGTCACTACCCTTGTGCACTGAAAGAGTGGACTAAGAGGGCATGAACTCAAGGATAGGGGATACCACCTCTGTGGCATAGATTCATGATCTGGACTCTCTCCTTCCTTCTCCCTTTCTGAGCACATATTCTTTTAGCGTATTTTATCTTGTATTTTAAAATGTTGTTAGCCGCCCCGAAATGCTTGTAACAGGATGGGGCAGCATTTAAATTTTAATAATAAATTTTAATAACAAATATAAATAAATAATTAAGCTCCCCCACCACCATCCCCTATTTGGCCCATGGAGCTTGTACTAATTTTCAAAGTGGCCCAACGCAGGGAAAAGATTCCCCACGTTGGTAATAAATGAGTAAACATTTTAAACACTGGGTGTAAACACACACAACACTGGCCCCGTTTGCCTGCTACGGTCCCAAGCGGGCCAGAGTGGGGCAAGCCAGGCAGCCATGTTTGTTTTTTTACCTGCCCGGGCCAGTGTGGAGGGTTGCAATGGCAGCCAGCCACTGGTTATTGGCAGCTATGCCTGCCCATCATGGTGGGGAGGGGGGACCAGTTAGAGTGTGGGGGCAGAGCCAGCCAGTCATGTGTCGCTCCTCCATTGTATTAAGAAAACATAAATTACTTTTTAATGTGAAATGTTTCATTCTGCACACACACAGTAGTGTTAATACACAGCGGATTCACTGCACTTCCATTAGTTTGTGCTACTGTTAACTGTTACAGTCCAGGAAGCTTCATTGGCTACCATTTAGACTGCGATTCCCTTGCAATGCTACCATCCAACACGTGTATTCCTGTCAAAGACAATGGGAGTAATTGCAGAAAGAAGTGCACCTCACATTGTCAAAGGTGATCACAGCCTGACCAGGCTGTTCTCCATAACTGTGATGAACCTTCATATGATAAGTATCATTTCCACAAACTATCCTCCCCCTCCCCGGCCACGTCAGACCAGGAGCCCATTAGTTTCCGTCCCCCGACATGACACAGCCAGGAGTTGTGAGGGTGGTCGTCCCGCCCCTGGACATGCAGCCACCATGGTGGCTGCACGTATGTTAACACCCAGTGAAACAGACAGGGTAACCTAACTAACAAAAGGGAAATTAAGCAAAACAAATATGCAGATTTCACATATTACACCAGTGCTCTGCTCTCTGCACTGGCTGCTGGTGGTTTTCCGTGCCCGATTCAAGGTGTTGGTTTTAACCTATAAACCTAAACAATCTGGGCCCTGCCTATCTGTGAGATCACCTCACTCCCCTTATCCTGGATTGGCCCCTGCAGTCATCCGGGGATACCCTACTCGAGGTCCCCAGAGTTTCTCGGGTGGCCACACAGGAGAGGGCGTTCTCAGTGGCCGCACTGTGCCTATGGAACTCCCTTCCGGTGGGGGACCGGCTGGCCCCGGACCTCCCCTCTTTTTGGAGAGGTTGCAAGACCTGGCTGTTCCACCAGGTGTTTGGCAGTTGTTTTATCTGTTTTCTCCTTTTTAATGTGTTTTAACTAACTGCTTTTATTGTTGTAAGCCACCCCAAGCTGCCTGTGGCAGGAGGGGCAGGGTAATACGTTTTTGAACATAAATAATAATAAAAAATATATATAACAATTAGGGTGGCCAGATATGCAGATTTTAGAGGACACTTACGGGAAATACAGGCTGTAGGTCTGCATTGGAGTCAATGCAGCCCTGTAACCTGTATTTCTCATAAGTGTCCTCTAAAATCTGCATATCTGGCCACGCTGATAGGAATGATAATTGGAATATGAAGTTGTATGACCAAATATAAGAACATAAGAAGTGCCATACAGGGTCAGACCAATGGTCCATCTAGCCCAGCATCCTGTCTCTGACACGGTGGCTTGGGAGAAGCACCCAACAGGTCACAATGGGAGATCCGTTCCCTGTTGTTTTCCCCCAGCTTCCGTCATGTTCCCTGATCCTGTCTGGCTAATAGCTGCTAATGGACCTGTCTTCCAGAAACTTGTCCAAACCTCTTTTAAACTCAGCTGTAGTACTGACCCTTACCACAGCCTCTCTTCCACAACCCAATTATACGCTGAATAAAAAAAATATTTTCTCTTATTTGTTTTAAACTTGCTACCCATGAGTTTCATGGAGTGTACCCTAGTACTAGTAGTAGCTGTGAGGGTAAATAACTGTTCCATGTTTATTAGTTACACACCACTCATGATTTTATAGACCTCTATCATATTTCCTTAGTTGTCTCTTCTCCAAGTTGAAGAGCCCCAACCTACCAAGCCTCTCATACGGGAGCCCTTCCATGCCCTTGATCATTTTTGTTGCCCTTCTCTGTACCTTTTCTAGTTCAGTGATGTCTTTTTTCAGATGGGACGACCAGAACTGCAACCAATATTCGAGGTGCGGTCGCACCATTGATTTGTATAGAGGCATTACAACATCCTCAGTTTTATGCTCTATCCCCTTCCAAATAATTCCTAACATTCTGTTTGCTTTTTTTTTTTTACTGCTGCTGCACACTGCGCTGTGGATTTAATTGTATTGTCCACAACCACCCTCAGATCCTTTTCCTGAGTGGTAACTCCTAGCTTAGTGCCCAGCATTGTGTATGCATAGTTAGGATTATTTTTCCCTACGTGCATCACTTTGCACTTGTCCATATTAAATCTCATTTGCCGTTTAGATGCACAGGCACCCAGTGTCGTAAGATCCCGTTGCAGTTCCTCACAGTCTCCTCGTGTTTTAACTACCTGAATAACTTGGTGTCGTCTGCAAATTTGATCACCTCACTCTTAACACCCTTTTCCAAATCATTAATTAATATGTTAAACAGCACTGGTCCCAGTACAGATCCCTGAGGCATCTCTCCATTGTGAAAACTGTCCATTTAGTCCTACCCTTTGCTTTCTATCTTTCAACCAGTTTCCGGTCCATAGTAAGACACTACCACCTATCCCATGACTTTTTAATTTTCTCGAGAGTCTCTCATGAGAGACCTTATCGAATGCTTTCTGGAAATCCAGGTACACTATATCTACTGGGTCTCCCTTGTCCACATGCTTATTTACACCATAAAAGAATTCCTACAGGTTAGTGAGGCATGACTTACCTTTAATAAATCCATGTTGACTCTTCCCCATTAAGCCATGTTTGTCAACATGTCCTGTAATTCTGTCCTTAATGATGGTTTCTACCATTTTGCCCGGCACAGACGTCAAGATTACTGGTCTGTAGTTTCCAGGATCGCCTCTGGATCACTTTTTAAATATCAGGGTTACATTTGCCACCCTCCAGTTCTCAGGTACAGTGGCAGATTTTAGTGACAGGTTACAAATTACTAACAGTAGGTCTGCTATTTCATATTTGAGTTCCTTCACAACTCTGGGGTGAATGCCATCTGGCCCTGGTGACTTGGTAGTATTCAGTTTGTCAATTTACCCTAGAACATCCTCCAATGTCACATTGATTTGTAACAGCTCTTCCAAATCCTCACCCACAAAGCAAGGATCCGGCATGGGTACCTCCCCAAAATCCTCTGCAGTGATGACCGACACAAAGAACTCTTCACCTTCTCTGCCATGTCCTTATCCTCCGTAAGCACCCCTTTTACTCCCTCGTCATCTAATGGCCCAACTGACTCCCTAACAGGCTTCTTGCTTCTGATGTATTTGAAAAAGTTTTTGTTGCTTGTTTTTGCATCTTTAGCAAACCTCCCTTCAAAATCTCTCTTGGCCGGTCTTATTCACATTTTACATTTACTTTGCCAGTGTTTATGCTCTTTCGTATTATTTTCATTGAGACTAGCCTTCCATTTCTTAAAGGATGCCTTTTGGCTCTAATAGCCTCTTTCACCTCCCCATTTAGCCACAGTGGAAGACTTTTGGTCTTCCTGCTTCCTTTTTTAACTTGCAGGATGCATTTAATCTGGGCTTTCAGAAGGGTGCTTTTAAAAAGCCTCCTTGCCTCTTGCAAACTTGTAGCCCTTGCAACTGTGCTTTTTAGTTTCTTTTTCACTAGTTTCCTCATTTTGTCATAGTCTCCCTTTTTAAAGTGAATTATATTTGTGAATATGTAATTGCATAGTGATTCCAGCCCTAGATAACACCTAGATTCAAAGGGAAACTAAACAAAGGGAATGTAAATTGATGGGGGTGGGGAGTGCCTACAGGTGGAATCTAGAGGTCTAGGGAATAGTGATGGAAACCCAGTCACTGGATTTTGTTAACATTAGCCTGGACAAAGCCATTATTCAGAAGGGAATAATGAAGCAGGATTTTGATGGCTTCTTTATTACCCATCTTCAAATCCTGACTCTGTGGCCACACTTATTGTGTTCCTTGTGCAGTGTGTTGGAGCTGATTTAGGGCACTAAACTACTGACAGTTACTACAACAGGCGTTGAAATTCATTAGCATTTTTGACTGCGGAAAATGTTTAAAAGACTAAGGTGCTGGTCTTCCACCATTAAAGTCAGTTAGAGTATTGCATTGATTTCAATGGATGGAAGACTGTGCCCTAAGCTAACTGGGCTTTTTCTATTAAGCAGCATGATCCTCTAGCTGTTTAGCATCTGCCCAAGTCTCATTAAAGTGAATGAGATTTACACCAGTGCTAACTAACAGTTGCCTAAACAGCCAGAGGATCACTCTGTGAGTGCCTAAATACAGCTTTAGCAACTGAAATTTAAGTGCACATGTTTGCAAATTGCAGCAAGGTGCTGAAGAGCTTTCTTTTGTTTGGTTTGGGGTGTTTTTTTTGTTTTTTTAAATTAGACTGTTTTTCTGTTGTGTTTGTTTTTTTATGGGAGAATTTTGCCAAAGTTTTTGTATCAAACTTTCATATTTGAATTAGCGTCTATGCAAAATTCTCTGAAGTTTTTGACTTCACATGACTGTTTTCCACAAGCCCAGGACTGGGTTAAAACTCAAGCATCTCCTGCTGAGATCTGCTTGACGCAAAACTAATAACACAATGCAGGTGCTGCTGCCTGGGATAAACTGGAACCTTGATTTATTCCAGCTGTCATCCTGCTATTGTTAATCCTCTAGCTGGCAACTTTAATCTGCCTTGTGAACACTGGTAAACAGATCGGTGCCAGGTTTACATTTAGCCTCTATTTGCAGCTCCCCTTGTGGTGAGGAAAACATGCCAATTTATTTAACAAAGTATATCAGAACCTGCCAGACGGCAATTAGCAAACACCTGATCTGAAGTTTCCCATGGCTGCAGAGAGGCTGCTGTAGAAAGAGATACCGACACGTTAGCAGCTGATTGAAAGGAGATGCTTTCTGTCTCCCCTTGCTTTAGAGAGAAAATCCTTTGTGACCAAGCTCACCATAAGGAAGGCTGTCTCCTAAGCCTCAGTGTAGGTTAAGATCCTTTGGACTCTTTGATATCCCATAGGTACTGGAACTAAGCACTAGACAATGACGTACAAGCTACTAGGCAATCCATTGGTCAACAGTTAAATCCCTTGCTCTTCTATTTGTGTTCTATCTGGCTGACTGGCCTTGTTTTCTGAAGCAGGTTAGCAGCCCCTCGGCATGGATCTCCTTCCCTCCACGTGTGCCTTTCCATTCCTATTTTCTCACCTTTAAAAAGTACCTGAAGACTTATTTATTCTCCAGCTGCTTTTAGGATCCACTGCTGGTTTCTTTTAAGGTGTTTTTTCTCCCTCCTTACCTTTCTCTTTTAAAATTGTTTTTAAACAGATTTATGTTTTAAATGAATTTTATGTTTTGTTTTATTTGTATGCTGTAAGCACACTGGATGCCGTTTGGCTGAAGGGTGATATAAACATTAAATTATTATAATTCTTACTATTCTTTTATTCTCTGCTCTTCTTTTATTCTCTGCTCTTTATTATATGCTATTCTTTTATTATATGCAAATTCCAGGTCCCCAAGCAGCAACCAAGACATGCAAAGAGTATCAGCTATCATTATGATTGCAACCCCATTTGCAACCCCAGCATACAGTCAGGAACCTTTGCTATGCATACTTTTTAGGTGGCAAGAGATAAGCATGCATGCAAAATCTGACTGCTTGTACAACATGGGGATCAAGAGTAAAAACTGATCCTTGTATGCAGCAATCTGGAAAGTATTTTCTTGTTTGAGCCAGCTTCTACATTCCTAATGAGCAAGAGGGCTGCTGCCCAAATGTTTATTAGAAGGGGAGGGGTTCAAGAGGCTGTTCAGTCCCCTTTCTGACATGGCTCCGCCCCCTGAGGAATGTTGTGATGTCATGACACTCCAAAAGAGGTGGGGTAATAGTGAAGTCAGGAGGAGGGAATAAGTATTGCACCACTTTATCTTCCCTCTCGGTGCCCATGCTGAAGCTAATTCAAGCTTCATGCTCAGACAGCTCCATTAACTAAGGAACTCGAAGCTAGAGGCAATTCTGAAGTTGACATGTGATTAACATTTTACTGCCACTACTTCTCATTTATATTGGTAAGAGGCAGATTTGCAAAGGTACTGACTATTTATGTGGCCAAAGACAAATCATTTCTCACAACCCAAATACCACTATCAGGCCTAGGAAACTGAATAGAAGCAGCCTCTATTTCAGTGAGATGCTCATCAACAGGCAGGTTTTGTGCTGAAATAGGTAGGTTTTCAAGATACACATGACTTAGACATATAAATTCCATTAAGTGCTCTGTCCCCACAGGTTAAAAGGACTCAGAAAAGATACAGCAACAGGTGTATGAGCTCCAGCTCTGAACACCTTTAGGCTGCAGTCATTTTGGTACCTAGTTAAAGGAGTTTCCTAGCATGCCTAGCAAGAAATTGAATGCGGTGCAGTGCACCAGGCGGAAAACTTCATTTGCTTAGAATACTCATTCTGTTTGCTGAATGTAGGATAAACATGCAAGGTTTGATTACGTACAGCTGTCTAAGCTTTGTCTTAGATAGCCTCCTCCACTCACCAGGCTGGGGCTAGGGAAACTAGTCACTTGCATCCCTTCCAAAATAAACTCCCCTCTCCTTCAAACAGAGAATCTACAAGCTGTCAGGCAAAAAGCCTTGTGCATCCATATCTTTCAACCTTCCAAGGTCTCAGTGCCAGATACCATGTGTGACTAAAATCCAAAATCAGGGCCAGATTTTTTTTCCCCATGCAGGGAGGTTAGAATGCTGTAGAAGCCCTCCCTTTAGAGTCAAGAGTTTGTTCTGTGGCCACAGTCACTTTTGTGATGCTTTGTGTCTGATGCAAATAGCTTACTAATACAATAATGAAAGAGAAGGCATGGTGGATTTTTATGAAACAAGGGTTTCTGTGGCACTAAAATGTATAGCTTTCTTGAAATGAGAGATTTTTGAAAATTCTCACTTTATTCAACGAGACCTTTCAGAAATACCAGCACTACTAGAGCAGCAGTCACCTTAATTAAGCCAACAGTGAACTAGGTGCTGCAAAAAGACATTTTCAATTGGGTTTTGCCTGTGTAAACCCATTTTTAGACAAACATAATCCCAGAGAGTAAAGCTGTTCAAGGTCTATCAAATTTCAACCAGCCTCATGATGCAGAGGTGTCGCTATGTTGGAAGTGGAATGGCCTCCCCATTCTCCCACCCCATGTGCAGCTGCCCCAGGGGGCAAGAGTCTCCCCAAGTTTGTGGGCCCTGCACTGCCTGCCCCTCGTATTGCTGTGCCTTTTTGATCATGACCCTATTTGCATATAGCCACACCCCAGTCTGGGGTCTCAAGACTCTCACACACCTTTTGGGAAGCTCCAATCTATTTCAACACTGTAGAGTCACCAATAGTTGCTGTTAGTAAAGATGAAGAAATAATGGTGAGGAATTCATCACATCTATAAGTACATCTCATAGTAACCTTTCTGTTCTCTGTTCTGTTTTCATTACAGCTTATTGGCAGCAAGTGGAGGGAATCGGCGGACTGCAAATGTAGTGGCACATGGATTTGCCAACCTTTTTATTCTTGACAAGAAGACCCTCAACGAAATCTTGGTGCACTACCCTGACTCTGAGAAAATCCTAAAGAAGAAGGGAAAGTGTGTTTCTCCAAATAGCTATAAATCATCTTGTTTAAATAGAGAATGGAGACATTTTATAATTTTTATATATAGGTTGCATTGGTAGATTTCATGGATTTGTCATGGTAGATATGCCAAATAATCTTGGCAATGGGAAAAATAATGACGTTATATGTTTAAACCCAACTCCCCTTTTTGGTAAGGTGAACAAAATTGTAAATGTTCAGAAGCAGAACACAACTGGATGTAACTGCTTTTTCTTGCTGTACAAGAAAAGACAGAAAGTGCATTGTTCTATGATTGATTGTCAATCAAAAGCGTTTTTCATAGGTGGGGAGTGGTAGGTTGTGCCCAGAGTTGCTGAGCCTGTTGGCAGGTGACTTTCTGCTTCTGCAGACAATTTCAGAAAACATGTGGGTGCACATCAGGCAGGTTTTAATGGAAGGCCTGATAAAATCAGGTCTAATTTCAGTGGTTACACTCAGAGTACAGAGATTCTGAATATAAGATCCACTGCTTTCCCTCCTGTTTGGAAAGCAGATCCCCACTTACCTGCTGCTCCTGCCAGGCCTGAGAGCAGAGAAAAATTTCACTCAGCCAGTTCTCTTGAAACACAGAACAAATAATGTCCTGGGCCTAAATGCATTTTAAATATAGAAAGCTTTACTGAGGGTCTAAAAACAGAGTACAGCAGAAAGAGAAATATCGAAGTCTGTCCAAGCCCTGGGTGGGAAAGAAAAATAGGCCAAGCAATTTAGCACTGGCAAAGCAGGTGATATTTTTGGTGCTCTTGAACTACTATTGTACAGTGGCCTAGAGTTGGTATCAAAGTCCAGGAGCTGCTGAGATATCTTCCCCAAACTCTACAAGGGAAAATAGAAGAATCAGTGAATATTAAAAGTTACAGTGAAAAAATGCAGATAAAGGAGGTACATTAATTATCAATGCCCCTCACTGGACCCTCACATGAGTGGATTTTATTCTATCATGGTGTTAGATGTTCAGGTGTTAGCACCTGCCCAAGGAACTTCTATGGGTGATTTCAGACGTTACGAGATCACAGTCAACCGCGCTCAATTCCACATGGTGGCTGTGATCGGGTAACGTCTGTTGGGGGAAACGGATGTTTCCCCCCAGATGTTACCACGGCATGGGATTGCATTCAACACGTGAGCGGCCAAAGCGGCGGGACCGGAGGCCGCCGCATGTCGAATGCAATCCCATGCAGGACCTCGGGCCGTGGCGAATCCGGCCCGACACGGCGGCCGCATTGGCCCCGGCGTCCGCCCGTCTCCCCTGAGGGCGGGCATCAGGGAGCGTGGAGGGGGCGGGGCCGTGCGGCCACACGTTGCGCCGCGCGGCCCCACCCCCTCCCAATTCCCCGCCGGGATCCCCCGGCATGTCTGATATGGCATGACGGGGTGACCCTGGCGGGGAATGACTGGGGTGATTTCGGTTGGCCCCGTAACGTCTGAAATCACCCTATATGAGGGGGAGGGAAGAATGGCTTCTCAGAAGGAAGTTCCACAGAGACCAGACACCTGGTATTCAGGAGTTTGGCTTTAGAGCCATTGGGAAATATCCAAGTGAGGAGCCTCTCGCCTATGTAAATTGGGGCTGAGGGCCAGGTATACCACAGACTACAGCAGGCCAAGTTTTTAAAGTACGAAAGCCCCATGACTCTGGCAGATGTCAATGAGTCCACGCTAGCCATAGAGAACTGCTTAATGCTTATTAATTCCAGATTAGTGCTGGAATATTAATGATCGTGTAAACAGTTATCCCTGAATGACAACTCTGCTGGAATGGCAAATCCGGATTTACAGCTACTTTGGAATAATTCTGTATGCGTAAAAGCAGCCTTAGAAACATGAACAAAGACTGAAGGAGCTGAAAGTGAGATGCGAGTCCCTGGGCTATTGTCACTCTGATGGACTAATGTTCATTGGAACCATTCTCAGCTATGGGAGACACGGGATTTGACTAGATGATCCTGGTCCAACTCTCCAGCTCTGTGATATATTTCCAGTCCTCAAAGACACAGGTGAAGGCACCAACATGGAAAGAGATATTTACTTGATAACGCTCACCATCAATGTTGCTAGCCACTGGTGGAAGAGACTGGAGCCCCAGATGTTTAAGGCAGAGCCCCAGACCTCTCCAGCAGAACTCACCCTCCCTGCTGCTGCTAATTTTATTATTTTTTATTTTATTTTATTAAAACATTTGATATCCTGCCCCTCCTGCCAAAGGCTTCTCCTGCCCCAGCCCTGACCCCTGCCAGAACAGAGCAGCAGCAGCAGATGCAGCAGCTGGATGTGTAGAAGTCTGTGGTTTTTTCCCCTCCCCACAGCACATCACAATGCTCTGTAAGAGGCGCGGCCATGTTGGAAACGGGCATGGCCATACCAGAAAGAGATGGGATAAAGGGTGAAAACAAACAGGCAGTCAGCATACCAGTCGCACGTCCTGGGGAGAGGGGGTTGCCCTCGACCGGGACAGGTCAGGGAATGGTATGAATGTTTTCCTGGCCTGACCCAGCTGGGGACAAGGAGCAATGTGCAACCAGCAGGCCCCATCCCTGATACGATGGGCAGCCATAGCTGCCAATAACAGGCAGCCATGGTTGGCGGCCATGGCAACCTCCCATGCCAGGGATGGGTTGGCACAGAAACAGACATGCCCACCCAGGTTGGCCCACTATGGCCCACCTGGGCAGCCCTTGGACCTGGACTGTGGGCTCAGTTCCTTCCAAGCCCATGTTTCTGGGCCAGCCACCTACCCCTCTGAGGTCTGTACTGGATCCACATCTGGCATCCAGGAAACAGAAATGCAGGTGAAGCGCTGTCTCAGGCATGCCGTAGGGGGCCAAACTGGGCCAGCGTCATGTCTATTAACACCCAAAGAGACTCTCTGTACCTTTCTGCCATGGCCACACCTGCTTTGAAGTGTTGTGCTATTACAACACTTGATGGGGTGGGGCACTTGTCAGAAAGGGGGCAGGACAGTCCCAACACTAGCCATGCCCCTGGTTCTCACTCCCACAAGTATTGCAAAGCATGTATAGTACTTCGAAGGACGAGGTCCATGAATCACTGACAAAACTCCCAATCAAAATGTGGTGGTGGTGGTGGTTGTTAATAAGAACATGAATTGGCTTTCAGATAACGCACACAGCTAGCAGTACAGGCAGCAGCTAGAAAACTCACATATCCCATAGCAGCAATGGAGCATGTACTCTTGTTGACAACTTCATCATACAAGAGCTCTCCTTGACATGACCTTGTGTTTCTTTTATCTGCAGCATGCGAGAAGTAGATTTCAGAATTAAAACCCAAGCCAGAGGCTTGTCCTGGGTGCTCATTGGGGAATGCCTGCTCTAACCAATAGGACTGTGATAACGCACCTTTAGAAAAAGTTGCCAGATTTTGTTACACTGAGTTTTAGTTTGAGTTCTCACTACTCGGTTGTCTTTCCTGTAGGATGCTGCAGAAGAAGACGGGCAAACCTGTTGGAGGGCCACAACAACCAGCCAAAGGCTTTGCCAACCTGTTTGCAACGAAAAAAGAGACACCAAAGATGTTCAAGGCATTTGCCATAGGAGGAACAAGTGGCCTTGCTGCACTGCTCAAGCTTAAGAGAGAGCAAGTAGTCCAGGTAAGAACAGATACAGGAAAATACAGCAGGCGGCTTAGAGCAGGCAACTAATACATAGGGAAAAGCCCAAGGGAAGAATGCACAAAAGATGATCAGAACCAAAGCAGGAGATTTTTAAAGTCACAATTGGTATGGTCAGTTCAAGTTTGTTCTCAAGGGTGGTAACTCTGGAGTAGCTGCCTCCCTCCTATGTTCACATGACCAGAGGTCAAATACATTTTCCACTTCCCCATCTCCCTGTTTGGAAACTTACAAAGAACGGACAGCAGGGAAAGCTGGAATACCAAGCAGTTATCTCCAAGCAAGTGCTCATGAGAACATGTCCTTTGGGACCTAACTCCTAGTGACGTCTAATAGGTGAGTGATAAAAACCATTCAGAGTTTGTGTTTTATAATACCTGTTCAGCATGAATTTCATACATGTGACATACATGACATGCGACACAGACAAGAACCAGGATGATGGTTTTGCCATGGCCCCCGTGTGCATCCTCTTCAAAATTGAGGAGCATGCTGCGTGCTCAGGCTAAACTACAAACATGTGATGGGCCCTGGACCAATATGTGTGATATGAGTGAATCAAAGTTTTCACCCAGTTTCCTGTCTATGACAGAATGGAGCATCTCATTCAATCCGAATTCTGATTGGACAAAATGAAAAAGAAACACACGCACAAGATGGTGGCTGCCACGTTGCCATGTCAGCAGCCATCCCAATTTCACAAAACATTTCCGTGAAATTGGAGTGGCTATTTCAAGCCTAATGTGTATGTGCCATCTATGGGAGGGTTCTTGTATGGCCATGACCACCCACCCCCTTCAGATTCCCACTTGGCTCCCTGCCACCAGGAAAGGAGAAGAGCAGGGAACACAACCGAGGTGCAAGGCTCAGCATGCTAGTCCCCTGGCCCATTGGGCTTCTTTCCACATTGTGGCAGTGCTTAGCCAGGGCTGTTCCTCAGGGCCATCTCCGAGGAACAGCCTGGGCTAAGCACTGTCATGGCCTGTGCTATGGCCTCCAGACCAGAGTAAAGCGGGCCATCATGTCTGATGGCCCGCTCAGACTTACCCCAGTCTGGGTCCACGGCAGTCCTGGGCACCCGCAGTGGCCTCATAGGTGATTGGGCGGGCCACTCCTGACATCGCTGAGGTGGGGTATGCAGACACACATCTGCACATCACGGCGCTACCTCCCCGGCCTGGCCCGCCATCACATTTGTTCAGTGGCCAGGCCAAATGCTGCTCAGAGTGAGGGCCCTTACTCTGGGCAGGATTAAAGCATGGCAGTGCTCAGTGCTATCACGTATAAAAGCACCCTCTGACTGTTGGGGGCTTGGAGTCAATGGCAGGGAATGGATCTTTCCATTATGAGCAGTTATGCCCTTCTGTGAAGCAACTGAAGGTGGCCACTGTCGCACAGGATGCTGGGCTTGATGGACCCAGTATGGCACCTCTTGTGTTCTCATAATGGTTCTCATGAGGCTATGCATCTAGTTGACCATCACACGGCAGCTCCTAACTACCACAACCATAGGTGGTGCATGGGCCTGCCTTCTGGAGAGGCTAAAGCCAACAAGTCCTTAGCTCCACCCTTGACCCACAAACTCCATATCCTTGACACACTTCCAGTCTCTTGTCCATGCTATCTATGAGCAAGATCCTCCTTAGGTTTTCCTGGGATACCAGAGACTGGCTGGGAGACCCCTTCTGCTGAGTTTTTATTAGGCAAACAAGACAAACTCAAACCCTCCTATAAACAAACAGGTATAAAACTACCAGGTTCCTAGGCTACTGTTGAGTGCCCTGGCAAGTATTAATCTAAATGTCACAAGGGATATGAATTAATGTCAAAGCATAGTTCTTTCTGTTCAAGCCTACACCTTTTCCCTGTGAAGAAAGTTTAATGAAGCTGTTTAGCCAAAGATGAATGAATGAAATATACATGCACAGAGCTCACTTTTGAAAGGAATACATTAAAATATTTCCCTTACAGGACCCTATTTTAGAGAATATGCATGTCAGCACTGTTCACGTTTACTTATCTGCCAGGTGAAACTATTTGCTCCAACTTCTCCACTTACCCAGTAGCGAGTGCTAAAAACTGTTACAGAGGTGGGCTAATGGCATCTGGAGAGCTGCATAAGGCTCTTGGGGACACCTTCCAGAGGTGACTGCCTAGGGGTTGTGTCCATGCAGCTCCCTTAGGAATAAGAGACATCCACCACCATTTTGGCCACTGGAGTCTCATAGGAGTGTGCCCTGTGTTGCTATTACTGCTGTTCAAACCCACCAGACCATCTGGAATTCTGAACTTTGATGTGAGGGGGAGTGTCAGGGGTGGGAGATAGCTTCACTGTCCCATCCCCAGGATCAGGGGATGCCACAATCAAAGTAATGCATCTTGTGGCTCTTGGGCTTGTGAACTTCACCCACTCCTGATCGCTAGAGATGTACAAGTCTTTATTGTTATGATAATGAAAATTGTTTCCATATCCAGGCTGGCCAATTATCATCACAATCACATCCTACAGCACCGTGACAGAGGACATAAGAGAATCTCTATTGGCTCTTTCCTAAACAGATGCTTCAAAGTTAACTTTCCAGTAACAAGCGGGGGAGAGAGGTTGGAATGGTCACAGCACAGAATTAGGATATTTGGTTGACATTACTGCTGGCCAATTGTCATCACAAACCGATCTTATACCACAGTGACACATAAAAGAATCTCTGGCATAGGCTCATTCTCTGCATATGCTGTACAGGCATATAAAATCGTGACCCTTTATCACATCTTTCCAATATTTGGCAGAGATGCTCCTGAAGGTGTGAACCACAAGCCTGCAAATTTTCATGTTCACTGGTTGGACTACAAAGATGTTACAGTCAGACATGCATTTATAAGTTAATTGCTTATACCACCAGAATCCTTTATCTAATCCTTCTGAAAGTTGGCATAGATAGTAAACTTGTAGAGGGATAGAATCTTGCCAGGTGTCATCCACATTAGATGGTAGACAAAGAAGTTACAGCCAGGAATGTATATGCAGATTTTTGCAAAATAACATAATTCAACTGCTTATAAAGTTTGATTCCTTTATCCAGTCTTTCTGAAATTTGGTACACATAATGCCTTCCATTGGGGATATAATCCCTCCAGGTTTCATCCAAATATAATGGGGAAAAAAAGTGTTACAGCTAAAAATGTTTTCAATTGAAACCAATGGAAATAGAAAATGAAAGCAAAAAGAAAAAAGAAAAATGACATGGGTCCTGGGTGCACACCTGTACTGATCTCCTAACTTTTACCTCTCCTAAAGACACCTCTGAGAGTCTAGGGAGTTTGTTTCCTTTCCAGATCCTAAACAACGTTTAATGTTTCATTCCAGGAACAAGAAAAGGAAAAAGAAAAAACTCTTCCTAAGCCAGAAGAAGAGAAACCCAAGCCAGCACCTGTACCCCAAGATCGTCAGGCCCAGCCTAAACCCTCTAAACCAAAAGAAGAGCCGGCTGCACCCAAACCATGTTTGCACCGGGGAACCACCAACAAGTCTCTCATCATTACCATGGCTCCTTCACCCACAGCAGGGGAAGGAGAGATCCTCACTGTTGAAGTCAAGGAAAAGGAGGAATAGATGGTGAATTGGGGGGTGGGGTGGGGGACAGGTTACAATCTCACCAAGGGCCAAGAGGACACAGGGTGGCTTTGCTTTAGAGGGCAGAACTATAATCTTCTCCGTCCCAGAGACACTGGTTAGGTGCTTTGGAGAATATTACTACTTTGTGCGGTGCTAGCTCAACCACAGGCTGCACTCTTAACTCTAGTGATTTGCTTTATTCATGCTCTCCCCCATCTCTAACTCTGTGTTGCTCCTGATTTTGCTTTCCCCTTTCCTCCTGCTTGTCTCCTCCTTGCTGCTCTTCCTCCTCCTTTTCCTCCTGGTTAGCTTGATTGTCATTTCACTCAGGTTGTTTTTCTATTTTCTCTTCTGATTCCCTGTAATCATTCTTTACCTCCTTACAGTGTCACTGCTGCTGAGGTTGTTTATGTACCTGCTAGTTTGTTTGTTCCCTGCTTTTGTAATTTTAATAAATAACTTGATGATGTGGCCAAGGTGGGGGCTTGGTTCCACTTCAGTTCATGGTAACATGTTTGGTCTCTGTCTGGTCTTCAGGAGGCAGGGAGCCACATGGCAAAACCATCATCAGTAGAAATCAAGGCAACAGTCAGGTTAGGATTTATGACACATTATTTATTAATTATTATTATTATAAACATTTATATAGCACTAGCCATGTGCCTGGCACTGTACAGAACATAGAAATAGATGCGGTCCCTGCCTGTGGCTTACAATCTAAAAGACAAGGAGGGGGAGACAGGAAGAGGGGACAGTGGGAGAGACAGGGGAGAAGACAAACAAACATTCAGGCGGATGCGAAGTCTCAGGTGCGTGTGCTTGGCTTGGTTACAATCAGGTTGGTTGCAGCAGTCTGCAGAGGAGGGCAGACAGTAAGTATATGGGGAACGACTAGCAGGCATTGGGAAAGGCGGCGAGGAAAAAGTGGGTCTTGAGGAGGGATTTGAAGGAGCGGAGGGAGGGGGCAAGGCGGATGTGGGTAGGGAGGGAGTTCCAGGCATGGGGGGCAGCGAGGGAGAAGGGTCGAAGGCGGTTAGGTGAGCAGGAGAAACGAGGGAGAGTGAGGGAGGGGACAGAGGAAGAGCGGAGAGCGCGTGCAGGAGTGCGTAGGGAGATTAGGTCCGAGAGGTAAGGGGGAGCTTGGTTGTGGAGTGTTTTGAACGTGAATACCAGGAGTTTAAACAGGATACGTTCAGGAAGGGGGAGCCAGTGAAGAGAGAAGAGGAGAGGCTGCACATGGTCGAAGCGACGAGCAGAGTGAATGACCTTGGCAGCAGAGTTTTGGATTGCGATAAGGGGGGACAGGTGAGAGCGAGGGAGGCCAGCAAGGAGGAGGTTGCAGTAATCGAGGCGAGAGATAACCATGGCATGAACAAGGGTTTTGGCCGAGGAGGTAGAGAGAAAGGGGCGGATCCGAGCAATGTTATGGAGGGCGAATCGGCAGGATTTGGCAACAGAGTCAATGTAAGGTTTAAAAGAGAGGTGCGTGTCAAAGATGAAGCCCAAGCTACGGGCTTGGAGAACAGGATGGATGGTGACTCCATCGATGCAGATGGGCAGGTTAGAGGGAGAGGAAGAGGAGGGAGGAAAAATGAGGAGTTTGGTCTTGGCCATGTTGAGCTTGAGTTGACGTCGGGACATCCAGGCGGAGATATCAGAGAGGCAGTTGACGAGGCGTGAGTGGACAGAAGAGGAGAGAGAGGGGGTAGAAAGATAGAGTTGGGTGTCATCAGCGTAGAGATGATATTGGAATCCGTGGGAGGCAATAATTTTGCCAAGGGACAGGGTGTAAATAGAGAAGAGGAGAGGGCCAAGGACAGAGCCTTGGGGGACCCCAACCGAAAGGGGGAGGGAGGAGGAGTTTGACTCGGGGAGCGAGACTTTAAAGGAGCGGTCAGAGAGGTAGGAGGAGAACCAGTCAAGGACAGAGCCACGGAAGCCCAAAGAGTAAAGCGAGTCTAATAGAAGCAAGTGGTCGACAGTGTCAAAGGCAGCAGAGAGGTCAAGGAGGACAAGAATGGAGTAGAGGCAGTTAGATTTAGTGACAAGTAGATCATTGGTGATCTTGGCCAGGGCAGTTTTAGTAGAGTGGAGGGGGTGGAAGCCGGTTTGGAGAGGGTCCAGGGTACAAGCATGAAAGCAGGAGCCACCTTTGAGAGATTGAATGGGCTTACACTAGGATTCTGGCATGGGGTAAGTCCTGTCAGAATTAGCTCCTCCACTAGCCAGCACTCATTTACTAGCATAGGTGCAGCTAAGGAGGCAATAGCTCAGTTAGAACTATCTAAAACGCAGGAAACCCCTGAGAAGACAGGTTGGAAAGGAAAAGGTAGAGCTTGCAAGAGGCACATGCAGAAGTCCCCAGGGCACTGGGTGAGCGTCAAAGAGCTGGGGGAGACAGGGCCTCTTGATTTGTAAGAGAGAAGCCAGGGTCTGCAGCTCAAACATCCCTGGGGGATACTCTAGTAGGGGGGTGCAATTCATTTTGTTTTGTTCAGTCACTAAAATTAATGAAGCCCCAATCGTTTTAGTAACTAGGAAATGAAAACTAATGAACTGGGAAATGAATAAACCAGAAGACAAATGAAATCTTTGAATCGTATTCAAACAAAAGTGATTGAGAATTGAATTGAAACACATGAGATTTGAATTGAGAGAGATGAATTGGGAAATAAATGAACCAGAAAACAAATAAAATCTCATTTGGTTTTCTGATTCATTTATTTCCCAATTCATCTCAATTCAAATCTCATGTGTTTCAATTCAATTCAAATCTCATTCATTTTTGTTTCCAATTCATTTGCCAACTACCACAGATCAAACTGTAAGTAAACAGCAGAGGGGAGTGGGAGCAGACACGTGAGGCAGTCAGGAGAACTGATTGACATTGCTACTGACCAATTGGCAAGCAATTGGCTAATCTCCATGGCAACAGTGGTGCACACAGAAGAGATATCCTTGGATAGGACTTTCTTTGCACATGCAAGTTCCAACGAATCAGAGGGGGTTGGGGGGAGGGCACTGGAATCAGCAAACCCTTTGGAGGCTCCCCTGTCAACTCACTTTGTGTCTGCAAATTAGCTCTCTCTGTGCTTTGCAGAGAGATACTTCTGCTTTTGGTGTGGTTTCTGCTTTTGCCTGGGTGATCTTTCTGCAAGAGATGCTCGGGGGTGCCAATGCTGCGCTGCTGGGGTGATCTCTCTGCAAGGGGACACCCTGAGGCATTTGAGAGTGCCACTGCTGCCCCACTGGGATTTGGAAGGGCAACTGCCCCTGCTTTGTCTCAGGGAGTCTTGTATGCCCTGCCAGAATCAAGTGTCCTCCCCCCTTTCTCATAATTATCTATATGCTGCTCACTGCACTAGATGGGTTATTTAATAATATAATTATTCTGCTTCCTGGGGGAACATTTTGTGCAACTTTAAGCCTTGTTAGACTTGAGGCACCATTGTCTCCTTCTATGCTAGTACTTGCCTGGCACCAGCTGCTGGTCAGGGTCTGCTCTGTTCTCTGCCCAGGTGTTGTGTGCTGGTCTGTCTGATATTTCAACCTGGGGTACTCTCTGCAACTTGATGCCCTAACACACTTTGGGGTGCCAGTGCTGATCTGACGGTGTGATGTCTGCAAGTACAAATCCCTCCTTTCCAGGGGTTCATTCATAACAATATCATAGCTAGAGATTTGAGAGAGAGCAGCTTGTAAGAAAATGCAAATCCTGATGATCCATGGGTAGGAAGATATGGACAGGGATTTGTAAGAGTGTAGGCTGTGAGAAAATGCCACATGCGACATCTTACTAGTCTAACCTCTCTCTGGCTCTCAGCATGATCCAGGGGTAGGAAAATTGCCCCTGCCTTTTCTGCCCCAGGGCCAAAACCAACTGTCCTTCCTGTTTCCATTATAATTATGCTGTAATAATTAGCCTTGTCAGATCTGGGGCATCACGGTCTCCTCCTATGCTAGTGCCTAACTAGCACCTGCTGCTTGCCAGGGTCTGCTCTGTCCTCTGCCCAGCTGCTGCGTGCCAGCCTGTCTGTGATATTTCTACCCCCGGGGCAGTTTGTGGAAGTTTGGGGAAAGAAAGTGTGTTAGAAGGACATTAAATCCACTTTTGAAAGTTTTGAAAGTCTTGGGGAATGTTTCCCATTGATTTCAATGGGAAACGAAGATAAGATGAAAGGAAGGGTTAAAAGTCACTAAAATGGAGTTTTTCAAAATGAAAATGAAAGGGAAAACGAAAACAAGTGATGTTCCTGGTGGGAACAGCTAAATCAGGGGTGGGGAATCCTCTTTTCCTTTGTGAGTCACTTTTGTACTTAAGAAACAAAAGACCATACAGGGCTGAGGGGGTCTTGCTGAGGTGGGGGGAAACTCAGGGTCATGCTAAAGGTAGTGAAAGAAATGGGAAAGGGGGGAGGAGGTAGAGAGATGAGGGTGCACACTGAGGGAGAAGACACCGAGATTTATGCGCTCAGAAGGGCTGGATCCATGGGACAAATCCACGAGCCAGAAGGGGGCCATGTAATAAAAGACCATGGGCTATATTTGGTCCTCGGTTCCCCATCCCTGCACTAAATAGTATCCCCATCCCTGCACCCCAGTATCCGTGAGTGATCAACATGGGGATGAACAGAGCAACAACGCTGATTCTGGTGGGTAGAAGGTTACCCATGCAGAGAGTAAACCCATTACAAGACCAAATAAAAAGCAAGAGCAAAAACATCTTTGCAATAGCCTCTTAGATATCTGCCTGAAGGCATGCTAGCTCAGTCCAAGAGAGAGACTCTCTCAAACTGTTGATCACAAGCCACAACCCACTTGGGGTCATGATCTTGACTAATATTTGATTATTCGTGATGGTCTTTTTGCTATCTGGGTTGTAATACCTGAGAGACCGCCTGCCCTACCATGCCCTTTTGTACCGAGAGTGCCCTGCTGCCGATTCCTTCAGTTACTCATGTCTATAGGATGGCGGTGCTCAGGGGGACATTTGCGGTAGCTGCCCCAGTTCTATGGAACTCCCTTCCTTGGGAGTTCAGTTAAGCCCGAGCATCTTCTGGAGACAGTAAAAAACATTCTTGTTTGGCAAAGCATTTGGTAGGTGGGGATAGGGATTGGGGCTGGTTGGGAGATTATATGTGGTTGTGGGGAGGGGATAAGGACGTTTTGGGAGGGGGGGTTATGCGTTTGAACAGGTTTTATTAATTGTAAGCAACCCTGTGCAGCATATACATTTAAATAATAAAATTAATAAATACATAAATTGAAATTCTCAGTTCAATGTGTGGTGGCGGCCAAAAAAGCAAGCAGGATTTTAGGAATTATTCAGAAAGGGATAGAAAATAAAACTGAAAATATCCTAATGTCTATTGTGCAGCCACACCTTGAATATTGTGTGCAGTTCTGGTCACCTCATCTCAAAAAAAGATATAGTAGAAATAGAAAAGGTAGAGAGAAGGGCAACATGGAATGGCTCCCATACCAAGAGAGATTTGATTGGTTAGGGCACTTCAGCTTGGAAAAGAGATGACAGAAGGGATATGATAGAAGTTTATAAAATCATAAGAGTGGTGTGCAAAAAGTAAATAGGGAATGGTTATTTACCCTGTTAAACAGTACTAGCACTAGTAACCACGTGGGCCAACACAAGCCAGCACATATGTTCAGACCCACCAACAAAACCTATGAAACTGTTAGTAGATTTAAAACAAATAAAGCCATTTTTCACTCCATGTACAATTAATGTGTTGCCAGAGGATGTGGTCAAGGCCAGTAGTATAGCTGGGTTTAAGAAAGGATTAGATAAGTTCTTGGAGAATAGGTTCATTAACAGCTATTGTTAGGAAATAAACGAGTTTGCTGTACCTCACTTTACCCCAAATGGGATCGAAGGTCACCAATTAACAAGCCAAAGTATGTGGGTACAACTCAATTTTATTGGATAGACACATAACATCTGGACATGGCAGTGTTACCAGTTAAGAACTCCAGTAACCCAACCTAGGATATGTTACATGTCAGAGGCCACGGTCTGAGATGCAAGCTGGTTCAGAGGAGGGGGCCCAGCAGATAGCTGGACAGGAGTCTCTGGATCTTTGAGAGTGACGGTAAGGGTCAGAAGTCCACGCAGGCTCACTGCAATGCTAGTGGCCACAAACGCCAGTGACAAGAGATAAGGTCCAGGGCGTTTCCTTTTATAGCTTTATTTTTTATGAATACATGTTGCAGGGTCCCCTTTATGAGCATGCCAGATGCAGAAACAAACTGACCATTCATCTCTCTATCGCTTGGAGCATAGCCATTAAAGCTGCTTTTGCTTTTGGGGAGTTTTTCTCTACTGCTTAATTGCCAGTCTGACCTGCTGAGGCTACCACCCTTTTCTTTCAGACCTTCTTCGTTAGAGAGAGTAGCCATCTGGGGTTGTTATTGTGGCCTTGGAGATACATTCTTCTGCTAGAGTGTGAATTATTTACAGCTTTATTCTCATGGATCTTCTTAATTTGTGCCAGCCTGAGACTTATGCATCAAATTAGCTGAACTGAATTTGTTCAGGTCTCATCCTTCTTATGTCTCTGACCATGACCAAACTGCCTAATTAATTCATAATACTATTATCCAAGTAGGTTTAGGGGACCTAACTTCTGTCAGGAGCTGGGAGTGAACAACAGGGAATGGATTCATTGCAACCTGTTGGGTACTTCTCCAAAACAACTGAAATTGGCCACTGTTGGAGACAGGATGCCCAGCTCGATGGACCATTGGTCTGACCCTTAATAGCACTACTTATGTTCTTAAGTAGAAGCATGGCAGGTCTACCCAGGGGGAAGTACAGCCTGATAAAAAGTACTTTTTAGGGAATGCTTACATAAGCGATCCTTCTCCAGTTTTATGGCACATTTGATACTTAATTGCAACTTATTTTGCAAGAACAAAAGGGATGAATGTGACCATCATGAGATGGAAGCGTGAGCAGAGTTCCAGCTCACAATGGGACTCTGCCATCCAATTGAAGTAGCTGCACCTGCACCTCCCATGCTAAGCAAGACCCTCAGGGGGGACATCTAAGTCCCCTTCCCTCAGGACACCACATCCCCTTCCCACAGCACCCTCCACCAAGCACCTCTTGCACCCCCACCCCCCAGTGAAATGCAATCTAGTTTAGGAAATGGGCGCTTCATACAGTTTAGAAGCATTTAATTATTAGGCACAGTCCTCAGTACACAAACAGTACAAGGCCCCAATATACCATATAATGAGTTGAATTGTTTGAGAAATGAATTTCCAATAGGAATGTAATTCTGCTGTTAGGCTTGCAAGGATCAAGTTCTTGCTTATTTATTTATTTTTTATTTATTTTATATATATATATATATATATAATTTTATTACGGCACTAGCTTGACGCCATGGCCAAAACAACTGAAGCACAAAATAAGTACAAAATACAAAATACACTACATAACAAGAATATAAAACAAAATAAGACCATACACAGCGAGCAGCGTTACTCAAAAGAATAGGTCTGTGATTCAGTACAAAGGGAGAGTAATCCACATACATACATAGCTTAAATTGGTAATTTGATCTCCAAATACCCCTCTCCAAAGTAATAGTCTAATCAGCTATACAATACTAATTTAGTCAGCTATACAGCCTCAGATTATATTAATAGTCTATTCGGCTGCACAGCCGTCATAGGCCCATCCTGGATCACCATCTTTCGCGGTACTGTTCCGCTAAGATGACATATGAAGTGACCATCTTTAGCCCCTGGCTATCACTAATCATCAATATGCTAATAATTTTCCCCTCATCCGTGGGGGGTTCACTTCTGGCCCACAATGGCTTAAGCCAGGTTTCCCTCAAGTTCTCATGAAATGAGCAGTGTAACAAAAAGTGAGCTAAATCATCCACTCCCCCTTCTGAACATTGACACACTCTAAGTGCATAAGGGATATTATTAAAGCGTCCCTGGCACACTGCTGAAATAAATAACTGGAGACGCAATCTCAGAAAAGCTCTGCGCTGCGTCGGGTTTACTAACTTCTTTAGATAAGGCTCAATTCCAAAACATGCTTTAATCCTTGAAAGGTAAGGTGCCACCTTCCAATCTTTCAGGGAGGCCATATCCTCTTGCATGGCTATATCATATAATCGATCCTTGATCATACTACTTTGTTGGTGCTTACTTTTCCCCCAAAGGGAAACCATTGACCACCCCATGGATTGCACATCAGTCATGACCTGCCTTATCCATAAGTATCCCCTCGAACTTTGACATTCCAGTTGTTCCCGTAAACATAGGGAGGGGAGTAAATTTTCCTCAAGTGACAATAATTTAATCCAGTACCTTACCCTCTGTTTTTTTCCCAGTGTCGCAATTGAAAAAAGCCCTGTCTCAGCTCTTAAGATAGAGGCCGGTACACTTTGGGGCAAACCTAGCAGGCTCCTTAGAAATTTATTTTGAACAACCTCCAGAACTTGTCCTTTATTGTCCGGTATTATTTCCGACCCATAGGTCAGCAGCATCTGTATCTTCATTTTGTAAACATATAATATATCCGCAAAAGGAACCCCCCTGGCTTTTCTTGCCAGCCGTAGAATGCCTTTTGCAATTGCTAATGCTTTGAGGGCTAATTGATGTCTATGCTTCCCCCAAATAACCCTATTGGACAACGTCATGCCTAGATAAACATATGAGTCCGTTTGGTGAAGCTCCACCTTATCTATATACCATTTATAGATCCGTTTTTTCCCACCAAAAATCATAATCTGGGACTTTACAGGATTTACAATTAACTCCTTGTCTTTACAATAAGACATCAATCTTTCAAGTTGGTAAAGCAGTCCCCTTCTAGTTTGGGACAGAATTACAATGTCGTCCGCATACATGAGTGCACCAATTGCCTCATTCTTAATTTTTGGGGGGCAACATTTAGAAGTGCTTAACACACTAGGTAAATCATTCACATATAGATTGAACAACATGGGGGCAAGTACGCACCCCTGACGAACCCCTTTATTCACGCTAATTACTTGAGAAAGGGCCCCCTTCTGTCCCACTCTAATCCTGGCAGTGTTCTCTAAATGTAAAGCAATTATCAAATCCAGGAGGTCCTTATCTATCCCAAGATGCAGTAATTTCAACCACAGCTTCTGCCTAGGGACTGAATCAAAGGCCTTCTGGAAGTCTACAAAAGCCAGAAAAAAATTTCCTGTTCTAATTCGAACATATTTATCCAGAATATGGGAGAGGACAAAGCAGTTATCTAGCGTAGAACACTGTTTCTGGAAACCAAACTGCTCTCGTGGTATAAGATGGTTTCCTTCTACCCATTCCTCTAATTGTCTCAATAGAAGTTTAGCAAAAACTTTACCCATAACTGGTAATAAGCTAATTGGGCGGTAGCAGCCTGGATCCGATGGATCACCTTTTTTAAATATGGGGACTATAATACTCTGCCCCCATGATCGCGGAGGACTTTTTTGCACATTAATCTGCGTAAAAAACTTTGTCAATACAGGCAGCCACCAAGAGGGGGCTGCCTGTAATACCTCTGCGATCAAGAAATCCTGACCAGGAGCCTTTGCTTGTTTTAGTGACCCGATCACTATCAACAGGTCCTCCTCTTTTACTTGGGGGTCAAAACTCTTCTTCATTGATCTGTATTGCTGCACTGGGGCTTGAAAATCATTCTCTGGGGTGCCTGCATACAAGACCCCAAAGAAATTCTCCCAGCACGCCATACTTATCTGAGACCCCATACTTTGAGACCTAGGCCTTAAGCCTTTATTTATCAGGGCCCAAAAGCACCGCAAGTCCTTCTGGTCTGCTGCTACCCTTATCCTAGCCCACATATAATTTGAAGCCAGTGTTTTTTTACTTTTAATCAGGGCTTTATAACTCCTTCTGGTATCCAAAAAAACCTTTTTTGCCTGCTCCGAGCTATACCAGACCCATTGAGCTCTAGAGCTAAGGAGAGCACGTTTTAATTTTTTACATTCTCCATCATACCAGTTATTTAGACGCGGAACCCTATCCCTCCACTCCTTGGACAGAACTTCCCTTTCTAAGACACACACAATCCCCTCATAACACAGATGCAATTGTTCCATATCCAGATTATTTACATTAGTCATTTCCTCCTTCATCTGCACCAGCCGAGGGCTCCAAAGTATTTCTAGCAGCTTGGCCAACACTGAATTGGACCACCTCACTCCAACTCTTCCTATATTTGACATATATGCTTGGGAAATAGAAGCCCCCCTTAAGTTTATATTTACTGCCAGGGCTTGATGATCTGACTCAGGTCTGGGTACTAATCTAAATGAGGAAAAATATTCTAACTGTGTCAGATAGACCGCTATATAATCTATGGTACTCCTACCATTTTTGTTAATAAAGGTAAAGTCCCCTTCGGGGTCCCCTAACCCATTCCCATTCAATACCAGCAAGCCATTCTCACCCAGAAAATCGATCATACATTTCCCTGACTCATTACATACACTATCCCGCGACTTCCTTCCGCTTATTCCCCTCTCTTTACTTAACAAAATTTCCATATTCAGGTTCTCCACACCCAATCTCGCGTTCCAATCCCCTGCCATCAAAAAGAGTGCAGAGGGGAACTGGGCCATTAATTGATCCAATATCAGATCCAAAGCACTCCAAATAGTAGTATCGTGGTACACTGAAGAACGCGGAGGCAGATATACATTAAGAAACAAAATAACAAGGCCGGGCTGCACTTCCCAAACCATAGCCTGTACCTCCGATCTATCCAGGTGGATGGCCTTGCCACAATACCCATACTTATCTGTGAGCAATATAGCAAGGCCCCCCGAAACCCGACCCCTATGTTGATCTTTACGCCCAGGTTTTGAATACACATAATAATCCGGTATTACGATCTTATCTTCCTTTGAACACCAAGTTTCCTGAAGTAATATTACATCGAAACTTTTAAGGAATGTAACCCATTCTGGGTCTTCCAGTTTGTTCTTTAACCCTGCAATATTCCATGACATAAATTTTACCTGCAGGGTAGGGTCCTCCATACCATGAGGGAGATGCTTTGTCTTAGAAGATTTTCCCCTTTCTACCTCCCCATTAACCCCTAAATAAGACGCATTCGAAGGAAGCTCCCCCCTATAGATTGATTCCCCTGGCTCACCAAGGAATAAATTTCCATGGGGAGCCTCACTATATCAATCACTGAGTTCGTTCCCCTGGGTCTCTACTAAATCGATCTTTTCATTGGGATCCATCTTTTTAAGGTCCTCTTCCCTGTTAGCCCTATTTACCCCTCCAGAAGTTTGATCCACGCCAGCCTCCACCCTTATATTAGGCCCTTGCTTCCTATATACTTCTATTGTAGTTTGCACCAATTTTCTGATATTTTGACCTTGGGGCACAGCTACCCTTGGGGGAGATGGCTGTCCCAGCTCACTCTGTTCTAAATAACGGGCAGACGTCCATGCCCCAGAAGGAGACTTTGGAATTTGGACGCGCTCTATCTCTTGCTGTTTGTTTCCCTGAAAATCTAAACTTAATATTGGTAATTCTTTCCTGATACGATCTATTTTCTGTATAAGAATGTCCTGCTGGATAATGGACAAATTCTCAAAGAATTGGAGTGAGAGCGGGGCCAACACCCCAATACTCTCATTCCCTAAATAGCCCTGAATTTCTGCCATAAGGGGGTCACAGGGATTGGCTCTATCTACAGCACCGGCTGCTGATGAACTATCTCTATTATCTGATAATAAATCCACTACTATATTATCCGGAGCATGCCCTATACCCTCTGTTTCCATATCTTCTCGTTCTTGATTACCATTTGCGACTAGCGGCAGTGCAGAATCTTCCACACTAGGTTTTGCACGGAATCGTGGATTCATTATTGGAACACAATTTGGATTATCTACTTCTACCTCCTCTTCCTTGTTCTTATTATCCTCCACCACCTTGAAAACTCGGTCTATTGAGACCCCAAACCGCCTTAGATTTTTTCTGGCTAAAAATAACTTATCAACCACCCAAGAGGAGGAGAATTGAACCCTTAAGCACTTGTAATATCTCTCAGAGCTCAAGTATTCCCAATTAATTATCTTTATCTTGTCCTTCCTAATTGTCGTTAGTGCAACAATATTCTTAACGATCTGCTCAGCAGTATCCCACTTTGGGGTATACCCCCATTCCACTGGTCTAATTTTCAGCCAAATGGCCTTATAGTCTATATCCTTATTGCCAGGTGTCTCACAAGGGGGAAATGAATTATGAGTAGGATTTTGACCACAAAAGGCCTGAGACCTTGCCTTTCTTGGGGTTTGCTCCTGGAACTCCAAGTCAACAGTTTGCACATTATTAGGGGCACATTTTGTTACCTTGAATTGGTCAATCTTTCCCAACAAAGTGTGCAACTGACCTTTCACCCCCACCAATGAAGTTCCAATGTCAGCAATGTTGTCAAATAATAAAGCTATCGTTTTAGCAATCAGGTGACACTGATATTTCAATGCCTCCCCATCCGATTGTTCAAGTAATGTATGAGATATACCCTCCCTAAGTTCAGTCAAAACATCCAAACAGACCTGCTTATCAGGTTCCTTAGGAGACTGAGGAAGAGCAGAATCCCTATCTTCCAAGTTCTCCAAGACCTGGGATCGGTTTGCCAGCTCCACAGGTGGATTGTGGGAAGACTGATGGCATGCTTTCCGATGTTTCAGTTGTGGGGTTCCTGCTGGCAGCGGGGATTCCGACCAGCGCTGCCTCTTACGATCCATATTTCCCCTTTTCCTAATATCCTGAGCCGTCCGACTTTCAAAGTATCCCGGCACTCCCGGCCAGCGCCTAAGGCCGCGCGCACAAGGACACGCCCTTGCGTGTGCAGCCCTTAGGTGCGCACGCCCAAGGTGCGTACGCCTCAGTCAGTGCAGAGTTTTATGGGGATCAGGTACCTCCGGCCACGCCCCCACTACAGCTGACAGCCTACTCTGCACTCAATCCCAGCTGTCTCGGCTCTGCTCATGCTGCTCTCACTGGAGTGTTGACTCAGGGCAGCCGGCTTACGGTGCACCAGCCCGCACCCATGGCTTTCCCTCCAATAGTGCCACACAGATGCCTCAGTCAGTGCAGAGTTTTATGGGGATCAGGTACCTCCGGCCACGCCCCCGCTACAGCTGACAGCCTCCTCTGCACTCAATCCCAGCTGTCTCGGCTCTGCTCATGCTGCTCTCACTGGAGTGTTGACTCAGGGCAGCCGGCTTACGGCGCACCAGCCCGCACCCATGGCTTTCCCTCCAATAGTGCCACACAGATGCCTCAGTCAGTGCAGAGTTTTATGGGGATCAGGTACCTCCGGCCACGCCCCCGCTACAGCTGACAGCCTCCTCTGCACTCAATCCCAGCTGTCTCGGCTCTGCTCACGCTGCTCTCACTGGAGTGTTGACTCAGGGCAGCCAGCTTACAGCGCACCAGCCCGCACCCACGGCTTTCCCTCCAATAGTGCCACACAGATGCCTCAGTCAGTGCAGAGTTTTATGGGGATCAGGTACCTCCGGCCACGCCCCCGCTACAGCTGACAGCCTCCTCTGCACTCAATCCCAGATGTCTTGGCTCTGCTCACGCTGCTCTCACTGGAGTGTTGACTCAGGGCAGCCGGCTTATGGCACACCAGCCCGCACCCATGGCTTTCCCTCCAATAGTGCCACCCTTTTATTTTATAAAAGATTTCCATCCCACCCCTCCTGCCCGCAGGGCAGCCCGAGGCGGCAAACAACAAGATAAAACAGTAAAACAATTTTAAAAGTTAAAAATTCCTGCATGCAGGGAAAAACAACCCCCCCAACCCTATTCCCTCCCTCTTGCCAAAAGCCTGGCAGAACAGCCAGGTCTTATATAATCGTCGGGGCAGCCCCACGTAGAGTGCGTTGCAGTAATCCAGCTTCAAGGTGATGAAGGCATGGATGACAGTGCCGAGGTCAGAGTCTGAGAGATACGGCTGAAGCCGCCGGACAAGATGTAACTGCCAAAACGCACTCCCTGCCAAAGTCACAACCTGAGATTCCAAGCTCAGCCATGAATTGAGGAGCACACCCAGACTCCGCATTTGAGAGACCATGGGAGGGCAAACCCCCCCCAACAAGAGGAGATTCAATTACCCCCAGACCCCACAAGCCCTCGCTCACCAACATCACTGCCATCTTGTCAGGATTCAATTGCAGATGGCTCGACCTCATCCAAGCCCCCACAGCTGACAGGCACTGGGAAAATAGGGAGACTGCATGGCCTGGGTCGATGGAAAAGGAGAGGTAGAGCATACTAATGACACCGCATGCCCTGAAACCCTCTCACGATCTCCCCTAACGGCTGCATATAGATGTTAAACAAGATGGGGGACAGAATAGCACCCTGCGGGACTCCACACATGAGGTCCCGGGGGGAAGACGTACACTCCCCCAAGACCACCTGGTGAGTTCTCCCATCCAGGAATGAACAAAACCAGTCCAAGACCATTCTGTCAATCCCGGCATGGTCCTGCAGGCGAGTCACCAACTGAAAGGGGTCAAGGAAAGCAGTGTGGTCCAGATGTTCCTGGAGCTGCCGTGCCACAGTCCGTTCAATAACCTTCCCTAAAAAGGGGAGGTTAGAGACCGGCCGATAACTGGCAGGAGCATCAGCATCAAGAGATGGTTTCTTGAGCAGGGGTCTAACCACAGCATCTTTCAGGCATTCAGGCACCCTGCCCTCCCGAAGGGAGGCACTAACTACCCCAGCCAGCAACGGCCGTAACATCTCCTGGCTGGCTTTCACCAACCAGGACGGGCATGAATCTTGTTCACAAGTAGTGGCATGAACAGATCCCAACAAGAACTCCACATCGGCAGGAGACACCATCTGAAACCAATCCCACAAAACAGGACAGGATGGGACATCCATAGCCCCAAGATGATCCTCGGCAATAACTGTGGTACCGAAATCATGGCGGATGTGAGAGGTCTTATCTACAAAGTACTCAATAAACTGGTCACAGTGGTCACTGGATTGCTCTAGGTCCAGGTGGAGGCAGGCAAGACCGACCAAACCTTTCACCACACGGAAAAGCTCTGCTGGACGTGACTTTGCAGATGCACTAAGGGCAGCAAAGAACTGCTTCTTTGCTGCCTGCACCACCACAGCATAGGCCTTTAAACTGCTCTTATCCTGAAATTGATCGTACACATCGTGCGTCGGGCTCCACCGTCACTCTAACCACCTGCTCTCCCACTTCAAACACCGCAGGCCCTCAGTAAACCAAGGAAACCTGTGGGAGACTCGGGAGGGCAGAGGATGCCTGGGAGTCACTCTGTCAATGGTCTCAGCCAACAAGGTGTTCCAGAAGGCTATGAGATCATAGACAGAGTGGGTGTCAAGGTCCAGGGGAAACTCCCCCAGAGCATTCCGGAACCTATCTGGTTCTGGAAAGTAAGTAATTGTTGAATTACTTACTTTGGCATTATGCAGTACGTTTTGCTCACACAGTTTCAATTTCAGCAATTGCGAGATATCAGATATTTGATCATTTCTTGCATGCTTACAAGAAAAATAAATATGAAATACAAGTGAAATAGATATTAGGAATGCAATTGCAAAGCTGTCTCAACAGAGAATTTCATCTGTTAAAAAATCCAAACAAATTCCATTACACTCCTGCCCAGGAGCTTCGCTTCTCCTCTGCCTCCACCCTCACCTACTTGCGACCCCTTTGCACCTCCAAACGTCTTTGCTTCTTCCCTCTTGCTGCCCCTCATGCCTGTAACTCCCTCCCTGGATGTCATGTATTTCTTATAATAAGCATATGTTTTTGGCCATCTGTGTCCAATGTATTCACAATGTATTGACTCTGTTTTTCAATGTATTGGTAAACAGCAGACTTTGTGTGGTGGAAATTTTAGTTAACTCCCTTTGAGTTAGCTCAGACTAGGCTTTGGACAGATTCACTATCTCTGTGAACTTTTGACCATGTGCAAGGAGAGAGTGTCCAGCTTTTGGAAGAACTAGAGGACCTCTTGATTTATGGCCTTGTACAGACATCTCCAGCTACAGCTATCTCTGGTTTTTAGAGAGTTTTTTCTTAACATGCAGCTGCTTTAACTAATTGGTTAAGAAACCTTGAAGCTGTGGTCAGTTTCCTCTGTAGCCTGACATTAATTTTGAACGAAACATAAAGCTCTTTGTTTCAAGTTTTCTCTAGTAACTCAGCAATCAATTTTGAAGAAAACCATTTGGAATTCTGTAAGTCTCCATGGTAACTGACGTCATCAGCCCCAGCTTCTCACAAACTGCCAGTTTGCTTTAAGAGAGAGTGACACTCCTTTGTTTCTTTAGATTGAAATCCTGAACTGACTTTGGGATATCTTCCTCCTTCATGGCAGTAAGGACAGAGCTGGGTGAATGTAAAGTATATTCTTTTTGATACCCTTGAGCCAATGAATTCAGCATATGTTAAGCTTTAGAGTTGTTTCCTTAAAAACAGGAATGTTATTTAGATTATGTCTCTTTGACTGACTACTGATACCATTCTGTGTAGCCTACTAATACTTTTTATTTGAATCTAAACTATGCTTTATTTTTATAATATTCTTAGCCTCATGCCTCATTCATTTATAAATATATTTTCTTTACAATACTTGCTTTGCTAGCTTGGCTTCTAAGTACAGTGTAAAACTCATTTTCTATGATTTGGAAAAGAGTAGCCCTAATTTAGTTAGAACTATGTTTGACTAGGCCACTTGGCACTTTTTCCTTTGGAGAAAACTGAGGCACAACGCGACATGGATACGTTCACTCTGCTCCCTCCCTCTCAACTTTCAAATCCCTCCTGAAAACCTACCTTTTCCGTCAGGCCTTCGTCATGAGAGAAAGGACAATTGGGTCTCTTACCTTGGGAACTGTCCTTCTGTAGCTTTTGAGGGATGTTATTCGGATTCAGGGAGCATTCTCCTTCATGGACAGCAGGAGGCAGCACTAACTTTCAACTGGGCATGTTCAGGGAGAGCGCACCCTCAATCCCCAGGTGTGACACAGACGATGGACCAAGGACGTCTGAAAAGGAAGAAAAGAAACATCCCCTCCAAAACTAGGGGCCTAACAATATAGCCACCCTGCAACAGGATCAATTTAAACACAGAGGTCCCCTGGGTAGAAATACTGGGGAGACCAAAACCAGGGAGGTTGCCAACTGAAATCAAGACCCATGGGAGATCCGAATAACCTCCCTCAGAAGCTACAGAAGGACAATTCCCAATGTAAGAGACCCAATTATCCTTTCTATAGCTTCTTCGTCCGGTCATTCAGACACAGGGAGGTAACAAGGCAGTACCTCCAATTCGGAACAGGGAGGGAAAGATCGGGCAGCAACCAAACCTACACTACCCACATGAAAAAGTATTGAATCTGATAAACCCAGGACCCCCTGCAAAATGCACCTGCCAAAAGTGGCTTTGACAGAATCCAGAAAGTCAATCTTACAGTGTTTGGTGAAAGAATGGGGGCTCTTCCATGTGACTGTCCTACAAATTTCACCAAAAGAGGCCTTCGCTCTGAAAGCCCAATTCGTTGCAGCTCGTCTCATAGAGTGGGCCCAAACCCTTGTTGGCGGCAACAGTCCAGCTGCTCCATAAGCATCCATTATGCAGGATGAAATCCACTTGGAGATTACCGTCTTAGTCACCTTCCTCCCCTTTGAACGAGGGTGGTAGCTGATCAAGAGGTTTGAAGTCCGTCTAAAGGACTCTGTATGAACCAAGTAGATCTTGAGCACCCAATGAAGGTCCAGAGTATGCCACAACTTCTCCAGACAGTGCTGGAGGTGAGGGTGGAAGGAAGAATTATTTCCTGCCCCAAGTGGAAACTAGAGTTAACCTTAGGCACAAAGGAAGGGTCCAGTCGTAGTATGACCGATTCCTTACGAAAGGTACACAGGGCCAGGTCCATGAAGAGTGTTCCTATTTCTGACACCCTTCTAGTTGAGGTAATTGCAATGAGAAAGGCTACCTTAATCAACAGAAAGTATGAGACCTCCCTGAGGGGTTCGAAGGGAGGTCCTGTAAGAGCCTTAAGGACTACATTAAGGTTCAATGAAGGAAATGTATGTGCCACAGGAGGGGAGAGCTGTCGCACAGTCTGCAGGAACTGCTTGATGTGCTGATGTGCTGTAGGGCAAGTAACGCAGACCAGGTGCCCTGCACCACACCTGTGTTGAGATGGGTCCCCAAGCAAGTAAGCTGGTGTTCGTGGTTATTACTGACCTGATGAGATCCATCAGCGGAACCCCCGGTATGAATCGGTGGGGCTCCTCCCACTAAGGGAGGGAATCCAGAGTTCTCTGTTTCACCGTTATGTTCATCTGGGTGTTGGCAATGATGTGTGCCTGCCATGAACAAAGACGATGCTGAAGGTTTCGAGAATGGAGTTGAACCCACTGTAGGTGCCAGAAGCAGGTTACCAGTAGTCCCTGGAGAGACGCCAGGGATTGTAGTGGATGTCGGTTTGTGACCGTATGGCAGTGATGAGTCTCCTGATCTTGTCCTGTTGTTGATGAGGAATAAATCTCCTGTTCTGGAAGGTTCCAATTATCACCCCTAAGTGTTCCAGATATTGTGTTGGAGCAAGATGGCTTTTGGTCTTGATAAGGAGTCCACGAAACTCGAGGTAGTCAATGTTCTGTTGTACATGGTGAAGGGCCAACTGTTTGGATGGGGCACGGACAAGCAGGTCATTGAGACAGGGGAAAACTGCTATGCCCTCCAAGCGAAAGTTCGCTATCAAGGGGATAAGCACTTTGGTAAATGTCCGTGGCGATGAGTCAAGGCCGAAGGGGAGAGCTCGATACTGCCAATGGTGTCCTGCGTAGCAGAAGCGAAGCCATTTCCTGTGGGCTTGAAGGAAGGCATCCTTCAAGTCCAAGGCTGCTAGGGATGGGCAAACGCAGTTTGGACGTTCGGCCCTAACTCTGCCTGTTCGGATGACCAAACCCGAACCCGAACACAAACCGACCGAACCAAACTCAATTCCAAATGCTGAAATGACCGAACAGTTCGGTCAGTTCAGATCGCATTCAGGTGAGTTTGGGTGGTTAAAACGTGGTGTCACTGGAAGGCCAAATGTGGCAGGGAGGGGGAGTGAGCTGAGGAGCAGACTTCTAGGCACCAGGGGTGGAGGGTGGAGAGGCTTGGAGTAGTAGCCAGCCTGCCCAATCACCATCCCTTTTCACCTCAGACCACTGGCTTTGCAGTCTGTGATTGGCCACGGGCTAGGCTGCACGGAGACAATGGGGCTTGCGGTGAGGCGGGCGCAACAAGAAACAAAACTGATTGCCTC
>QEPC01009848.1:927565-988186 GCA_003113815.1 Sphenodon punctatus | reverse complement strand
CAGTGTGTACCCTTTCCCCTACCCTTGGGGCAATTGGCTTGCTCAGAGAGTCCCTATGATGAAAAGGGTTGCCTTCCATTAACGAGGGAAAGCCCACCCTACAACCTGAGGGACATTATTACCGGAGGGTGCTACATTCGTAAGAGCAAGCCGCCCTATTACCCTTGGCGTGAAAGTGGTAGTTTCCCTGCCCTGAGGCTCGGCCCCACAACCCTACCCTCCGTTCACCTAGAGCCAGTGACAATCGGCCTTGCTCTTATCGATTCAGGGGCCTCAGGGAACTTTATTGATGAATGTTTTGTGCAAGGGCATGGGGTCCCAACGATAACAACAGTCCAGCTGAAGGCAGTTTTTGCCATTGATGGGTCTCCCTTGTGCTCTGGTCCTTTACATCTTCTACTACCACCTTAAGGTGTAGCATTGGAAGGCACCAAGAATTGCTATGTTTTCATATCATTCAGACCCCTCTGTTTCCCATCGTCTTGGGAATCCCGTGGCTTAATACTCATAACCCTGCCATTAATTGGCAACAGAATGTACTTACATTTTGTTCTCCCCCGTTCTTCACAGCACATAGTTACACCACCCTTCCCTGAGTTGACCACCCTCGTTAATGTAACTATGTCATCTTCCAAGTGTCTTCCACAGGAATACCAGGACCTGAAGGACATGTTTAAAACACAAGAGGCCTTAGCGCTCCCACCACACAGGAATTATGACTGTTCCACTGATTTGTTACCAGCCACCACGCTCCCCTACGGTAGGATATATACTCTGACTGAACCTGAATTATGCACCTTAAAGGAATATATAGGAGGCTAACCTTAACAAGGGTTTCATTCGACCTTCCTCGTCCCCAGCGGGGGCACCCTTGTTCTTTGTACCTAAAAAAGATGGAGGACTACGACCTTGTGTAGATTATAGGGGGTTGAATGCAATTACTGTTAAGAACCGGTACCCGCTGCCCCTTATTCCCAAATTACTAGACAGGCTCCAAGGAGCCTCTATATTCACCAAACTTGACCTTCGGCGAGCTTATAACCTTCTTCATGTCAAGGCAGGAGACGAGTGGAAGACCGCCTTTCGTACCAGGTACAGTCTCTTTGAATATCTAGTGACGCCCTATGGCCTATCTAATGCACCGGCGGCCTTTCAGCATTTAATAAATGACATTTTTTGTGATATTGTAGATGTCTACATAGTGTCATATCTAGATTTATTCACAAAACTATAAAGAACATGTGCAGCATGTTCGTTCTGTTTTAATCTGATTACAAAAACATCGTCTCTATTGTAAAATGGAAAAGTGCGCATTTCATCAAACTACGGTCCAATTTTTAGGCTTTATTGTCTCCCCCCAAGGAATCAGGATGGACCCTGCTAAGGTTCAAGCCATTGTAGTATGCCCCGACCGCCTTTAGCTATCAAACCACTGCAACGGTTTCTAGGAACTGCCAACTATTAAAGACAATACATTCCCAATTATGCCCATCTCACGGTCCCCCTCACACAACTGCTTAAAAAGGGGCAACCATATGAATGGATTACCAATCAACAACACGCCTTTGCTCAATTAAAACAAACCTTCATGCAAGCCCCTATCTTACAACATTCTAATATTTCCACTACTTTCATAGTAGAAACTGATGCATCGAACACAGCTATTGGGGCGGTATTGCCCCAATGTAAAACAGACGGAGTTCAACCCTTGCCAGGTGTCTTTTTTCCCCCATCAACTTACGCCTGCTGAGAGGAATTATACTATCCTAGATCGAGAATTATTGGCGATAAGGGCAGCTTTTGAAGCATGGCGGCTACCTCGAAGGGGCACTTTACCCTATTCAGGTCATAACTGATCATAAAAACTTAACATTCCTTCAAACAGCTTGCATTTCAAATGCCAGACATGCTAGGTGGGCCCTCTTTTTTTCTCAATTTGTGTTTCAGGTAGTATCTGACCCGGAAAAATAATACCATAGCTGATGCCTTGTCACGGAGTTATGATACCACAGCAGAACCTGCACAAAAAGGTGACCTCCTGTTGGATAAAAAGGTATTCGCTGCTGCTGGTATTACCCTTTCCCAATTCAAAAAGATGACCACACGAGCCCCGAGACCAGGGAGATAACAGGTAACGATGCTGCAAGGGGGTTAAAAACCCATGGACAAGCCGTTGTGGTTCCCTACGCCGTCCGATCTGCAATTCTTAGAGCACATCATGACGCTCCCTTAGCCGGACACTCTGGCCAACGACGAACCCTGCAGCTGATAAAGCGTCATTTTTGGTGGCCTACGATGACCAAGGATACTAAGATGTATGTACAAGGTTGTAAGACGTGTTGTCGCACCAAGGTACCTAGACGAGCACCCGTTGGATTTCTACAAATTACCCCTTTACCCCAAGGGCCATGGCAAAGGGTAAACATGGATTTTATAGTTGAACTTCCCCCGTCACGGATACACAACAATCCTAGTCGTAGTGGATCAATTTACGAAAATGGGTCATTTTATTCCATGCAAAGGATTGCCCACAGCCCAGCACACAGTCCAACTGTTAATGCAACATGTTTTTAAACTTCATGGCCTACCTCGAACTATAGTCTCGGACAGAGGTCCCCAGTTTATTGCCCGCTTTTGGCGTGCTCTCTTTACTTCTCTCGGCGTTCACCTTGCTCCAATGACAGCTTATCATCCACAAGCTAATGGGCAGGTTGAACGCGTAAACCAGGCTTTGGAACAACATTTACGTTATACAGATTATCTGCAAGATAACTGGGTTACACAATTACCCCTTGCAGAGTTTGCTTTTAACAAAGCACCTAACGCCTCCATTGGAATGTCTCCCTTCTTTGCTACCTTTGGGTTCCATCCTCAGCTGGTCTTCCCGGAACTCCCCTCCGCTGCTGTACCCGCAGCAGGCGCCTTGCTTCAGCAGCTCCATGTCAACCATGCCTTGGTGCGCATTATGCTCCACAAGGCATGACAGCAGTTCAAGCGTTTTGCTGACCGTCACTGCTTGCCTGCTCCTCAGTTCAGTCGGTGATCTTGTTTGGGTGGACCGTCGTCATTACCCAACATCCCGTCCGTCTGCTAAGCTTGCCGATAAGTATTTTGGGCCCTTCCATATCTCTCAACAAGTGAATCCCGTTACCTATAGAGTTACCTTACCTTCTTACCTACGCTGTCACCCTGTTTTTCATGTATCCTTACTGAAGCCGTATCATCCACCTCTATTTCCAGACCCTCTGCCTCCCGCTCTTCATTTCTGATGCCCCTGAATATGAGGTCCATCGTATCCTAGACCCTAAGAAGTTGAGAGGAACCTTGTACTATCTTGTGGACTGGAAGGGGTATGATAGGTCTGAACGTTCCTGGGAGCCGGCAACCGCCATTCATGCTCCTCGCCTCCTTCGTTCCTTCCACGCTCGCTTCCCCCTCAAACTGGGGCCTTGTTCTCGGGGTGGGGCTGTCAGGATGAGCTACTGCCGACGATACAGCGGTAGCGCAGGGGGCGCACAGCGATCGTTGCATCGGGGGTGGGGTCACCCCCGGCGGAAACCACACAAGCTAGAGGCACGGGGACAGGGCCTCCCAGGTGCAGCCTAGCAACGGAGGGGCAGGGCCGACAACGGAGCCATGGCGCTCAGCGCGCATACACACGCAGAAGGGGGCAGAGCCACAGAGGTAAAGGGAGCGAGCGGCCACCACAGCGTTGCCGGAGATCAGTTCGCTGTGAGACCGGCCCCTTGTTGTTTGGATACCTTAACGATTGTGGGAGTGTTGTGTGGATTGGGAAGCGAGAGAGTGCAAGCGTGAGTGAAAGGTGAGTGCGTGTGTAACAGCAGGTGTGGGTCTAGTGGTGGCTGGGAATTGTACGCTGCGTGACTCTTGTCACTTGTTTCCCCTCTTGTTGTTTGGATCCTTCCTTTTCCTGGAGTGTTGCACTGTATTCCCTCCCCGTTCCCTGGTCAGCTTCCCTCTTGTCCCTCACGAGACCGCAGTTTTCCCCTGCCTTGTGCACTGTATATATTTTGGGTGTTGGGGATACGAGTGGGGGTGTGGCTGTGCGGGGGCTGCCTCAGGGTGTTCTACCTCCCCCCCCTATGATGACCTGGCCTCCGCCCCAAGTGGGGTATTAGGGCCATATACGATCCTGAGGGGTTGTTCCTTCCACATTGTGAGTGCAGCCCCCGGAGCGCTAGAAAAGGGCGAGAAATCTCGTGGCAAGGATCCCCCTTCTCAGCACAGGTCCATATTTCCCCTTGCCTGAGTCCCCTTCGCTAACACCTATGGGCCTTCCTCTTGCCCCTTTTTTGTATCGGGGGTGGGGTGGAAAATCGCTCTTTTCTGAATCTTCGCTGACCTCTTCTAGAGGGGATCCGGAGTCCCCGGTGTCCTCTGAAGAGGAGCCCATGAGTTCCCTGAGCAACTCCTTGCACCTTAGCCCCTGAGGTGGCTTTCTGTTTCCCTTTTCCCACCATCCTGGATTGCCCTTTAGCCTTTTTGGGCTGGGGCTCCGAGGGGGATCTGTGCCTCCTGCGGCAGCACAAGAGGGGCTGTAGCCTTTCCAGGCTCTGGGTAGTTTGGATCATGTGATCCATCATCTCCATTTAGAGACGCTGGGTTGGGTCTGGTTCCGCGGGGGGTCTTACTGTTTGGAGGGATGCTGAAGATTGCTCCCCTTCAGAGTCTGTGCCATTCTGTAACTCTGCCCAGGCTTCCTGCACCGTGTCAGCAACCTCGGCTGCTCGGGCAGCCCCCGCCTGACTGTTCCTGGTTGCGGTGTCTGTGCGGGTCGCGCGCCGAGTTTTGGCGGTTTCCGCCATCTTGGATCGTCCCTCGGTGGCCGTGCTCAAGGGTCCGTACCCGGCTAAAAAAGCGGCAGGTCTCTTTTGCGCGTCTGGGAAACTTCTGGGCGCTCTGTATTTTTCTAAGTTCAGGTTAATGGGCCCGCCTCAATCCCTCTTACAGAGAGAGAAACGGAGCCCTCACGTGACGCTCCTCCTAGTTCGGAGGCAGACACTAAACTGGAGCAGTAGGGGATGGCTTCCCTAACAAGACGCTTACAGCTTAGTGCTGCCTCCTAGAATGCAACTTCTCAACCTCATGGATGTACTCGCTTGTCCCTTTGATTGTAAGCCCCTTGGGGTAGGGACCCGTCTATAACTAATGATTGTACAGTGCCAGGAACACTGCTGGTGCTATATAAATAATAAAAATAAACTTGGAAATTTTAGTCAATTCTCTGTAGGCTATCCAAAGTGCTTGTGAAAAGTCATTGCTAAACTCAACAGCTGCCTGTGTGGTTTCACCATTGCCTTTTACTTAAGGCCCACACGCTTATGCTTTGCTTCCTGGAACAAATCAGCATTACTTGCTTATACAAATAGCCCAAAGATGGGCAAATGGTAGCTTGAGAGCCGCATACGGCTCTTGGGCACTTGTACTGCGGCTCTCGCCAGAAGTGGCTGCTTGGGGACGTATCCATGCAGTCGCCATTTCAGCTGGAGTCTCTTGGGGGCTGTGGGAACAGGTGGACCGTGCTCTGTGTTGCTATCTCTGCTACCTGAGCCCACAGGCTGCTTAGGAACCAGAGCTATCGTAGGAGGGGGAAAACGTGCTGCCCTGTCCCAGGATCAGGGGAAGCTGCAGTCGGTGTAATGCATTTTGTGGTTCTTGGCGATATAAAAATTTTGGTATGTGCTCTTGGGAACTTTGTCCACCCTTGAAATGAGTCAATACATTTCAATACACCAAGAACAGCTCATCTCCTTCCAATTTTATAACATAGTATGGAGAGTTAAATGTATGCTAAAGTATAAGCAGCCAAGCTAGCATGCATATTCCAGCAGCTCCAAAAAGTTCCCAGTGTACTGTTCGGTAGGGGATGCTGAACAAGAAGGTACACAAAGACAATAGTGTATTAGTCAGTTTAATGTATTCAATTTTATGGCATCAGACAACTATAAATGAAATATAGGTATATAGAGAGATCTTTCCATAAAGTTATATTTCTCTGTCATACATATCCATCTATAATATTAGCACATGGGAAAAAGCAGATCTGAATAGGAAAACTGCTATGTTCAATTTTAACAAAAGGTGGTGCTAATGAGCTGCAAGCAAGGTCCCCCTTTAGAACAGTACAGACAATACAAAGTTTGCTTTGCCAGCAATAAGATATGTAAAAGTTACATTTAAAAGTTAGATATGCCAATTCTTCTCCCATCTCTCTTTTCTAACATTATTTCATCAACAGTTCTGGACTACAACTTCTTACTTTTAGAAGGGGCCATACATACTTTGATTAGAAATTAACATAGAAAAATAAAGACAGATTTGAGCAGCTTTGGACACTGGAAAAAACCTACACATATACAGAGCTGAGATTGTGTACTAAAAAGTCCTGAGAGGTGGGGATCTGAGGGATGAATGAAATCCCAGTACAGCATCCTCAAATGTGTCAGCATTAAGGCCTCTAGTAGGAGGAGTCTCCAGGTTGACATGCTGATAGTTCTCTATTGTAGTAAGTGCAAGAGCCCCCATGTGTAATATTAAAAAAAGGCTTATGAACAGCTAACAGTTCAGCCTGCAAGCTTGGAACTACTTACTTGCAAGCAGTGCCCTTGACTTCAGTGGAACTAATCCTAAGTGGCTTCAGGATCAGGGCCTCAGGGATATCATCGACACAATAGTTATCTAAACACCAGTTTAAATGATACACAATCAAATTTAAAGAACTTCCCTAGTGGGAAGCAGATATGGAGCACAGCACATACTGGCTTCCCCTGGGATGGGGATGGGAATGCACGAAAAGGGGCGTACATAACAAAAAACGGGCTTGTTTGGCATGCCACACAACCCCTTTTTACATAATACCTTCTCTCCTCCAGGGAAAAGACTGTGGGAATGTGCCCTTCCTGCATGCCACTCCCCCAAGCAGTTACATTTAACTGCAGAAGAATCCACTTTATCTGAATGCTGATCAACAGCATGAGCACCCAGTTGAGAGGATTCCTAAGGACCAATTACAGCTTAGTGAAAAACTGAATTCAAACCATCCACATCTGTGACTGGTTGCTTTAGGTGGCACAGCTGGTATCCGCAAGCAAAGCATCCTGACTGTAGCCTACTCTTGGGAGTACAAGTTTGCAGCTGTAGAATTCTTTGCTTATTTCAGGATACTACTTTCATGATCTCATTATTTACTATTTTTCTAGGTTCAGTTAGACAGGGATCATACAAATGATACCAACCAATACCATAATCAGACATCTAGGACACATTTCATTTCTTAAAATTTCCACCTGGAACCAAATCTATCTTATTCAAATAGTTAATTAGATTTACCTTAAGGTGAACCAACACTTCTCTCCAATTATTTAAACTATTTGGAAACCAAGTTGGAGGAACACTTCAATTATACTGTTGACAATTATTTATAAACCATCTTGGGAGTTTTACCAGTTGTTAAAAAAAAAAAACCCCAAAAAACCAAACCACCTGAACAATTGCGAGGAGCCCCTCTAAACAGAAATGCTACAGAACTACAGTGTGCAGAGTTTCAGGATACCGGGTGCAAAGGGAAAGGCACAAGGACTGGAATCCAAGAGGTTCCAATCGTGACGGGGTGTGTGTTCATATGCTGCAATCAAGAACATCACAGATAGTATATTAGTGAGCCAATAACATGGTTATTATTGGTGTTCTGGACACTCCGTTCTAGTGCAAACAGTCTCATGATTACACACTTCAGAATCCTTGTCAGTCAATTGCCCCCGCCCCCCTCAGCCCAATCCAACACTGTAATTACACCTTCAGAGTGAAGTGCTCAAAACTAAGGTTCTAGGAAGTGATGACAATTTCTGTTTTATTTACATGACATATTAGCAAAATACAAATAGGAACATAGTTATTTGTAATACTGGCTTGGACACCCCTTAGTTCAGGAAAGACAGGGATTCTAGTGGAAAGGCGAGAAATAGAATCTTTAAAAGTTTCAGCTGTCCACTAGTGAGAACTTTCCAGTTTTATTAAATTCTGAAAGGCAAAAACTGCCAAGGGAAACCCCAAAAGGGCAACAAATCCCAGCAGAGCAATGGGGTAGGGAGTCTTTCCTAAGCTGCTCTGTGAAAAGTGAGATCTCATTCAGAGGGGGAACCCCCAGCAGCAATGGCACTGGTCTGAGAGTGGCATTCCAGCATTAGAGGACTCTACAAATCACAAGCTAAAACAAAATTGGGTATGCTTGTGTTATACTTGGCACCATGGAGCAGAGTCAGCTTTGGCAAACAACTTTGGGATCCTAATTTCACAACCACACCGAGCACAGAGTTCACTCCTAAATCAGTGTCCTCCAGCCAGGACAGTGGCAGTAAAAATACATCTAATAAAAGTCATCAATAAAATAAAAGGTGGTTCTTTAGATCTTGACACACAAAGCAAGCCTAGCCATTTTTCTTTAACAAAAACATCTACCTTCTGCTTGTTTCTTACATTAGAAATTTAAATCTGGTTGGCTCTGCTGCAAAGGGGAAACTAATAAAAACAGGACTTCACAAAGGCCTTTTTTACACGAGACGGGCCTGCTCATGCCCACCCACCTCCACCCACTCACAGAGCAATTGGCCAGAACGGTAATTGCTCTGTGTGTGGCAATGCATGGGGATCAGTGTGCACCCATATGTACTAGCCCCCCCCCTCACACCACCCATACT
This sequence comes from Sphenodon punctatus, assembly GCA_003113815.1. Taxonomy (NCBI): domain Eukaryota; kingdom Metazoa; phylum Chordata; class Lepidosauria; order Sphenodontia; family Sphenodontidae; genus Sphenodon; species Sphenodon punctatus. Next base: position 979,469 of record QEPC01009848.1, on the reverse strand, counting down.
GCTGCGGCACACACCGGGCCCCCCTGCACCGCGGCCCGTATAAAAACTCAACAAGTGATTGAAAGTATTCATGGTCAAGTAACTGCTTAAAACCATCTGGATTGGTCCCCTAACGGATGCTTGGGAAGGACGATGTATTTTATTCATGATTCTCCACTCTGCTCCTTCTCAATACACAGCATCCAAGATTTCCAAATGGTCTTCCTGCAAAATAAGGCAGGCCAGACTTGACATCCCTAATACAATACTTCCAATTTAAAAAACAAAACAAAAAACACATGAAGGAAAAGGTATTTTTTTGTAAGACTTCAAGCTCACCTTGCACATCATGAACATACAAAAAAGGTATGGAGTGAATGTTTAAAAAATCCATTGTCAGGCACCATTGACAAAAACTTTGCCTACAGCATGCTCTGGAACAAACTGGCAGTTTCCAAAGCATTTTCAAGAACTATTTCCATATGACAATGTACAGTTACAGACCAGACAAAAAGATAGGGGAAAGGGTAATCTTCCCCATTAGCACTGGTATTGTATGGCAGCCATCCAGATCAGTAATGCCTCCCAATCATTTTACATAATCAGTTTGTTCATGTTCCCTGTTGTACAGCTCAATGATGAGTCAAAATGAATCTTAAAGCTTTGGGGATGCTGGGGCACCAACTGTCGGCAGTGGTTCAGGTTCGGAAACATCAGATGTTACGTTGATTAAAAACCATTGTCCACATCAGAAATGCTTATGCAATTAAGCCACATGCTCCACATTATACACTTTGTAAGCAAGTAATTACTGCTTCATCAACTTAATGTTCAGAGATGCTGCCCAGGTGTTTAGATATGGCCTAAAAGTACTAACTGCAAGACAAGAAGCAGTGAACAAAGGTGCTTTTAAGCTCTCTTTCTGTGCTGCTCTAATCCTGGTTCTGCTCTGGAGATGACTGAACCCTGTGTGTGCTGTCTCTGCTGTAGTGTAAACCGACCGGACCAGTCAAAGCAGACCGGGCTGGCTGTAACATAACAGCATCATCCCAGTCACGCCGTCATTTCCACACACCTGCATGGAGGATCACTGTACATGAGACAATCCTGCTGGACACTGTGGCAATTAAGCTAGATTGTACTTGTTTCTGTGGCAAAAAGACAAAAGGCGCCGCACCCCAGGATGTACCCCCTATGTTCGTGATTTACATATTCATCAGATTTGTGAACTGTGTAGTTTTCAAACATTAAAACAGGCCCAAACGGGACCTTTCTAATTGTTGTTGTTGATCATGACAGAGATGCATCTTTGGCTCTAAAGTATAAATATGGACAGAGTGCAATTGACCATTTTCACATAGAAACATAGCAGGCAACTTTTTAAACGCATGTATACAAAAAAAATATAAAAAAAATCAATCTCCTCCTCAGTCTTGCCCCAGAAGATTCATCTTGGCATGGTTCCCTCACTGTGCTGCTGCAGGTTTGTTTGGAGGGGGGAGTTTGTACGTGCTGAAGTAGTTCACCACTTGCTGAGGCACTTCAGCCAGGACGCTTTGAGCAAGAGCTTCTTTGGGAGCCTTAGTAAAGAGAACAAGGTTCAGCTTTAATCTCAAGTCACAGAATAAATGAATAAAGTACAAGTACGGTCTTCACTTGATAAAGCGTGGCTGCTGTTATGGTCTCAAATGTAAAAGATGGAGACCGAGTAGACACATCTGAGCTACTTTGTTTCCATCTCTTGGTTAGTCTGCCAAACAAACAAACAAACACAATCTCATGGCAAGACCTTTGACACAGCATCCTTGGAAAAGATTTCTCCTGCCTATCTGCAGTCCTCCATTCCTACTCCAGCCAGCACCCCACCCCTGAACAAGTTAGCTCTAGTCTCCACAGCAGAGGGGGCTTTATCTGTGTGGTGCACATAGCCTATACAGCCTTCTAGAATTAGTCAGGCTCAAAGGAACTGTAAGGGAAAGCTATAAACCACATCCATTAAAAACACTGCGATCCAAAGTTTCAGTGACATAGGAGTTAAGTAGCTGATGTTGGTTAATAAGCTAGTTATGCAGTAACTGCATTATTCATTCTACACAGCTATTCCTCTCAGGAATAATTATTTATTTTTCAAGACAAAACATCTGATACTACAAGTGACTTCCTTTTTTCTAGTAGCTCAGCCAGATCTAAGCACATCAATTTCTACAGAGTAAATCAAGACTACAGTTGAACTACTAACGACCAAGTTAATCTACAACTAATGGTGGATCTTACATCAAGCAAACTTTCATGTCCTTTCATCCCTAGCAACCCTCAGAGCAATTTGCCTAGAGAGAGAGTGAAAGTCGGCAGGGGGCGGACAGGGGCAGGGGGTTGTTACAATAGATAAATGTGATTTTTTAGCAAGAGTGGAAAATGGAACTGTGCAGACCGTTCCAGGCCTTGGGATAACAAGACCTAAAGAGTGATGATCTGAGAAAGTTGAAGCATTTTATCTGCCCTCCTTTCCCCCAACCCCCAACTCTTGAAATGGATCTTTGAAGAGGCATGGAACAGATCACGTGATCAAATAGCAACAACATGTGCGCGATGATGGATACTTTTAGACTGGATGGCACCAGAGTGAATGTTTCTTCATATTCTGTTTGATTTGGTCTTTTTGCTATCAGCATTTGCTTCCTTTAATTAAAGGAAAAATGCCTTTTCATGAGCACAAAAACCCAATCCATTTCCCACTCCTCCATACAATATATTCAGTAAGCATGCATGCCAGACTGGATTTTATTCTCAATCAAGTTTTATACCTGGGCAACTCCACTGCCTTCAATGAAGCTTTTCTTCTACAAGACCAGATTCATGATCACTTTCGTTCCTCTCTCAATTGAAGAACATTAATTTGATTTCACTGAATCCCAGCACAAACATTTTTATAAAATTTAATTGCACTGCATGCATTTTTAACAAAATCATTTGCTACTGTCAGGAAGTATAAACAGTTAGTGGGTGGAGTATTTGTGTGCATTTTAAACAGAGATTCATATCCGATACACCTGTACCGTCCACCACACTATAATTACATTTCGCAAAGACAGCTACACACGTCTCCTTTAAAAGCCCATATTTCCCTAATGGCAAAATCATGGATACTGGATTGTTCCTCTATAAATTAGAGTATTAACTGAAGTGGTTCACATGCTGCTGGCTGGTAACCTTTGGTAAGTGTTTGTAACCATCACTGTATCTACAAGAAATACTTTTGCCAGTTTACTCTTCTTTTCCATTCAATAGACTCAAATACAGCATATTCAACTCAACCCCAACATTTTAAGCACATGCTCAATTTTGCTCATGAGCCCGAACCACTTAGTTTGTTCGGAAGTTCCACAGATGTGTGTTGAAGACTCGTCTCTTGCTTGCTGCTATTAAAGGTACCCCACCTGTCCTCATGGGTGGCAGGCAGGCGCTCACTAGGACTATTCCATACATCAGCCCAAAATGAAAAGAGCACTGTAATACAATCTAGTCTATTCCTCTGGGACTGATTCAGGATGTCATTAGGCATGGTACTTACATTCTGGAACTGCCTAAAGGGCACAAACTGGACAATATCTCTGACAGCTGGCTCTCCTGTTGGGGACCTGAGAACTCCATTGTCACCATCAAGGAACTCCATGGCATCAAAATCAGCTCCTCCAACGCCAACAATAATAATGGACATGGGGAGCTTGGATGCATTGACTATGGAAGCCCTGGTAGCATCAAGGTCTGTTATCACACCATCGGTGATGATCAGGAGCACAAAGTATTGCTGTCAAACAAACAAACAATGTTACAATTCAAAACAGTAGAAGAGAAGGAAATATTGCACCATCTGCAGTGCCTAGACAGACAACTTTCTTGATGAAGCATCCTAGTCACTGAAGATTTCAACAGCTAATATTCCTTCAGGTCTCCTTTGCCCAGTGCCAAAAACTAATGCTCACCATGAAGCCTACAGTAAGGATCACGCAATCAACAGGTAGCCCCCAAAGGCAGTCTCTTAAAACCATCCTCTTATTCTGTCACAGGAACGGATTCTATTGCCTTATTGGGAACGCACTTATTTTACTATAGATGTTCTTTCCTGGTCCATTTTGCAATTATGCCTTTTAAGAGGATATGTCCAATATAAAACTTTGACACCACAGAAGAAACTCCATTGTCTGAGCTACAGAGTGCTGTTAAAGGAAGAACTTCTCTCTTTGTACTTTGGCAAGATGCTAACCAAATGCAAATACCATTGACTTCCACACTTCTTATTGCATTTTTGTGTCATGCCGCTGGTTGTTGCATGCAAGGAATACGTGTCTGTTGTTACCGGTAAATCTCATCTAACTTTTAAGATAGCTAACTTTCCCATTAAAGACATCAGAATTCCAAGGGAAAAGGTCATTCCTCACATGCTCATTTGTAGGTTAACATTCAGCGTTCTCTTCCAAATCACAGCTAATTCATAGCACCACAGGCACCAGAGCTTTGTTAACAAAATGGAAAGCTTTGGGGATTCAACAGAATTCTACATTAAAACTGCTACTGTGAAATGCTGAGTGCGCTTCCTGATTGCCCCTTATTATCCATCACATACAGAGTACGGCAGCAAAAAAATGAATATGTTTGTCATTTCTGAACATCCAAACCATATCCAACTATGGCTAGTTGTAGTCTTGTCACCTTTAGGAATATTATCCAAGTGCTTAATTATTGTTAAAAATATTGTTTAATTATCCAATATTAAACAAGAGTTACAGTTTAATAGTTCAGAATTCTTAGGGTCCAGCTGCTGAAACATGTTGACAATCTGGAAAATTCAAAAGGAGACTAATGAAAGTGACCAAGAGTTTGGAATAGAAGTAAGGAGGAAAGGCTGGTGGAACTTGGCATATTTAGCCTAGAGTAAAGATGATTAAAGGGAGACAGGTCGATCATTTTCAAATATCTAAAAAGATGCCATAAAATGAAAAGATGGTGAAACTTTGTTTTCCGTTGTCACTGAGGGCAGGAGGAGAAGCAATGGGTTGAAATTAGACGAAGGTAGGTTTGGGTTATCTGTTAGGGAAAGCTTTCTATCTGCTAGAACAGCTCAACAGTGGGGGTTTCCAAAAAAACACTGGTTAGGCCTCTGGCAGAGATGCTGTCGGTAGAGAGGAACTAGATGATCCCTGGAGATCCCTTCCAGCTCTCCAGTTCTAGGATTCTATACTCAACAGTTCACACATGGAGAAGTGAAAAGCTAAAACTGCATCCTGTTTATCAAGGCAGATGCTTCTTTTCTACTTTACTTACAATTTGATAAAGGGACCAAGAGTTCAGCCTTATATCCATGACTCCAGGAATTCACTATACAGGCAAGCTATTTAATCTGACGCAGTTTACAATGTGCATAATTAGGCTATTTACTTCAGTCACTTAAGACAAGGTTTTACCCATTACATGTATATTCAAGAGCAGAATCTAAATGCTCAGATAACATAGAAATACAAGTAATATCTTTATACACATTCCTGCTATGAAGAACAGCACATCTGGGTATTCCATGCTGGTAATATTAGTGGTATTTCCTCTGTAAAATTGGAAATGGTATAGAAAGAATGAACATCAAGCACTTACCGACGCTGTCTTTTGCTGTGTAGCTGCAGCTGCAAACCTAGACACATGGTTTATTATTGGAGAAAAATTGGTAGGCCCATATAATCGAATCTGAGGAAGGCAGACCCGGTATGCATCAACAATACCTTGGATTCCTGAAGGAAAACAAAGGGTCAAACATTAATATTGTGCGTTAGTGCTGCACTGTTTGTCTGACACACTCCAGCTTCGGAACTCCAATGCCAGACACTCCTTGTGTTCAAGACGTAACTTAAAAGCTTGTTTGTTTGTTGCAGACTGGTCTTCTACTGGACCACAGCATTGCATTACTGCCAATCTTTGTCCTTTGGGGAGACAGTCAAATATCAGATTTTACACCTAGCCAATTAATCTACAGCAGTTCATCTTAGAACTCAACCATTGATAGCCTTCAGAGACAAGACACGTGGCTAGATGAAACATTGGTCAGACCATCTAGGCAGAGACAAGTAGACAGAAGCTGCTTGCAACGTTAAGAAATAGGCGGGGACTAACGTGAGACAGGGCTGGATTTTTAACCCTGTCTCACGTTACTGAATTTAATGAGGGAAGGGAAAAATAACACTAAAACCCCCATGCTCACGATTGGGGGTTGCAAGTGACCAGACTAATGTGAGTTAAAAACTCACATTAGTCCCCATCCCTTTCTTAATGTGGCCAAGCAACCAGAGAAGTCATCCTCCTAACAACCCCAACTGGTGGTTCCTTCCAGGATATAAATTAGAATGGCATCATGAGAAGATTGCACTTGCATGACCTCAAATACTTCCACTGTGAAGCAATTGCAAATCTCATCTCCAACACTCTTTCTAGCAGGTAACCTCAAAGAGGACCACCAAAAGGCACTTCACACCAATGAAGGTAATTAGCAAGATAGTTTCACAAATGATTCAAGTCCCTAATCTATTTAGCTGAATTACACTACTTTATAAAAAGCCCAACGAATGCAATGAATGAAAGAAAAATCTCCTTTCCTTCCCACAAAAATATTTTGAAACCTGCATTTTAAAACAGGCCACAGTTCTTCCAATTAAAGGTGTTTCTCTATGTAAATTAATACCTACTGGCACAGCCTTCAGTACCATTCTATTAATGATTCCAATTTAAAAACAAAGCTGACAGGTGATTAAGTGGTTTCCTCCTTTAATTCCAGTAAACAAAGCCTTCCAGACAGCTGACTATTTAAGAGACTGGCACTAGTTTCTAGGACTTACCATTGCAGACTGGATTTGATGGGTCAAAGTTTAACGGAAATTCATGGGACACCTGTCAACACATGAAAGAGTAGTTGAGGTTACACACCCATGCCCATTACTGAGCGGACTATATCAGTTTCCCTCTGGAACACATTTCTACATTCAGTTACCTGCAATGAAGGAGGGACCTGAGCACCAAATCCAAAGGCCGGAAACATCTTATCTCTGAAAAAGTAATGTAGGAGAAAATGAAGAGATTATTTCTCTTTAGATGCTGTTCGTAGTTCTAGTGCTAATCCTGGTCTCTTTTGAGGATAAATAAAATGGTTTACTAGTAGAAACCAGAGACAGGGTAAGTAGAAATTTCTACTCTGTGAAAGATGGCCAGGAAGAATTCTGGAGGCAAATTTTGTTATTCCAAAATCTACGTTAGGAAACTAATATTTACTTAAAATCCTTCCTTGGACATGTGTTATGGTTGACAAGTTCTGATGTTTTTTATATACAGGAAGTTAGCAGTGTTTGTCACTAAGTAATTTAAGCTGGCAGTCTGGTACAGCTACTGACATGTCTAAACAAGGAAGTACACAACTAAACAGACTCTACACCCAGATAGTTTTGGTCTTGCCAAGGCAACAGCACACAACAACTAGGAAAGAAGACCATTAAACCTCATCAGCAACATCCAGCTCTCTCTCATTCAAATTCATTCTGGAAACTGACTTTTTGATGGCATCCACAAATTTATGCCATGGAAAAACATTTGCCTTCCACTCAATGTCACACTTGAGAAGAAATGCCAGATCAGTGAAACAAACACCCAGCTTTGCTTGTACTATCCATAGAATTTGCCAGGTCTTTTCCTGCCTCTCTCTCTCTCTCTCTCTCTCTCTCTCTCTCACAGCAGGACTGCCATATGTCCGGCATATCTTGCTGATGTTTCAGTCTCTGCAGTGTCACTTATACCCTCAGGATGTCCGATGTCATTTCTTAATATTTGCTTTTCCATCAATACAAAGAGCATGCCAATAAAACAGGTGTATCAATGGCACAGTTGCACTGCTTTATGCCACATGTGGGCAAATGACAGCTCTTGGACACCTGTACTGTAGCTCTCGCCGGAAGTGGCTGTCTGGGGCATGTCCATATGGTTCCATTAGAAGCAAGGGAAGACTAGCTGCCATTCTGGTGGTCTCTGGAGCCTTGTGGGACTATACAGCAATTGTTGCTGCCTGAAACCACCAGACCACCTGGGAGCCAGAGCTTTAACCCTGTCTGCCCTTAAAAACATTCTTTATTAATCTGCTTATGAGGTATGATATACCCCAATTACATCACAGTTGAAAAATATAAATATAATTGATTTGACTATGACTACAGTTATTAACATATTTTTTTTAATTGTGTTTGGTACAGAAATGTATGTCCAACACGAAGGTTTGTGGAGTTACTAGGAATCCCCACTGGGGCCAGGAAATGGGGTCCCGGGGGGAGAATGCGAGCCTTTATGACAGGTACAGTTGAATTCCATCAAAATAGCATCCTGGAATATTTCCGGTTGGAAGGCGCGCTGCCAGGACTTGGGTTTTTCCCAAATGCTGGGTGTTTGGGACTTATGCCTGGTGCAGGAAACCTGGATGCTAGAGGACATCAAACTGGCAAGGTTTTCTATCCTTTTAACTGGGGCTACTCCATCTAAGGCGCAAGGTCGTCCAAGTGGTGGGCTGGCGTTAGTGATCCCCAACTCTTTTAATGCATCTATAAAATTAATAAATAGTTATAAGTCCTACTTCGCTCTTTATTATTGCAAGCTTCCCTCGGCGACAGAACTTCTGTTAGGTAATGTATACATCCCTCTGCCTGCTTCTAGTTTCTTTTGTGAAGATATCTGAGAGGAAATCCATTGTAGGGTAGAAAATGGATGCCAGATGTTCCCGGCAGCCTTTTGCATTTTGGGAGGTGATTTCAATGCCAGAGTGGGGAATTGGCAGGGGCCCGGAGCTGGGAGGGGCCATCAAAGACACCTAGGGTTGCCCATCGTAGAGCCCAAGACCAAGTAACCAACTCAAATTCCAGATATATGAAGGAGTTTGTGGAAGAACTGGGGGCTGGTGGTTCTCAATGGTAGATTGAAGGGGGATTGGGATGGTTGCTTTACATTCCACTCAGCTCAGGGGTCAAGTACGATTGACTTCTTCTTGACTCCTTTTTTTTCATTCTCAAGGGTTTTAGATCTTACTGTCCTGCCTAGTATCGAAACAGCCCATTTCCCAGTACAGATCATTTGGGTGGATCCGAGGGCGCCCTTGGGGTTTGCTTCTGAGGTAGGGCCGGGGGCTCCGGTGAGCGGACAGATAACCCAGTCAGCATATAAAAGGATACGGTGGATGCCAGAAGTGGTTCAGTGCTTGGCTTTTCTAAAATTCTCAGGCATGGAACAGTTGTGTCTTGCCATAAAAGCCGGGGTCCTGGATGGCTTGGAGGGTCTGGAGAGGGTCACGACCCTCCTTAACCCCCTTTCTGTGTTCAGGGGTGTCTTCTCCTGCTACCCTTGAGGGGGGGTTTGGGAGATGGTTTGATAGAGACTGCCAGACATCACCTATTTCCCTTAGACGGTTAGCATCATTGCTGAAGCAGAGCCCCTCAGAAGTTAATAGAGCAGCCTTTTACTAGAGCATGCTACCGTAGATTGATTGTTCATAAGTGATCGGCTTTTCATCGAAAACAGTGGTCCTGGTTAGAAATGGCAGCCAGAAGTGGAAACTCAGCGCAGTTTTGGGGCTGCATCCGGCAATTAAAGTGGGGTGTGTGTGTGTGTGTGTGTGTGACGGGATGGCCCCAGTAGTATTGCTACTGGGGGTTTGGGAAGGATTTTATAGAGATATTTTTTCGCTTCCCCGTTCACCCCATCCGGGCCCAGCGGTTGAGGAGTTCGATTCTTTCCCCCACTGGCCGTCCGTCCTGGAGGAGGAGGTGGTGGAACTGATTTTCCAGTGCAAAAGTGGCGCCGGGGATGGATCAAATAACGGGGGAGAGTTTGAAGGAGGTCCCTGAATGGTGGGCAGGGATTTTGGCCCCGATCTTTACCCACATTAGTGCGATGGGGAGGATACCTAGATCATGGATCAATGGCATAGTGATCCCTATATTTATGAAGGGTGACCCTAGGGAGCCGGGGAACTACTGCCCGATCAATCTCCTAAGTATTATAGGTAAATTGTATGCGAGGCTGTTATCGTCCAGGCTTCAAGAATGGCTGGAGGACCAGAAGGTCATCGTGCCCGAACAGGCAGGGTTTCAAAGGGCTCAGTCAACAGTGGACCATGTTATGGTCCTGGCTCATTTAGTCAGGAGAATTGTGGGTCAGGGCTTGAAGGCTTATCTCTGCTTTATAGGCCTTAGGATGGCGTTTGACTCAATCTGCAGGGAGCGGTTATGGGAGAAGTTGAGGGTGCTGCAGATTGAGCCGAGACTCCTTGCACTGATAGTTTGACTTCATGAGAACAACACTCTACAGGTCAAATTTAACAGGGAGGGTGCCTTGTCTCAAAAAGTGAGAGTGGACAAGGGGGTGCGACAGGGTTGCCTGTTGGTCCCTAGCTTGTTCAATGTTTTCTTGAATGATCTCCCCAGCTATATACTGGGTGCAGATACTCACCCTCCCCAGATAGGGGATTACAGGATAGGGGCCTTACTTTATGCTAATGACACGGCATTGATTTCGTGTTCATTAGTGGGGCTCCGTCGGGCGATGCAGCAGATGGGGGATTATCGTCAACAGGAGGGTTTGGAAATTAATTATGAGAAGACCAAGGTCCTGATTATTGGACATAGGAAACATAGGATAAGGCATGAATGGCGGATCGGGGGACCATCAGATTTTGCAAGTGGATAAGTTCCAATATTTGGGGGTATTTTTCTCAAACTCTCTTAGTTGGCGAGATCATTGGCTTGCGGTGAAAACTTGGGCAGTGCAGGCAGCGAACGTAATATGAGGGTTTTACTTTTGTAAAGGAAGTCAGCTGATTTTGCCGGCTATCCGGCTATTTCACGCAAAGGTAATAACCCAGCTGTTGTATGCCTTCCAGGTGTGGGGGCTGAACTTTTTAGAACTAGAGCCGATTCAGAACAGGTTCCTAAGGGCAATCCTGGGGATCCCTCTGGGAACTCCCCAGGTATTTCTAAGAGTTGACACAGGTCACCTAACCAATTAGGGTCTTTGCAGTTCAGGCCCTCGTCCGCTTATGGTTAAAAACGGCTCTCCTTCCGGTGGGGGAGGATTACCTCTTGGGGAAGGCCCGGGACGAGGGGTTGCTGAGCCCATGGGCGGTGAGGATGGAGGCCGTAATGGGGAGGTTGGGGTTTTCGGTGACCCTGAATCTTAAGCAGGCCATGAGTTTGGTCAAGCAGAGATTGACAGACCAACAACTCCAAACTGAAGCTGGTTTGTTACAACAGCAGAAGGTAAATCCTGTGTATAGAGCACCGGCAAGCCCGTTATGTGAGGTAGGCTATTTGGGCGCTTGGGCAGATTTTGCGGTAAGACATGCATTTACCTGTCTCCGTTTCGGAGTCTTCCCCTCGGCAGTACTAGAGGGGCGGTATAGGGGGACCCCATTATATGAGAGGGGATGCCTATCTTGCCATTTGCAAGCCCCTGATACAGTATATCATATACTTTTTGTGTGCCCAAAATATGCCAATTGGAGGCTAAAGTTTTTAGGGGTCCTTGAGCAAGTTCAGTCGAGGTTTCCCTTTGCTGACACACTCAAACTATGTTTGGTCTATAGAGATACTGAATTAGCTCGGGCGGTAGCGGGATTTGGTAAAGCAGTGATGAAGGAGAGACGTAAGCAGGTGCTGGGAAGGGAAGGCTGTTAGCATGTATTGCTCTCCAGTGTAATATAGATAGGAGTAAAGGCGGAAGATCTTGTTTATATTTAAGTTTTAAGATGTTGGGTGTTGGGGAAATTCTTAATTTAATTGTGTAAATAATGGTGTTGTATATGAAGTGTGTAAGTCTTGTATTGTACAGGTTGTAATAACTGCCAATAACCATTGAGTTAAGGCAAATAAAGTTTATTGATATTGATATTGAGGAATCCCCACTGGTACCAGTAAATTCCCACCAGTAATGATTTTAGAAATGTTTAAATTTTGATAATTTATTGTTGTGTTTTTAGTGTTGTAAGCCGCCCCGGGATGCCGTAGGCATGAGGGGGTGGCTAATAAATATAACAAATAAATAAAATAAATATATAAATAAATAATGGTACTGATTTGAATTGATACCCCACCCCCCATTTGTAGAACATAAGATGTGCAGAAACTGCAAAAGTAACAAGATTTTCAACTAAGTATTGATTACAAAGGAAATAATAGACTTGCAATGATTTTTCTTGGGTCAGGGATTGCACATTCATATGCAAACGAGATCACATCTAGCTGATAACAAGGGTTAACATCCAAATGTTCTCAACAACGATAAAGTGGGTGATAGCTCACAGGGAGACAGCTTGTCTGCATTTCAAAAGCCTGAGCTTTTGCATTTTAGTAACTAATGGTGGGGTTGAACTGACCTCTTCAGCTTAACAGGATAATTTTTTTCAACACAACCTTGCAAGTAAAAAACCACATCATTGAAGTTTCACATTATGAAAGGGTTAATTGTTGCAAAGAATCTAAAGCTAAAGCAAAGTTGTATGTTGATATAACTGGAGTTTTCCACTTGGGGTGTAACTGAACCCCCACCCTCACGCACTTGTAATGAATTTTGCCTGGCATATGGTACTTTAAATTTCCCCATTCATTCCAATAGGGGTCAATAGTGCCCCAATAACCTTCTAGTAAGCACAACATTAAAAAAAACAAAAAAAAAACAAACAACAATGGGGGAAAGGGCATGAATGAGGGGGGGGGCACCCCTGACCCCATTATCCTTGAAGTACACATGGAATATGAAGTGGTACAAGTCTGCTAAAAATGTTTTATGATTTTTTTTGTACAATTTCCTGGTTACCATGCAACCCCACTGGCCGAGTAGGCTAACGTGAGGGAGTCAGCCACGATCTATGTAATGCATGTTGGGGCTCTTGGTATGCTGCCCCTTGGCTTGAGAACTTTGCATACGGCAGGGAAGAGCACTCAAGAAAAAGGTAGATACAGTACACACAAATCCAAATATACGGCCGCGGAGCAGAAGGGAGTTCATTAAGATGACAGGATGAAATTGGAAAGAAAAATATAAGAGAATTTATAATTTCTTTTGCCCCAGTACCCTGATATACTTACGGGCATCTAACGGATATACTAACACTGATTATAGATCCCCATTTTACATTACATGTCTGAGAACAAGGCAATTAAAAAACAAAACCTTACGTGTCATAGTCCTGAATGACCATTCCTACAGACCAAATGGCCGTCAGATATTCATTAACCCCATTAGGGCTGATGTAATGTAGAGAGTCTGGTGAGCGAGGGTCTCCGTTGGAGCCAGTGAAGTCTATCCCCACCTGCCAAAAGCAACATTTATACCAACTAGCAATGGCAGGTCATTCAGCCTGATGCAGTGTTAAACAGAACGCACACAAAAAGAAGTAAAACCTATCCACAATACTGCCTGCTGTATTTATGGTAACTACTTGCTACCATACAGAACCTAGACTTCTGAGGGGGTTTTAGACAAGCGCCTCCCCATCCATTATCTATATTGCAGGGCTGCACTGGGAGGTGCTTGTCTATAAACACCCTGAATATGCCCTGCTGCCAGTGTGAAACTGTGATACTCCACATGGATGTCGTTCAGGAGATGAACGAAGCAGTAAGCAGTCAGTGTTGACCAAAAGTGCTTACTATCTGTTCAGTAGCTTGCGAGAAGAGACTGCGGTCTCAGACTATTTTCTAGTGGGCACAGCTTAAAGGGTATTTAACAATTTCAAATTAGCCGGCATCCTTTCTGACAGTCTCAGGAGATGGGCCAAGGACTAGACAGGCATGGAGCAGATCAATTCTCTCAACCTATTTCTAACTGTACCCAACCGAGGCTCTGGCATGTTGCCAACGTGGAGAAAACTTGCATTCCTATTGACTGTGTTTGTGCCAGGTTTGTAAATGAATCAGAGAATTTCATGGCTAAATCCTAGGTTAAGGCCTTTCTAATCTGCTCTGCTAATGAAGAGGGGTATATAGCTATCTCAGCTGGGCAGCAGAAGCTTCTCCTGGCATGAGGCTATCCATGGCAGTAGGAAAGCCGATAAAACTAGCTCTTCTCTGTGATGCCAGCTGAACTCAGGAGCTGATAGGGTACTCTCAAACATTAACAGTCACTAGGCGACTGAGAAGTACACTAATGGCGAGGATGACATACACACAGCTCCTGGACCAGGGAACTTCAAATAGTTCCTTGGCTCACCTCGTTTAGCCGTACTTAGGCCACATTCGCAACTGTGGTGGCGAGACCCACGAGGGAAGACGTGGCAGTGGGGAGGAGCAAGATAGCAGAAGAACCAGTGCAAATGGGGATGTGCCATGACTTCCCTCGTGCATGTCCGGGCAGACTTTTGCACCCTGACATGCGCGAGGGAAGCCACGGCACATCTCTGCTCACACCGGCTCTTCTACTACTATCTGACTCCTCCCCGCTGCCGTGTCTTCCATCGCGGGTCTTGCTGCCGCTGCACTGGAATCAGGCGTGAATGTGGCATTGGTGCATAGCAGGCCCAGCGGAGGACTCAGCCCCTCAACTATCCAACACTGAAAATCTGGCCCTTTTCAGAGCTCTCCAAGGAATGACTAGGACAGATCAGTTGAGCTCTGGAAACATAGGCATACAACATCTATTTATTACAAATAAGCTAATTAAAATACAATCACGAAAGGAAAATGATGGCAAACTTAACACACAACACACTTTTACTTGGATGAATTTACATTACTTACAGTAAAATTCAGCTGACATCCTCCCATAATGTAGTCCAGGAATGTGCATTCCACCATAATCTAAAGAGAAACAGTCAGTACTAATAAAGATCTAAGATACTGATTTTGGCAAAACAAAAATCAATAAGGCAATTTGTTAAATTTTCTTAGGACCCAAATTTGCTACCCATATTCCCTGCTGAGAAGTACCTTTACCTCACAATTATATAGGCCTTTCCATTTCAGTGGGAATATTCATAGGAAAAATACACTATGCATTTGGCATGATGAAGCCAGAACTGGGGCCTTTATAATTAAATAAAACAACACTTCAATACACGAAGAATATTCATTTAGACAACTGAGGTTTCTAGCTGAATACCAAGGTAAGGGCCAAATCCACCCCACGG
Organism: Sphenodon punctatus; assembly: GCA_003113815.1. Taxonomy (NCBI): domain Eukaryota; kingdom Metazoa; phylum Chordata; class Lepidosauria; order Sphenodontia; family Sphenodontidae; genus Sphenodon; species Sphenodon punctatus. Next base: position 964,300 of record QEPC01009848.1, on the reverse strand, counting down.
CTGTTTTTATTTGCTCCCTTTCAAACTCTTGGATCTGGTCTGTGGATTCAGTCCCCACCCTCAAGCACTGAAAGAACGAGTTCGGGGGAAGGGAAAGGAGTTGAGGGCTTGTACTCAAGGACAGGGAATGACTTTATGGTTTAGATTCATAATTAGTTTCTCTTCTCTCTTTCCCCATCCTGAGCACCTCTCTTAAATACTGCCACCCCAACTTCTATCCAGACCACAGAACTTGTACTAATTTTCAAGAGGGGCCAGCAGGAGGGAAAAGTTCCCCACCTCTGCTCTAGAGCATATTAATTGCTAGAAATGTTAGCGATGTTATGCGCAAGACAGTACAAGTTGTCACTGCCTTTGTCATTACAAGACACCTACTAACATTTTTGGGCCCATACCTGCACGATGTTTAAGCACCTATGAAGTGTTGAGAACCCCTCAATCATATTGAAAGGAGTTCTATCACCTAGATATATTCCTTTACTCCAGTTAATAAGGCCTTATAATCATAGACTTGAAGTTTGATATTTAGATAATATATTTCCACTCAAAAACTTCCATAAAGGTAATTTTCATTGCTTTCAAAAGTCTACTACAAATCTTTACAAAACGTAATTTATTTTCAGTATTCTGTTTCCAAGGAAAGTTATTTAATACACCACATGGTAGCAGCTCTACCATGTGCTCCCGCACAACACCCATCTCCACCCATCGCACACCCACCTCCACTCTCCGAGCCCTCCAGAAAACTGGAGGCGGCTTCGTGGTGGAGGTGGGTGTGTGTCTGTGTAAAAGGACACCACCCACTGTGGCAAAACACCTCCCCCCCCCCCCCCCCCCCCCCCCCCCCTCCGTCCGTCTGTGTAAAAAGGGCCTATGTTGGCAACATTCTGTATATGTACTATCTTCTTTATGGCCCTTTAACACTGATAAAATGGGTATTCCATTTCATTATACATGGTGCAGGGCACCCATAGAGCACACCTGCAGCCCTGCAACGTGTATAATCAAATGGAATACCCATTTTATCAGTGTTAAGAGTCTGTGTGAAAAGGGTCAGATACTCAATATTTCTGTAACTTTCATGCACTTTACTGTTTCTAATCTTTTGGGAGGTTAAAGGCACTTTAGGGCAGAGCTAATCTGGAGAGTAAGTAAATAAAATCCTGGAGTACTGACCTCACAGTGCTTCACACTTACAACACCTGAATTTTTGTAACTTTTCTTCTTTTGTCTCTTCCTTTCATTGATGCATTCAAATTCAGCCTGCAGAAATGCAACAAGCAGCAGGAATATACTAAGGAATATATGTTTAAGGCTATACAGTACATTTTTTAAAGTGCCTATCCAAGACCCAATGCCCAGATAACCTAATCCATCATGAACACTAGGTAAAGCATTAGCAGCAAAGAATACAGCATTTAGCACGTATATCCCAGATATAGTATTTGTAAAGTTGGTTTGCGATCTTACAAATATCTAAAGGGCTTCCCCCAAGAAGATGGCAAGGAGCTATTCTGCATTGTTACAGAAGGCAGGACTAGGTCTCTCTCTCTCTGTCCCACCACCATTTCATCTCTCTGTCTAGTGCTGGGTTCTCTGCAACAAAAGGTAACCCCAAGGGTTGACAGATCAGGGTTGAATTCCATGGTCTGTCTCTTGCCACAGTCACAAACATCCAGGTCTTGCAGATTGCCCCATTTTCTCATGTTGTTCTTTGACCTGCCCTCGTTTGAAGGAAATTTAGACTCCTCCAAATTGGTCAGAACTGACCAATAGAGCTTAATCTCAGGGGTTTTTTTTCTAAATCAGCACGCATGCATGTTAGTCAACTCTCCACTGTTGTTTAGATCTTCATTATGTGAACACACTGAAGAAACCAGTCTCTCACGAGACCAGGTTATGTGAACACACTGAAGAAACCAGTCTCTCACGAGACCAGGTTCTGATCACTGGGGCACGTGAAATATAATGCCATGCTAGAATCCACTTTTACAGGAGATATATTGTGCTGTTAGATTTTCAAACTGTGTCTTGGTTCTTATGACCAGATTCTTGTCTTTCTGTTTTCTTAAAACAACAGAACATTGTGGTAAGGGAGGCTGTGAAGCAGTACTGTTAAGTTTCAGTTCTATTAGAGAACTGAATCTCCACAGCAATGTAAGTTCCTGATTAAATTTCCCAAGCTTGACTCAGTCTTTTTAATTAAATGATATTATATGAAAACTGATTAACTCCAGCCATCTGGATTTCCCCCCTTAATTTTGAGAATGTTTTCTCCTCTGATCAAGCAGTTTTATCTTCAGGAACATCCACAGCCTTCTTCTTATGTGCTAGAGAACAATTTGGGGTTTATCTCATACAAGACTTCTCAGTTACACTGCATTAAACTCAAGTAACATTACTGGCTTTAGTTAAATTAATACAGGTTTTTAACAAGCAAGATCAAGATCAGAATCTGTGTTCCCTAACAAGATCCATCTTAAGATTCTGCCATGAAAGCTTTATTCACATGGTAATCTTTACTTAGGGATAGTCCTAGTGATGTAGAGCTTGCAAGACTGGGTACTGGTTCTTCAGGACTCAGTATTTCCCAAATTAGTCTTACTAGTCAGTCAGTCATTCAAGCCCACATCTGGCTACTTTGGCAGAACACAGTCAATGTCACCAAGATACTCATAAGGCAGAGCTTTCTTGACGCAGTTTATGAATACCATACATTTCACTTGAAAACAAAAGACTGCAAACCATGGGTAAAAACAGACTTGTGGCTGGTGAAACCGCTCTGTTGAGAGAGGTGCAGAATGCACCCCAAAAAGGACAGCCCCGCCCCCGGTCGGAAAGGACATGAGGGACATGAGTCATCAGACATCGGAAAAGCCTGAGCGAAGCCATGGTTGAGCAACAAAGTAGCCTAAGGGAAAGGTTCTTTCATCCAAAAACCAGCTCACCCTTGGAAAAGATGATGGAGGAGGATCTGAGTAAATATTGGGGCAGTTAAAATAGGGCCTCCTTCCTGTTTAAAGAAGTCACTGGTGAATGGAATCTAGATTAGCAACAACTCCAAAGGCATGGACAATTAGAAGCACCCAATGTTTTCCCCACACAAGTTAGCACCCCCACACCTGATCAATGGGAATTGCCTGCCAGCACCAGCCTCTCATGATTCTCTTCTGTCCCCAGACCGATTAGAAATCTCCCTGTTTATGACCTGATGTGTCGTTTGTCTCTGCGGCCCGTTTGTTTACCCTTTGCCTCTTCCCTTTTGTGTAACTAGACACACTGGCACCTCTTTCCCGGCGCACCTATTGGCATTCTTGGCCCCTCCGCCCCTGTGGGCATGTTCCTTTTCTCAGACCTAAACCCACCCAGGAACTCTCTCACATCTTCCCATCTCACCTACTATAGTATACATAAGCGGATCTCAAATCTTTTGTCCCAAAACTTATAACCACTCCTGGCTCCCCCACTGAAACTGAGAAAACTTTGGAAGCAAACACGTACAGGTCTCTCTGTGCGTGTCTGGATCTTAAGGGATCTCCCAGACTTTGGTCTGTCCCTCCCCTGCATCCCCGAACTTCGCTGGATCTGTGGGGTTGCCTGTCCCCTCTGCAACAGGCAAAGAGAGGTAACCAATTGTCCTGGTTCCCCTTCTTCAACCACCTTTTACTTTTAGCCTTCTCTCTCTCCCCATATTACTTTCATTTTCCCAGCCGCCACTTGTGTTTCCCTCTGAAAACCGCCAGCCAGAACGGAAACTGTGTCAGCCAATTGTGTGGAGTTTTTTGATACTTTCCATTCCTGTTAAATAAATATTCCTTTTTATTAAGCATTTTGTCTCCCTCTTTTCCCTTTTACTATTCTTTTGGGGAGGGTACATAACCTGATTGTAGCGTGCATCCGTCCTCAGACTCATCCGGGAGACACGCGGGGACCCCTAGTCCAACCAATTTGGCAATTTCCCCTAAATTTAAGAGTCAGGTGGGTAGGGCACCAATCCCCCAATATTCACAAGTGGGAGTGGGGTCTCCTGTTAACAGCTCCCTGGGCTGCCCTGGAGTGAAAAATCGCAGGACACATGATCCAGGTGAGGCCAGGGTACTGAACTGATGTGCCCGCGGCTAGGAAGCTGTCCCGCTGGCCGCACAGCCCGGGAAGCTGAGCGGTTGGCCTCACCTACACAGTGCTCCCAGCGCCCTGTCATGATGGGCAGCCATGACAACCAATGAGACACAGCTATGGCTGCTAGCCATGGTGGCCGTGTGGGAACAGATGTGCTAGCCTGCTGTGGGCCTGGTCAGGTGGGCTTTATCTCGAGCTGTGACCTCGAAGTTTTCTGAGGTCACAGTCCAGCCTGGGCCAATCCTGGGCCAACATCTGGTAGCGCCTGCACACACATACAGGTGGATCCTGGGCTACAGTGGGCCAAGGTCACATCTGTTTTTACCTATGCTATTAAGAGACAAATTTAGAGCGATCATTTCCATTCATAGAATTGTAGGGTTGGAAGGAACCTCAAGAGCCATCTAGGGTAACCTCCAATACAAGCTTTATTATATATCATATGGACTCCAGCACAATATTTACCATATACATGTTTCTGCAGTGCAAGGGAAGCTGAGCACAACACAGGATCATGTTGTTTCCTGGATATAGATATTGGATATGGATAGCGAGCCAGTGTAGAGGCCTGAAACCAGCCCAACCCAACCCAACCCTTACAGGATCTTAGGCCTGGGTTGGGCACACTTTCTGCACAAGCTCCTTGGACAGTGCCAGACTCCATAGCTGTGCTCCATATGGGACATGGCCAAATTGGAAAGGGGTGGTGGAACGCCCTAGTCCTACCCCCCTTACAAAATATTGTGACGTTGCAATGCTCCTTAGTGGGCGAGAGACGGGGCCAACCAGACACATCAGGCCTGGGCTGGATTCAATGAAATTGTGCTCAAGCCCAAATTTCTGGCTAGTAGATAAGCTGTGGAACTTGGATGATGAGTGTTCAAATCCTGTCTTAATGATGAACTCGCAGGGTGACCTTGGGCAAGTAACTATCTTGGCCTCAGTTTCCCAGGTGTAAAAAAGATGACGATGACCTACCTCACAGGGTTGTTACAAAGGTGAACTAGGCAAGGATTTTTCAATCGCAAATCAGTAAAAGGCAATTCTGAAATATCACTTTTCAGGAAATGTATGGAGATATAGTCTGCCTCAAAAAGGCTTGCATCACTACTCAAATTTTATGCTATATTATTATGGGATAATTCTTCACTTTCTTTAAAGAAATACTTGAAAACAGGTAGATTTTTTCACTAGCATCTAAATCCTAAAGTAAACTTTTATATTTTTACTTCTTTATCCACATAATCCTTAACATGAATGCCTTGATGGGAAGGATGGCATATAAATTTAAAATTTTGGATTAAGTATAATATGACCCAAGGACTTTAGAATCTGACCATTTAAAACCAGTGATATTTATGTTGTATTTTGCTGATTGTGGATTAGTAAAATTCATCTGGGCCAACAGTCTGGATATCAATTTTTAGACACGTTATTAGAAGACAACCAAGTGATTAAAACCTTTAAAAGTGGATTTTTTCCTGAAAATGTCATCTCTGCCCCAATTAGATTAGTGGTACAGCTTTAGTTAATGCAATTTATGCGCTCACATATTTTACCGTCTTTGTTCAAAATGAATACAATTAAGAAAACTAGGATATGTAGACTTACTGGAGAGTGCCGAGATGCTTCCTTAAGTTTTGACATTGTGGTTTGAAAACTCCCAATGAGATCATGGGACCCATCACTGTCATAATCATAGCACTCTACCTAAAATGAATTATTATTCAGTATTAGCAGTGGTCAATAATGCTATTCAACAACAGTTATGCAAGTTGCAGTACAAAATTAAACAAATGGAGAAAGCCTATTTTTCCTCCAACAGGTGCTTGTATATTTCCTTCATGGACTTGAGTAAGAGGAACACACAACCATGGGCACGATCCAGCTGTCACTGTAGTCAATGGCTAAATTCCCACTGACTTCAATAGCAGCTGGATTGGGCCTCTTATGTTGAAACATTCCACCAACTGCAGAAAAATGAGTGAGTCCTACCAGCCAATGGACTACGCAAGCTGCTGAACATTTCCATCTTCTACTGAAATCAGAGTGATGAATACCCAGCCCCAAACTGGATTAATATGTCAAAGTGTGATTAATTATGACTAAAATCTATTATGTCTCTGCAATTATCATAATTTTAAATCTTCTTATAAAGTTTGTATTGTTCTAACATTACATGGGGATATGATTTTCAGTGGTGCTGAACACTGGAACCTCCAAACTGACTTCAGCAGAAGCAGCTGGTGCCACTTCTGCAAAGCAACCCCTAGATGATCATCAGGAAGGAAAGAGTGAGCTGGAATAATGACCTTTAGGGTCTCGAAAACTGTGTTTTAGTACATTTCTATGCTGAAAGTACAGGCTAAGTACGAGATTTCCTGTGACCAGCAACTTTAAATAGAAACCTTGACTCTAGCCTCAGAACTTCCTCTATAACTGGGTCCCAGTCTCTCCAAGTTGTAGTCAAAGAAAAATTATAAAGACATGATATTGATATCAGTTCATCCGTGACTATATCTATCTTAGGTTATGAATACCCCGTCAATTACTATATTGAACCTACGTTACATGGTTAGTTGATAGGTGGCAGCAGCCATTTCCATCTATTTATGAATGACATTTTTTTCTGCTTTCATCTTACCAGATTTAGTTAGCAGTAGCTCCCTAACAACAAAGACCATCCATTTAAGCATACTTCTTACTTGTGAGCAATTTGTAACTGTGTGTAGAGTCTAAACACAGAGTCTAGTCCCTTCTCCCAGCCTCTCCCCCCCCCAGTAGATTCTTTTAAAACACATATTGCTATTGTCCTAGCCTTTCTTCCCAATCCCATGCTTAGATTTAAGGGACAGTAAGTCTCGTATTTTAGATGCGCACAGTAAGTTTATTTTTTAAATGTATCACTTCTGAAACAGTAAGCAAAACTTCTAAAAGATTTTGGACTTAGATACATAAGGTATTTCATATTTCTACATTATTGTGTATTTTTAGGTTGCAAGCACTTCAGCACAGGGATTGGGACTTTTATGTTGATGCACCATCTATTATACCGAGTGCATAAACAAGATAATTAAAACATGCTCATGCACTGAACACTGATGCAAACTTCATACAGGCAACCACAGTATTAAAGCTTTGAAAAACCAATGTAATGGAAGAATCAGGTGTGATGAAAGTTTACAGGATATGCATAAATCAAGAATCAGATATTTAGTCAATTACCTGATTTCCCAATACTATTTTTAAAAACCTTTCCTCATTATGAAATAAAAATGGGTTGGTTCCATAGTAGTAGTAGGTGGTGGTTTTTTGGTGTTTTTTTACACATGACCAAGAGACCATTTATAAGCATTTTGATAAATCAAATACATCTGACCTCAAGTCATCTTCAAAATCACAGTTGAAGTTTCAGCTGAGGCAAAATACAATGGTACTGGTATTTGCTTGGTAGACCATAAAAGTAATCTCAGAATAATGCATGCAACAATGTTGGGGGTGCATGTAAAAATGATTTATTCATGTTTCCCTCCTAGTCCAGAACTGATGAGTTCATGCACACTTCCTCCAAATGAGAGAGATCCACATTTATGATATGGATAAGACTGCTCTAATGCACTTCAAACACACACGTTCATAAACAAACTAATGAGATAGTGTAGCAAGTTGTTTGTGCATTACTGCTGAATACACAAACTGAGCCACATAATGTGTGAAGAGGCAGTCACACCAGGGAAAGCTGAAAAACCATTTTTCTTACTATAATAAAACAGACTGCTATGCATGACACTGTGTGCATAAAAGCGTTAAAGCATCATTTAATCTTTCAACATCATTATAGTATAATAATTGTATTCTCTCATTTACAACAGTAATTCAAATCCATAAACCAGGATATTTTTTTCCAATAACCCAAGGTGCAACAAGCCAGATTCTGAACTCAGCTGTAGTTGCTATATTCTCTTTCAGTTGTAGTAGTATGAGAATCTGACCCAATAAGCATAAAACCCCTCATCAGGAAATGAGATTACATTTCAACTCATGTAGAGATGAAAACACCACTATATCGAAGGATTTATTTTGAAGTGTTTGCTCGAAAACAAAAATGCATCTACTATATGTTGAGAAGCAAAAGCTGACACTAGCTTTTCTAATTTTGCCTTTGAGATTTAGGGTTACTGTATACAGTTAACAGGTACTCCGCTTTATCTCTGACTTACAACAGTTTGGATACTGGAATCACATAATTCAGCCTGTTTTCAAAACAGCTTCATGTTAGAATGCATTTTCTGGGTACTCGAGGGTGAGATGGTTAATTCTTTGCTTCATCCTAGAACTTTACAGAATCAGCACTCAAAGTTTATTTGCGTGGCCATTGCAGAAGTGAGATTCACAGGACAGAAATACCATAAGAATCAGCACTCTTAACTCCTGATCTAGGAAGAGTTGGGAACACTAGCTACACTGTGCGGGTAACAACCCTTTGGGGGGGGGGGGGGGCGGAATGAAGCAATTGGGATGTAAGCTCATTTGAGCAAGTTAAGAAAAACAACAGATAAGCTTGTTCTTTGCCGAAGGGAATCAAGTATCAGAGGGTAGCAAATGTAATGCCAATATTTAAAAAGGGCTCCAGAGCTGATCCTGGAAACTACTGATGAGCCTGACGTTGGTGCTGAGCAAGTAGAATCAGTTGTTAAGAACCGAATTACTGAGCATATTGATAAATATGGCTTAATGGGGAAGAGTTCAACATGGGTTTGGGAAAGAGAAGTCATGCCTCACTAATGTATTGGAATTCTTTCAGGGTATAAATAATCATGTGGATAAGGGTGAGCCGGTTGATATAGTACATCTGGACTTTCAGAAGGTGTTCAATAAGCTCCCTTATGAGAGACTTAATTTTTTCAAGAGTCATGGGATAAGAGGCACTGTCCTATCGTGGTCTGGCAACTGGTTAAAAGATAGGAAGCAAAGAGTAGGAACAATCTCTTATACACATCTAGATGTGTATAAGAGACAGGGTGAATGGCTACCCTCGATCACACTGTCCGTTTAACCCCCTCGGAGCGCTCTCTCCCTACCTGATCCTCCCGTTTGGTGAGGGGTGCGTCGGGGATCCATTGGGGGCTCAGGGTCCAGCTTAGCCAGGCTACTTGTCGCAGTAGAGGCTGTCTCTGTCCCGGCTTCCAGTAGGTNGGGAAAATAACCCCAAACCATAGGAGTTACCACTCAGGAAAAGGATCTTGGAGTCATTGCGGACAATACGTTGAAATCCAAAGTTCAGTGTGCGGCGATGGTAAAAAAAAAAAAAAATCAAACAGAATGTTAGGAATAATTCAAAAAAGGATACAAAATAAAACTGAGAATATTGTAATGCCTCTATATAGATCTATGGTGCAACTGCACCTGGAGTATTGTGTGCAGTTCTGGTCGCCCCATCTCAAAAAAGACATAGTAGAACTAGAAAAGGTACAGAGAAGGGCGGGGGGGGGGGGGGGGAAGAAAGATTAAGGGTATGGAACAGCTCCCAAATGAAGAGAGGTTTGATAGGTTAAGGCTCTTCAGCCTTGAGAAGAGATGACAGAGGGAATAGGATAGAAAGGAAAATTGCGCACTTACCTGCTGAATTTTCCTTCTACTGGGGGTCCTCCTGGACGGCCAGCTATTACAGTAGGGTAGATCCCGCCATCAACCAGTAGGAGGCAGACATAACAACTTTTGTACTTAGAGTCCCAGGGATCTTCCTTACTCCAGAGTATCTCAGCCTTCTGAACTGTCTTATAACATTTTATTAACGATAAAAAACTAAAAACAGAGTCAATGTGATTTCTGTTAGAATAATAACAATAGTTCCTTCTTTCCTTGCACTTCCTACTTTGTAATAGTCTAGGCAACCGTCAATCCAGCTTTATAATACAAATTTTAATGCAAAGATTCTTTAGAATCTGTCCCCCCCAGAAATTCTCTTCATTCCGGGTGGGTCTGGCCGTCCAGGAGGACCCCCAGTAGAAGGAAAATTCAGGAGGTAAGTGCCCAATTTTCCTTTCTCCCTGGGGAGTCTTCCTGGACGGCCAGCTATTACAGTAGGGACTTTCCCAAGCGGTGTCCCTCAGAATTTTTCTGAATTCCAAGAGAAAGGGTAGGGTTAGATGAAGAGACCCTTGAGCTGTTCCCAGTTATGTTTACAGAACAGCTTCTCCCAAAAGCTGCTTCAGCTGATTCATGTAAGGGGATTTTGTAGTGCCTCGTGAAAGAATGTAACGAGGACCAAGTTGCCGCCTTACATATCTCTCCATAAGGAGCAGCATTCCTGAATGCTTGTGTAGTAGCTGCCCCTCTTAAGGAGTGGGCAAATATCCCTTCAGGAGGAATTTCCCCCCGAGCTCTATATGCCTCTTTAATGCATAGGGTTAACAGCTATGACTGTCTTGGAAGCTTTCTTCCCTTTGTTATGTACCCCATATGAAACAAACAGAGCTGTAGACTGTCTACAATGAGCTGTACATTTTAAATAGATCTTAAGTGCCCTGGTGACGTCCAGGGTGTGCCAAATTTTTTCTCTGGGATGAGAAGGATTTGGACAGAAAGATGGGAGAACTATTTCCTGTTCCCTATGAAACAGAGAATTCATTTTGGGGAGAAAAGATGGATCAAGTTTGAGGGAAACAGAAGATTCCCTGAATGAACAGAGGGAAGGCTCTATGGACAGAGCCCCCAGTTCTGAAATCCTCCGAGCTGATGTGATGCCTATCAAAAAGGCCATCTTTAATGATAGATAAAACAAAGATACCTCCTCAAGAGGTTCGAATGGGGTGCTAGTCAACGCCTTTAGTAGCAAATTTAAGTCCCAAGATGAGAAGCGATGACTAACAGGAGGAGAGATAATCCTTGTCGCCCTGAGGAAATGGATAATGTGAGGATGTCTAGAAATCTTTTCACCCCTCACTGTGCCTATCACACTACCTGTAGCTGCCACTTGTCTTTGTAAGGTGTTGGGTTTTAAACCCCTGTCCAAACCTGTCTGTAAAAAATCCAGAATTACTTTAATTGAGGCTTTGTCTGGTTTCAGACCCCTTTCCTGGCACCACCCCGCAAAACAAGCCCATGTACTTTGATAAATGTGCTTGGTTGCCGGTCGCCTAGACTGGAGCATGGTGTGAAGGACCTGTTGAGAATAACCTAGTTTCCTAAAGGCTTCCCTCTCAATCTCCAGGCTGTTAGTTTGAGGCCTACTGGATCCTTGTGAAGGATCAGCCCCTGTGAGAGAATGTCCTGTCTGAAGGTTAGACTGAGAGGAGGTCCCATTGTTAGTTCTAGAAGATCTGCGAACCATGGTCGCCGAGGCCAGTATGGAGTCACCAGAATCAAATCTGCTCCCTCTCTCTTGGCTTTTGCTACCGTCCCGTGGATCAGAGGGAAAGGAGGAAAGGCATATAGGAGACCTTGCGGCCATGTCTTATTCAGGGCGTCAAAATCTTCTGCATGAGGGTGTGGGAACCTGGTCATGAATCTTTTTGTTTTTGTGTTGGTTGGAGATGCGAATAGATCCATCAGTGGTGCTCCGAAGGTCCTGACTAATGATTGGAACGTCGTTAGGTGTAGAGACCATTCCCCCGGGTCCAATGTCTCCCGGCTCAACCAGTGGGCTTGTGTGTTCTTGATGCCTGGTATGTGTACAGCCCTGATGGATTTTAGGTTTGCTTCTGTCCACCTGATCAGTAATGATGCTTGCTGATGAAGAGCTGCTGACCTCGATCCTCCTTGGTGGTTTATATATGCTTTTGTCACAGTGTTGTCTGTGTAAATGGCCACATGCTTCCCTTGGATCAAGGGGGCGAGCTCCTGCAGGGCTAGATACACTGCTCTTAATTCCATCCAGTTTATGTGGTGGCTCTTCTCCCACGCCAACCATTTTCCTTGCACCACTCTTCTGTGTGTGCGCTCCCCATCCGCGAAGGCTCGCGTCAGTTGTTATTGTTACTCTGTCTGGGTCAATCAGAGGGATCCCTGCTCGGAGTCTCCCTTTGTGAGACCACCAATGAAAGGATTTTTTTTTTACTGTCTCCGACTCTCCGGTACCATTACCAAGGGGTTGTCCCCTTGTGTGAGGCGGTCCTGCCACGGTCTCAGGAGACGCTGTAAGGGTCTGGTGTGGAATATGGCCCATCTTATGATTCCCATGCACGAGATCATGCTGCCCAGGAGACTGGCTAGCTCCTTCAGTCTGGATCTGCGCTTCGTGTCTACCTGATTGATTAAGTCTAGTAGGCTATACACATCTAGATGTGTATAAGAGACATAGTATGTCGTCCAGGTAGGGGTGAATCTTGATCCCCTCTTTGCGCAGATTCGCTATGAGGGGAATCAAGACTTTGGTGAATGTCCTGGGAGCCGTGGCTAGCCCAAAAGGGAGGGCCCTGTACCGCCAACGTAGATGTTCGTACCTGAATCTCAGCCATTGCCTGTGGTTCGGTAGTATTGGTACATGTAAATAAGCCTCCTTGAGGTCTAGGGACGTTAACCACTCCTCTCTGTTTATTGCCACCCTGATGGATTGCAGAGTCTCCATCTTGAATGTTTTCGTTCTGATGGACTTGTTTAGGCGTTTTAAATCGAGAACGGCTCTCCACTCGTCCGACTTCTTTGGAACCAGAAACAGGGTCGAGTACAGCCCTGATCCCTGTTCGCTCAGGGGGACCTTCTCGATGGCACTGACTGATAGTAGTCTCTTGATTTCTGTGGACATTGCCAAGTGTTTTTGTGGGTTTTTGGACCTTGATGAGACAGTATAGAAGCTTTGGGGGCATCGGCCGAATTCTATAGAGTATCCCCTCTGGACCGTTTGTGTGACCCAGGAGTCTTGTGCGGTTCTTATCCACGTCTGCGCGAAATCCTGGAGCCTGCTCCCTAGCTTGTGTTGGTCCGGTGATACCTGGTAGTCATGAGTCTGACTTGTTGCGCCCCTGTCCTTGGTGTTGCTTGTTTCTGGGACTTGCTCCCTTCTGCTTGTTCCACCTAGGCCTGTATCTGTTCTGATGCCCTCTGTTTGGAAAAAATGGGCGTCTGGAGTTTCCCCGAGTTTGGCGTGCATTGTAGGGACAAAAAATTTTCTTCACGATGCCCACGCTTTGCAATGTCTGTTTTTTCGATTTGTCAGCGGCATCTGTGAGCACCTTGTCCAGACACACTCCGAAGAGTTTCGATCCCTGGAAAGTGCCCCCCACCAAGGTATTTTTTGCAGTGGGGTCTCCTTTCCACGAACGAAGCCAGAGGCGATGTCGTGCTGCCACGTTGGAGGCCATTGTTCTTGCTGTCCAGCGCAGCATATCCGTGGAAGAATCTGTGATGAATGCATACGCCAGTTGGATCCTGGTGGATAAAATTCTGGTCATTTTCATCGACACCTTGGGATCTCTGGCCCTCTTGATCCAGGTCATGAGTGCCCTGGAAAAGTAAGATGTCAGGGTTGCCATTTTTAAGACTGCTGCTGACTCCTCAAAATTTCTTCTGAGGTTGCATTCTATCCCTTTATCTGTGGGATCTCAGGGGAAACACTCTCCCTCCATAAGGGAACACAGAGTTTCTTGCCAACGAGGCAGCTGCTGCATCTCCCTTTGGTATCACTAAGAGTGCTTCCTTATGTTTCGATAAGGAGTATAGGGAGTGTTGCGCTTTGTTCATTTTAAACAGTTTATTCGGCTGTTGCCATTCCCTTTTTATGATCTTTTCGTATGCTTTGTCAAGCACCATCCCCCTGTCTCTGTCCCTGGCTCTGGAGATGTACTCCCTTGCCCCCTCCTCCTCCTCATCCAAGGACTCTGAGGAAGCATGTTTCTCCTTTTTCTGTTGCAGATGCAATGCTCTGACTACTTGTTCAAAGATCTGGTCCCTGTATTTTATAGGGAATTGTCTATCTGGGTCACCTGAAACCTCGATTTCAGTATCCTCTAATTCCCCTTCTGGGGAAGAGGAAGCTGGTTCCTCTTCTGATCCCAGCTCCTCATTTCTCCCTTCTAGGTTTTGATTATCTTCTTCCTCTTCCCCCTTCTGTATTTATAGGGGAGGAACTCTCCCTGCTGCGTCTGAGAGGCTGTTTTTTCCTTTTGCGCCCCCCCTCATCCGAGGAGGAGACTGACATTACCTCCTCTGAGTTTCCCTCATCCGAGGCAGGGGAGTCCAGGGGTCTTGTGATCCTGCGGGGATGTTTGGGCCTAGGGTTCTTTCCCTTTCCAGCCCCCTTAGAGCAGCCCTTGTAACCTGTGCCCTCTGGTCTCTGGGGAGAACGCTTCCGCTTTAACTCCACCAGGATCTGCTGTAGGACCTCCATGTGTGGGTCCTGGGGAGGGGGGGAAGGAGGAGCGGAACGCACGGGGCTTACTGGTCTCTCTTGTCCCTCTGAAGCCGCCGCTGCTCCCGCGGTCGTCACTGCCGCTGCCAGTCTCTTTTTGGAGGACATGATCTCCAAAAAAAGTTCACAAGATTTTTCAGAGGCTTAAGGCCTAGCCGCGCCGGGAGACAGAGAACTTTGTGCCTCTACTTCTCCTCGGCGGGGAATGAGTGGGCGGAGTTGCGATTTCACACGTTTAGACTTTTGCGCATGCACAAAGGCACCCCCCGAGAGGGGGGGCATCTTTTGTTGCCTAACCCTTTGCCGCCTGCGCCTGCCCCCATGGTCGCCTCCTAGTGACCTGCGTCCTCTGTCGGGGCTGGAGGAAAGGGGAAGGGGGCAGCGGGGAGAAGCGGCGGCGGCGCGTGGCATCCCGATTCTGCACGAGCCGGTGACCGTTCTTCCCCTTTTCATTTTGCCGGAATGAGATCGGAGGAAGGGGGGGGGGGGGGGGGGGGGGGGGGAAGGGTGAATGGCTACCCTCGATCACACTGTCCGTTTAACCCCCTCGGAGCGCTCTCTCCCTACCTGATCCTCCCGTTTGGTGAGGGGTGCGTCGGGGATCCATTGGGGGCTCAGGGTCCAGCTTAGCCGGGCTACTTGTCGCAGTAGAGGCTGTCTCTGTCCCGGCTTCCAGTAGGTCGGGTGATCCCGACTCAGGCAGCGCCCCCCTTAGGTAAGGTGCTATTCCCGCTCTTCGGGGGGGCCCTGCCCGTGGGAAAAGGGAAGGGTCCCGGTATCATGCTCTGTACCCCCTCGCGAGGAGGGGATAGGGTGAACAGGGGGCGGAATTTCTCCTCCCCTGGCACCTAGAGCTATCCAAGTCCTTATATTCGCTGCCAAAGATTTTTCCCATAGGAGGCAGCTCGCCTGCTTCCTACTAGCTTGAAGGCAGACAAACAACTGGGACTCTAAGTACAAAATCGTTATGTCTGCCTCCTACTGGTTGATGGCGGGATCTACCCTACTGTAATAGCTGGCCGTCCAGGAGGACCCCCAGGGAGTTTATAAAATTAATGGGGTGAAACATAAATAAGGAACGTTTATTTTCCACTGGACATCACTTCAAGACTCTAGGTAGTTCCCCTCAACAGCTGCTAGGTGGCAGAAGATCCTCACAAAATCTGCTGAAGCATGTGCATATGGGGAACACCCCCTAGATCTCCAGCATAAAAGAGTCATAGACCTGCACCAACAGAACTGACTCCCCCAAAAGTTATTTAATGAGTTGAATAAGCAAGTTAACCAAAAAGAAAAAAACTCAACACTCTCCTAAATCTACGACCTAGGCGACTATAATCAGAACCAAATTCCAAATTTTAGAGGGTTTAAGTCAGGAAAAAAGCCACGCAACTCCTCTGCTGGGTGGGTTGAAGCGATGTCCAGTGGAGCTCATAGAAGGAAAATTCTCAGGTAAGAGAACCAGTTTTCCTTCCTCCAGAGCTCCCTGGACAAATCGCTTCAAGACTCTGTGTAAGTATCAAAGCAGTTACCCTCAACAAAACCCATGGGAGAGAAAAGAAGAGATGTGGCTCCATCTAACTATATATAATTGTTGGTTTTTTTGTTGGTTTTTATTCAAGAATACTTTGCAGCATCCTGCAGCCAAAAGCCACCTTGGCAGACTCCAAAGTATGGATCTTATAATGTTTGGTGAGTGTGTGTAAGGAGGACAAAGTTGCCGCTCTACACACTTCCTCATAAGGAGCCCTAGATCAGAAGGCCCAAGAGGTTGCTGCACCCCGGAGGGAATGAGCATTAATGCTCTGTGGAGGCAGGAGGGCCTGTGCTTTAGAGGCCTCCGCAATGCCTGCAGTAACCCATTTTGCTACTATCATCTTGAAGACTTTTTCCCCTCTCTGGCTAGGACAGTAGTTGACAGATAAAGCCAAGCCCCCCGTCCTCTGTAAATAGGTTTTTAGCACCTTTCGAACATCCAGCTTGGGGCAGAGAACCTCCTGCGGGTGGGCAGGTCTGGGACAAAAGGATGGAAGGGAGATCTCCTGGGCCCTATGGAACAGGGCATTTACCTTAGGGATGAAGGCCTGGTCCAGTCTCAAGATGACTGGCTCCTTCTTAAAAACACATAACTCCAGATTGATGGACAGAACGCCCTAGCTCCAACACCCTATGGACTGAGGTGTTGGCTACGAGGAAGCAGACTTTAAATGGTTAAAAAATACAGACACACTTCCTGTAGGGGCTTGAAAGGAGAACATAGAAAAGTCTTCAACACTACATTGAAGGCTTTTCTACATTGAAACCTTCAACACTACAACACTCCCTCCCAATCCTTCCTCTCCCTCTTCCCTGTCAATTGCCATTGACGGGGTCTTCATCCTCCCTGTCCCGCAAGCCCGTAGCTTGGGCTTCATCTTCGACTCTCACCTTACCTTCAAAACCCTACATTGACTCCGTGGCCAAATCCTGCCGCTTCTCCCTCCACAACATTGCTAAGATCCACCCTTTTCTGTCTGTCTCCTCTGCCAAAACTCTCATCCATGCCCTAGTCATCTCACGCCTCGACTATTGTAACATCCTCCTCGCTGACCTTCCCCACTCTCACCTTTCTTCCCTCATCTCTGTTCAAAACTCTGATGCCAGGATCATCCACCTAGCCCGTTGCTTTGACCATGTGCAGTCTCTCCTCTCTTCTCTCCACTGGCTTCCCCTTCCTGAGCATATTCTGCACAAGCTCCTCGTCTTCACCTACAAAGCACTTCACAACCTTGCCCCCCCACCTCTCTGCCGTGATCTCCCTCCGAACCCTTGTTCGAGCACTCTGCTCCTCTTCCATCCCCTTCCTCACCCCACGCCTCCCCTGCTCCCCCAACCGCCTTTGTCCCTTCTCCCTCGCTGCCCCACATGCCTGGGACTCCCTCCCTGCTCACATCCGCCTTGCCCCCTCCCTTCGTACCTTCAAATCCGTCCTCAAAACCCACCTCTTCCGCTCTACCCTTCATAACTCCTTCTAACCATCCCCACCCAGGATTATCCCCCACCTATTATCTGCAAACTCCCAATGTACTGTAACCAAGCCAAGAACATGTACTGGAGTTCTCGCATCCTAATGATTGTTGCATCCCTTGTCTCTCCCTCTGTTCCCCCTTCCCTGTCTCTCCTCCTCGTGTCTTTAAATTGTAAGCTCTCGGGCAGGGACCGTGTCTATCTTATTCTTTGTAAAGCGCCAGATACATTGCTGTCACTATATAAATGCTTATAATAATACATCCAGATACCATGTAGGGAATCTGTGTGCTACAGGGGGCGAAATTGTCCCTGCCAGAAATCTTTTAATGTGCTGATAAGACTCCAATTTAGAGCCCATGGTAGCACCCAACACACTGTCTATAGCAGCCACCTGCCTACAGAGTGTGCTGGGTTTCAAACCCTTCTGGAGACCTGATTGTAAGAATTCGAGGACTATTTTAACATCTGTGGTGCAAGGATCTGTGTTCAGAGCACCAGCTTGCAAAGACTCTCCAGGTTGACTGATAGATGCATTTTGTCGAGCATCTATGACGATCTCCTCACTGTAGGAGAGGGAAACAGGAGACTATTAGCCCCTGAAGGCTCACTAGTTGCTTCAGAGAATAATTCCTGTCACTGGATCTGGAGAATGAGGTTCATCATCTTCTCCTGTGAATAAACAACCTCTCCTGTAGGGTGCCTAGCTTCACTCCCAGATGGTCGATGGTCTGGGTGGGGATCAGGGCATTCCTCGCACGGTTAATCACAAACCTGTGGGCTTCTAGATAGTGTATTGTCCTTGCCACATCTGCCTGGGCCTTCTCTCTGGACGCTGCTCTAATCAACTGATCAAACAGGTACAGGTGCACGTGAACTCCCTCCAAGCGAAGGTTGGCTACTAAGACAATTAGGGTCTTCGTAAAGGTCCTCGATGAAGTCAACAGGCTGAAAGGTAGGGTCTTGAATTGCCAATTACTCTCCTTGTACCTGAACCTGAGAAAGTGTCTGTGAGCCGCATGGATGAGGGTGTGGAGGTAGGCTTCTTTTAAAATTGAGAGAAGTTAGGCAACCTCCTGGAGAAATAGTCACACAGATTGAGCCGACTGTCTCCATTTTGAACTTCTTGAGTTTCACTGAGCGGTTCAGCTTCTTTAAATCCAGAGCTGCTCACCATTCCTGGGATTTCATTGGCATGAGGAACAGTTCCGAGTAGAGCCCAGTGCCCTATTGATCTAGAGGGACTGGCTCTATTGTGCCGATGGAGTGTAGGCAAGCTATTTGGGTCAGCACTACCTCATGTTTTTCTGGCTTTTTTTATGTCGTCAATAGGGTGAAGGAGCTGTGGGGGTGCCTTTTTAACTCGATGAGATAACCCCGGAAGATGATGTTGAGCATCCATGTATCTGTGTAAAATCTTTCCTATGTGCCCCTGAAAAACTGAAGTCTTCCCCTGAGTGGTGACTGCGATAGTGGAAGTAGTGGAATCAGACTTTGATGGCTGACCTGAGCTGGTCTTACCTTTTGAAGGAACGTTGTCCTTGTAAGTGTGTTTTCCTTGTCCTTTCCACTTTGGCTCCGTGGAATTGCGATCATAGCTCGAGGACTTTTGGGAAACTAAAGAAACTAAAAGGCTTCTTAGAATGGACTAGAAGAATCCTGGTGGAGTGTCGTCTTTTTGAACTTGTCTGCTGCATCTGTCAGGACATTATCCAGGCACATTCCAAATAGCTTATCTCCCTGATAAACACCGGAGAACAAGAGATTCTTGGATAGGGTGTCCCCTTTCCAGGATTGAAACCAGAGTCTCCTTCTGGTGACCACATTGGATGCCATGGCCAAGGGGATGCCCAAGAAATCATATCAGAGATGTCAAACATCAACGCCATGGAAAGGGTGATGCAAGATGCCAGGATCCTGTCCCCCTCAGGGGGTGTCTGAGGGTTCATGCCTTGCTCTAACCATTTAGCCACAGCTCTGCAATCATAGGCAAAGATAAGGGCCAAATGAAGGACAGCTGACCCTGCCTCAAAATTTCATCTGAGGGCAGACTCTATGTCCCTGTCTGTAGGGTCCGACAGGAAAAGATCCTCCTCCATAGGAAAGACAGATTGCCTGGCCAGTGAAGCAGCTGCTGCATCTAACTTTGGTGTTGCAAAAAGCGTCTTCTTTCGGGCTGAGAAGGTATATAATGGGTCTTATGTTTTGGTTAGGCGAGTATGTTTGGCAGGAGCCCGCCACTCATTTTTGATTAGCTTCTCAAAGGTTTTATCCACGAGAAGCCCCTTTTCTTTTCCAGAGATGTTTGGCAGATATTCCCTCTCAGAGTCATCTTCGTAAGACTCAGGAGAACAGTCTTTTTCAGGCTTTACCTTAATGAAGAGGGCATTGTGGAACAAGGAATGCATGGCCTTAACAGGAAAATCCCTTCTCGGGTCCTTACTGACCTCCACCTTAGTGGGAAAGTCAGAATATTCTCCTTTCTCAAAAGAAGAATGCCTGTCAGAGGCTTGAGGAGAATCCTGTCCCTCATGTTCTGCCTCATCCTCCTCCCCTGCCCCTTGTTCATGTCTCTCAGATTCAGAGTGAGCAACAAGGCGCTTGTTCTTTTTCTTGGGTGGGGGAGGGGCATGTTTTTCCTCACCTGAGGAGAGTTGAACAGTCATCTCACTTTCTCCCACTGAGGAGGAGATACTCAGGTCCTGGGGATTGACTCTCATTTTGGTAACCTTGGGAGCTTCCGAGGGTTGCTTTCCTTTGTGGGTCGTCAGGGTGCTGAGGGGTACTAATCCTGTCTACGGCCACCATGATTCGCCCCAGCATATCTACTTGCAGGGCCTCTGCCACGGACAGGCAGGGGTGGCTTAAATTACTCTCCATGGCTTGCATCTTCTCAGGAGGCCGCCGAGCAGAGGAAACATCGGTCCGGCGCAGTGAGTGGGCTCTGCTTTACCGGATAATTTCTATCCCGGCCCGAATGCCAGCAGTGTGCACAGAGTGTTCGCAAAGACTCTGCAGCACCCACTGTACCCCTTCCCCAAGTCAGATGGGGTGGGGGGTTGGGGAAGAGCACCAGGTGCTCAAAACTTCAAAGTTCGTTGGCAAGGAGAAAGTCTGAACTGCCACCAAGACGGAGCTTGGTAGCTCACTCTGTGAGGCAGAAGAGTAAACTGGAGATCCAGGGAGTGTTCCCCTAGGTGCTTGCTCCAGCAAATTTTATGAGATTCTTCTGCCACCTAGCAGCTGTTGGAGGGAACTACCCTGAGTCTTGAAGCGATGTCCAGGGAGCTCAGGAGATTGGATTGCTCATTGTGACCTGTCGGGTACTTCTCCCAAGAGAAAGAGATTGGTCACTGCCAGAGACAGGATGTTGGGCTTGATGGACTGTTGGTCTGACCCAGTATAGCACTACATATGTTCTTAAGTAGCAGGAAAGCATGTGCAGGGCACTGGGGAACTGCAAACCATATGCAGGGGATGTATCAATGGAAGAGAAGATAAAAGGAATTTATAATTGCAGCTGGTAGGGAAGATAGTCCATGTTTTTATTAAGCTTGGAAATCTCTGTTAAATGCTAAGATCCAAAGTGCTATTATCAGTATGTTTGTGTCAGCAGTCACTGATACTTTCTTGCCTTGGTAACAAAAGTCCATCCCTCACCCCACAAAGGATCATGTATACTTCGCAGGATAATCCAGCAAATACCAACATGGCCACTCCTGTGTGTGCCCCAAAACTTAGTTTGGCCAGAATCTGACAGCTTATTGATTTTTGCTTTAATCTCGAGGGCTCAGGAGGCAGGACCAAACATGACCAAAATATTCTCTGTGCGTGTGCGCCTAAGCTGTAAGCCACCTAAATCATTTCCCACTTTCAAAGCCTATCCCTGCTCACTAAATGCCTGGCCAAACAGAAAGGTCTTACAGTGCTTCCGGAAGATGTTCAGACTTGGCTCTGGTGAATTTCCAAGGGAAGGGAGTTGAAAGCCTCATCGTGGGACCCTTAGCTGTCGCCTCTTGGCACCATGATGAAATTAGCAAGAGGCTGTTCTCGGCTAACTTTAAGGATCATGATGGAACATGGGAAAGAGGGGGTCTTTCAGGTATGCTGGGTCTAAGTCACAAGCACAAGTTTAGGCCTGGCTATTTGTAACATTCTGCCTGGACAGCAAGCGTCTCAGGCTAACAGGCTTAGGCAGATTTACATCTGAAAGTCCTCGCCAGGAGCAGATCTGCCTATGCTGGACAAATCACGTAGTACCCTCTCTGAGCGGTTATGGTAAATAAAGGATAGTTTACACTTTAACAAGATGCACTGTTGGTAGTAATCACCAGAGGTCCGCAAAAGGTAACAGAATAGAAAGATCAAGAGGTCATGAGGAACATAAGCTTCAGGTGTGATAACAGCATGACCAGCAGCTGAGTCTGGACTGACCAAGAAAAAACCCAAAACAAACAAAAAACCTGTCTGTACTGAAGGAGAAAGAGGGTGTTGGCCTCTCAGATACTGAGAGTCCCATGTGCTTAAACCAGAAGATCCTACCTTAAGATACACCTGTCACACCTTGTGGGCTTCGCTCACAGTCTCGAGGTCAGATCTCCATTTGTTGCTCCCAGAGATCTTTCCCGATAATAAACTCTGTCTCCATCTCCTCACTCTGATGATTTAGACTCCTGCGTCTATTTCTCACTCGGCTGGTCCACAGGTCTGTCCCTCCAACATATCTCACAATTCCTACTATGCAGTCAGCACTCCGCCCACCCCCCCTACCAAAGCTTGCTTGTCCTCAGATTTAAAAAGATATTCCCCATTTTGTTAACATCATTAACAGTACAAATAAGTAACTGAAGTTGGAAGTTTATATTTACTCTAGTTTAAAGTGGCAAACACACATCACTAGATCCTTCAAATATTACCTTGATTGTTTTATCCATGTCACCGTAACAGAGAGAATTAAGAGAGATTTTAAAGGGCCTCCAGACAGGATTCAAGTTATTTTTAATAACCTGGAAAAAAGTTAATAAAATATCATTAGCAAGGCAAGAATTAATTTTTCCCCTTTGATATCTTCTCTCTTGTATAATTTTTACAGATGTAAGAATTTCTGAACTGTCTGGCAATCAATGAAACTACCTAGATGGGCCATAGCTCAAGTGGTAAGAGTGTGTGCTTTGCATGTATAAGCTCCGAGGTTCCCAGGTTCAATTCCTGACATCTCCATTTCAGGACCTCTGGTAGCATGCCTGGGGGAGGCCTCTGCTGAAAGCTTGGAGGGGTCTCAGGTAGCATGCTGGGATGGCCTCTGCTGGATTTGGACCCAAATTTGAAACCCCTGCTGCCGTGTCAGGTTGTGACAATACTGGGCTAAGATGGACCATTGGTCTGACTCAGTTAGGCAGTTTAGTTAGTTTATTTAGTTAGTTAGATGTATCCAGTGGTCGCAAGAGTCTCTACATGGCTTGATCAAGGTTACAAAATGTTTGGCAGTGATGAGAATTGAACCAGTATCTCCCGAGAGACCGTCTAGTGCAGCAAACTGTGGCTAGGAGCCATGTTCAAGCTCTTGGGCAGTTAAAGCGTGGCTCTCGGCCAGGGCTAGTCCTGGGCCCCATGCTTGCTGTGTCTGAGTCTCAGCAGCTCCTCTTCAGAGTGTCAGCAACCAAGACTTCAGAGGATCGGCTCTACCAGCCTATCATGAAACAGGAGAGATGTGTGTGAATGTGCATGCATGGCTCTTGGTCATATGAAGATTTTGGTATGCAGCTCTTGAGGTTCAGAACTTTTCCCACCCCTGTCCTAGTGCCTTAAACCACAAGATCGCTACTGCCTATTTAAAAGGTGTTATTTATTTGTTTTATTTTATTTATTTAAAATTTATATCCCACCCCTCCTGCCCACAGGGCAGCCAGTTATGCTTTTAGGGTCTTATATTTTTAAAAGCAAATTACTTACGTTTTTTTAGTTTTGTGTCTTCTCTCTCCAACTCCTCCCCCAAAAGAAAAAACAAAACTCTTACTTCTGTTCTGTGAACCATCACCCAGTTTCCATCTGTGGTCTGCTTGTGGAATTCCAAATAAGGGTCAGATTTCCCAAAAAAATCCTGTATTTAAGAAAAGGCAATTATTACAAAATATTCTATAGTGTCAATTTGATCAAGCACCAGTTTACATCAAGTGATTCACTTCTGCACTATCGGACATAACGCCTATTAGATGGAGTCAAAGTCCCAGAGCTGGAAGGGAGCTTGAAGTTCATCTAGTCCAGTCCCCTGCACCACACCAGGATTCATCACACCTAACAATGTAACATAAGCATGCTTTCAAGTAGCTTCTCAGATTTTGCTTATTCAGTTGTGCTCATATAGCACACATTTCCAAACTATGGGAAAAGAGGGTTCTAAGCCTGACTGATATGAGACATACTCTGCTTGTCATTGTTGCTGTTTGGGGTTACAGGATCTCTCAAAGTAGTGTCGTAAAGGCAAATAAATAAATAAATTAAAAATTAAAAAGCTGGGAGCCACTGACCAATAGAGAAGGGGGAAACTAGATTTAAAAAGGAAAAAAAGATTAAGGCTTGCTCCTATGCTAGCTACCAAGTAAAGTTCCAGAGAATTCAACAGGCTGCTTGCAGTAGTAAGTATTCTGAAGGACTGGACCGTAATTTAAAACTGTTCAAAATAAAGCCATTACAAGAATGCTATTTTGAAACTTAAATAGAATTGCATCAGACAAAACAGCCATAATGAGAAATTCAAGCTTATTGTGACCCCATCTGCAGATGGTAGAACCCCACTTAGAGTCATGATCCAAAGTTTCAGAAAAGCTGGTAAGCACTTCTTCTGCAAGCTATTATGTGCGAATTAGGTCAAGAACTAAAAGACATTATTTCAGACTTTGTCACCTAACTGTAGGAAGACGTACTTACACCCATGGTGTTGTCCCATAATCACCAGCTTCGATCATTATTTGCAATGCACTTGTGCAGTTATTTTAACAAACATAAATAGCAATATCAAAACTATATTGTGGATATAAATTTCCACAAATTTCTGGGTGTTTATCCATAACTCTTCTGAATTAAATGGGTAAAGTCTTGTTCCAAGAACATTCTGCCCAGTCAACATGTGCCAGTTTAGAAATTATTATTATCATCAAATATTTATATAACGCCAGCAATGTACCTGGCAATTTACAAAGTAATTGAATAGACATGGTCCCTGCCCTAGGGCTTACAATCGGAGAGACGGGGGGTGGGGTGGGGGGGGAGGAGGGGGGAAGACGAAGGAAGGGGAACAGAGGGAGAGACAAGGTCAGAATTCATCCTCCAAAGCTTCAGCATATTTTACAAGTGTACCAAATCTGTGTTTGTTGTTGGTCTTCTATCATAAATAGTGTAAGCAAACATTTAGCTACTTAAAGAAGGACAGAGTCTATGAGCTCCTGCAATATTTTTATTCTACAGAAATACAGTAACCAGCTATGTACCTTATTGTCTAGTTTCCTTGCTTCAGCTTCAAACAAGAACACTCTGTTGTCCTTTACTTCTTCAGCTGAAATCTAGGTGGATAATTAAAAATATCCAAAACATTCAGTGTGATCAGATACTGTATACTTTATTTTATTTATTTTAAAAATCTTACTACCCCGTCCCTCCTGCCACACGCAACTTGGGGCCGCTTACAATTCATAAAAAATAAAGACATCTACTAAAAACAACTCAAAGGAGGAAGAAAAAATACCCCCCCACCCTAAAAACCCTTCACCCATCTCCCCTGCCAAATGCCTGGCAAAACAGCCAAGTCTTACTTCTCCGAAAAGAGGGGAGATAAGGGGTCAACTGTCCCCACTTGGAAGGGAGTTCCATAACCGTGGTGCGACCAATGAGAATGCCCTTCCCTGCGTGGCCTCCCGGAAGACTCAGGGGACCTCGAGCAGGGCACCCCCAGATGACCAAAGGGGCCGATCCAGGACCCAGGGGGGTGAGGTGGTCCCGCAGATGGGTAGGGCCCAGGCCATTTAGGGCTTTATAGGTCAAAACCAACACCTTGAATCAGGCCCGGAAAACTACCAGCAGCCAAGTGCAGAGAGCAGAGCACTGGTGTAATATGCTCCCAGCGGCCCAATCCTACCAATATTATTATTATTATAAACATTTATTAGCCGCCCCCTCATGCCGATGGCATCTCGGGGCAGCTTACAACATAAAATACACAAATAAAATCAATTTAGAAAACACAACCCCATTCATCAAGATTTAAAATATCATAAAAATCTTGAAAATACCCCCCAACTACCCCACCCTCCCATCCTTCCCTCCGAAGGCCTGGGCGAACAGCCAAGAGGCGGGCTGCAGCATTCTGCACCAGCTGCAATTTCCGAGCTGTCACCATGGGTAACCCCAAGTAAAGCACATTACAATAGTCGAATCTAGAGGTGATGAAAGAATGGATGATGGTGGCCAGGTCAAAGTCTGAAACAAACGGCCGAAGCCATCGCATATGTAATTGGCGAAAGGCACTCCTCGCCACAGCCTCCACCTGGACATCCAGGTGGAGCTGGGCATTGAGGAGCACCCCCAGACTCCGTACCTGGGAAACCAATGGAGGACAGACCCCGTCAATAACGGGGGGCCGCCATCTCCATCGCCTTACCCATCATCACCACCTCCATCTTGTCAGGATTCAGCTTCAGTCGGTTAATCCTCATCCAGTCCCCCACAGCCATCAAACACCGAGTAAGCACAGAGACTCTGGGCCTGGGTCTCTTGAAAAAGAGAGGTACAGCTGGGTGTCATCAGCATATTGATGACACTGCATGCCAAACCTCCTGATCACTTCACCGAGTGGCTGCATGTATACGTTGAATAGAAGAGGGGACAGAACAGAACCCTGTGGGACTCCACACGAGAGGTCTCAGTAGGATGGGGGGGAAAAACCAAGAACCACTCTCTGGGTTCTACCGGTCAGTAAAGAGCAGAACCATTCAAGAACAGTCCCACCCACCCCTGCACAATCCTGCAGTCACGTCACCAACATCTCGTGATCAACAGTATCAAATGCAGCCTATAAATCTAACAGAACCAACAGGGTTAAACGACCCCGGTCCATTTACCAACGTAGATCATCCACCAAAGTCACAAGCGCAGTCTCGTTGCCATATCCCAGACGAAATCCTGACTGGGAGGGATCCAGAAAACCAATGCAATCAAGATGCTCCTGCAGCTGCCGAGCCACTACCCATTCAATAACTTTCCCTAAAAAGGGAAGGTCAGAGACAGGCTGATAGCTGGCAAGGAAGTCAATGTCAAGCGATGATTTCTTGAGCAGAGGCTGCACCACCGCCTCCTTGAGACAGCCTGTCACTCTGCCCTCCAGAAGGGAGGTGTTGACTACCCCAGTCAGCAATGGCCCATTGTCTCCCGGCAAGATTTAATGAGCCAGGACGGGCAAGGCTCTGATTCACAAGACATGGCCCTGAGAGCCCCAAGAATGCCGACCGCATCGGCAGGTGTCACCGACTGAAATTGATCCCATAAAACTGAACAAGACGAGGCTTCCACAGCCTCCAGTTCCCCCAGTGTATTAATTGCAGCATTGAAGTCATGGTAAATACAAGCAATTTTATCCATAAAATAATCCACAAACATGTGTCACAGCGAGCAGTAGATGACTCCACTCCAAGGAGGAGGGAGGCCAGACTGACCAGCCCCTGCACCACCAGGAAAAGCTCCGCTGGATGGGATTTTATGAATGCTATGAGGATAGCAAAAAACCTCACTTTTGCTACCCGTAAAGCCACGACATAGGCCTGTAAACTGGCTCTGTGATGCAATTTGCCTGCTTCAGCACGCAAACGACGCCACTCCAACCACCGCCCTTCTCGCTTCAGCACCCCCAGTTCCTCAGAAAACCAAGGAGGTCTGTGGAGCTGTCGCCTGGGCAGCGGATGCTTAGGAGCCGTCTGATTGATGGCCTCAGTCAGCAAGGTATTCCATAACATGACGAGGTCATCAACAGCCGTCAAGGTCTGAGGGTAACTCACCCAGAGCATTCTGGAACTGATTCGGTTCCATCAACCTCCAAGGGTGCGCCATACAAATCGGTTCTGTACCTTCAGGGGCAAACATGCACCAGGAGCAAGACCTGCAGGAGGTAAAGGTCCGTTCATGATAAGGGCACAGCTGATATCTCCCCCACTAACGGAGCACCCACCTCAAGGTCGGTGCAAAATACAAGGTCTAAGGTATGTCCCCCCATGATGTGTCGGGCTGATAACCATCTGGGACAGGTCTATGGTTGCCATGGCGGCTATGAACTCATGCTCCACTCCCTCAAGGTCAGTGTCGGCATGAATGTTGAAGTCCCCCAAGAATACTGTCTTTGGGGACCGTAACACCACCCCCGACACCACCGCCTCCAGAGTATGCAGGGAGGCTGCTGCACAGGCAGTTGCACTGTATACAAGCAGCAGTCCCAAACTGTCACCTGCCAAAACATACACAAGGTGGAGACCCTCAATACCGGATATGGATTACACCGGATACCTCCTCCCAGTACAACCCTCCTTATAGGGTTGGTACCTTCCCCAAAAGTTAGGATGGTCCGCCCTCAGAGGCTGATGGAACCTCAACAGTTCCAGGAGGCCCTAGGGGAGTTAACGCTGGACTCTACCAGCTGCTCTGTGGATGAACTCGTCCAGGCCTGGAACATCTTGCTTGGGGAGACCATTGACAGGGTGGCGCAGAGACATTCCCTGCCCCTGTCTCGACAACGCAGGGCCCCTTGGTTTACTGAGGGGCTACAAGGTATGAAGCAAGAAGGCAGGCAACTAGAGCGATGCTGGCGTCGAACTTGCGCTGAATCCGACCGACTTCTCTGTAGGGCCCATTTGCGGTCCTACGTTGAGGCTGTGAGGGTGGCAAAGAAAGAATTCTTTGCCACCCTCATACCGCCTGCAAAGTCACGTCCAGTGGAGTTGTTCCGGGTGGTGTGGGGGCTGGTTAGTCCGGCCTCCCTCCGCCTGGACGGGGACTTGTCCCAGGCCTGCTGTGAGAAGTTTGCCACCTACTTTGCAGACAAGATCACTCGGATCCAGAGCAACTTCGACACTGGATTAGAGACCGTAGGAATAGAGCGTGAGGTGATGGAGGCGCCGTCTGGTCCATCTTTCTGGGATGAGTTTTAGGAAGTTACGTCAGCCGATGTTGTGGAGATCCTGGGGTCGGTTAGGTCCACTAGTTGTGAATTAGATCCTTGCCCGTCCTGGTTGGTGAAAGCCTCCAGGGAGATATTGGGGCCAGTGCTGGCGGGGGTAGTCAACGCGTCCCTTCGGCAGGGGAGTTTTCCCCCCGTTCTCAAGGAGGCCGTGGTGCGTCCCCTGTTGAAGAAGCCATCCTTGGATGTGGATGCACTCGCCAGTTACCAACCCGTCTCTAAGCCTCCCTTTTTAGGGAAGATTATTGAATGGGCAGTGGCCTTGCAGCTGCAGGTTCACTGAGACAGCATCGGTTTTCTTGACCCGTTTCAATCAGGGTTTCGGCTCGGCCATGATACGGAGACAGCGTTGGTGGCCTTGGTGGACGATCTCCGCCGGGAGATGGACGCAGGACGTTCGACACTACTGGTCCTGCTAGATCTCTCAGCCGTGTTTGATACAATGGACCATAGGTTGCTGTTGAGATGGTTGCGTGACCTGGGGGGTCTGGATGGAACCACTCTTGGTTGGTTCCAGTCATTTCTCTCGGGGAGGACCCAGCAGGTTGTTCTGGAAGCAGAAACATCTAGCCCCCGGGCCCTGGACTGTGGCGTTCTGCAAGGTTCAATCCTGTCTCCTTTATTGTTTAATGTATATATGCAGCCCTTGGAGGAGATTGTGACAGGGTTTGGTGTGCATTGCCACCAATATGCTGATGATACCCAGCTTTACCTCTCTTTTTCAGCCGACCCAGGCCCTGCCATCTCCGTGCTATTTCAGTGCTTGGAGGTCATGGCGAGTTGGTTATGGCACAGCAGACTGAAGCTCAATCCCAGTAAGATGGAGACGACGGTGGTAGGCCGAGCAGGGGAGGTGTTGCCCCCTCTTGTGGAGGGGGTGCGCCCCTCTGTGGCCCAACAGGTTCGGAGTCTGGGGGCGTTATTGGATGCGGGCCTCTGTCTAGATCAGCAGGTGGATGGGGTGGTGAAGGCGGCTTTCCGCCAGCTGTATCTGGCGCGGAGGCTGCGCCCGTATATCTCCAGACCCGACCTGGCCACTTTGATCTATGCCTTCATCACCTCGAGGCTGGACTACTGTAACACGCTTTATGTGGGGCTTCCCTTGATGCTGGCCCAGAGGTTGCAGCTAGTGCAGAATGCAGCGGCCAGTCTCCTAACAGGGACGGGCCGACGAGAGCACGTAACACTGGTGCTCCGTGCACTGCACTGGCTGCCTGTAGCGTGCCGAGCCAGATTCAAGGTATTGACTTTGATCTATAAGGCCCTGTACAGTCTTGGACCTGGATACCTCAGGGACCGCCTCGCCCTCCGCAACTCAGGACAGCCCCTCCGGTCCACTGGGGCGCCTTCCTGGAGGTCCCCTGCGTAAAGCGGGGGGCTACAATGGAGATGGTGTTCTCGGTGGCTGGGCCACAGTTGTGGAACTCCCTCCCAGAGGAACCATGGCTAGTCCCGAGTCTGTTGGCCTTCCGTCAGGCCTGTAAGACATGGCTGTTCTCCCAGGCCTTCGGAGGCAGGGAGGGGAGGGTGGGTTAAATTTTTGTGTGGGGGGTGTTTTAAATTTGTTTTAATAATAATACTGTAGATTTGTAATGTGGTTTTATATTGTAATTGTTTTATTTTGTGTTGGATGCCACCCTGAGATGTCGTAGGCATGAGGGGGCGGTATATAAATGCAATAAAATAAATTATAAATCATGGTTACACCACCACCCCATTCCTCCAATCATGGCTGATGCTGCATAGAATACCCGATCGGAACAAGGTCAGCTAGAATAGGCCCCGACTCATTGTCCAGCCAGGTTTTCCATGATATATACAAGATCGGCGGCATAGTCCAGGATCACTTCTTGGACAGTTCTGGCCTTATTCACTACCAACCTTGCATTTAACAGCATCAACACGGGGTCGGGGGCCCTCTGACCGAGAAACACCTGCCCATCTGTCTGGGGGGTAGTGAGCGGGACAGGCAACGAACACCTGTCCAGTCTCACTGATCTCACATCCCCCCATTTGGGGCCATATCTCCCACGACCTGTCATGACCCCAATGGCCATGGCCCCCCCGCCGACCCATACGCCCCCTCCAGGCTGTCCCACCCTGGCAGCGGGGGGAGATCCTCCCTCCTCCCTATAACTTCCACCCCTCCCTAACTCACTGTCTCCCCATCCCTTTCCCTCCAAACCCACCCCATACCATTTCTAATCCCCCTTCCCTAACCCAACCCTTCTCCACCCCTCCCCCTCCTGAATTCAACCCCCACTAAACATAATCTAAAAACTCCTCACAAACACCCTCCACACAATACTACAGTATAAAATCCCCTCAAACCCTCCCACCAATAACCATGCCACCTAAAGTCTATAAAACTTCAAAAACTGCCACCCCAGCCCCCCGGGGCCCCACTAAGGGCCATGCCAGCAGGCACACTGCTCTTCAACCCATTGGGCTGGAAGACGCACCCAGTAGCCACCGTGGGAAACCTCTAGCCCTGCCCCCCCCTCCCACTGGGAGGGGGGGAAAAGAGCATACGGGGTCAGGAAGTCCTGTCCCTAAGGCCCTCCGGGCAGAGGCAGCCCCTCAGCACAGCTCTGGGGGTGGAAAAGATGCAGGGGCGAACCCAAATGGAACCCAGTCCCCAAGAGCATCAGGTGCAGTAAGGTGTTTGGTGGCGGCCAGCAGGCACGCTGTCGGGCCACAATGCTTCTCAAATATTTTCCACAACACACTAATAAAGGATGGTTCAAAAGACTAGGATTAGATTTAACCTAGCCTATCAATGAAGATATTCTTCCAGATTCAACATATTCCATTATGTTTACTTCACCAGGATGCGTGAGTCTGACCGTGAGTAGCCTTTGCCCACCTAGTTTCCCCACAGGAGAGGGTAAACCATCTGTTCGGCTCTCCGCACAGACCTTGCAGCGTGGCGACTGAAATCGCCCGCCCCAGGGTGCATGGGGTTTGGAGGCAGTAAGAACAACAATGATAAAGAGGAGTTTGAGATTCTGATTTAAGCTTTTGACACTGAACCCTGGACGATTTGTTAAAGTCTGCTACCTGGAAGAGCAGATGAGAACCCCCCTCATCCCAGTCTCCTTGGTTGGCTTTCATTAAAAATGCTCTTATAAAAATCAGGTTTCTGCTATGCTGCCAATAAGAATGCTAGGTTTTTCTCGGATTTACAGATGCAAGAGGTATATCAAAGAACTGGTGATATAGCATGTCAGGAGGACTTTGCAACAGTTAGGGTAAATGTAATCGCCCCACTCTATGTTTTTTGGATGACTGAACTTGAAATGGCAAAATACCTCCGGCTTGATATGAAACCTAATTGCCGTATACATCTCACTAGATTGCATATGGGTCAGATGCTAACGGCTGTTACTGCAGACCATCGCTTGGGTATTGTGAGTAAGTAAGCAAGTAAGAATTTATTATGGCATCAGATTCCACCACAGCCAAAGACACATATAAAATAAATACAATATGAAAGACAATCCAAACCAACGAAACACACTCAAGGGAGAAATAACAAGAATCAAACATAATTAACATAAGATAAGATGTCTATAAGATATATATATATATATATATATATATATATATATATATATATATATATATATATATAAGATAACATAAGATGGCCAAGAGAAAATATAAGGGCAAAAAGGAGCTCACACATTATTAGAAACAATACATTTAAGAGTTGACAGAACCATACATTATAGGGGTCTTGTATCGCTCCTTCTTCTCGAAGCCTCATGGCTAAAAAGGCAAAGGACGCGGTTGCTCTCATAACCGTCTTGTCCTTCGTGGCCAACAGCAGCTCTATTTTGCGGCCCGTCGGAAGGAACTCCTTCCCTTCCCATATTGGATTCAGCCAAGTCTGCCTTATACTCTCATAAAGAGGGCAGTCCAATAAAAGATGTTTTAAATCCTCTATCTCCAGGAACGTACAGAGGCAAGTCTAACTCTCATAGGGCTTATCATATCGCCCCCTAGTGACTGTGGAAGAAAATAACTGAAACCATAATTGTGTANGAGTCTGTTGGCCTTCCGTCAGGCCTGTAAGACATGGCTGTTCTCCCAGGCCTTCGGAGGCAGGGAGGGGAGGGTGGGTTAAATTTTTGTGTGGGGGGTGTTTTAAATTTGTTTTAATAATAATACTGTAGATTTGTAATGTGGTTTTATATTGTAATTGTTTTATTTTGTGTTGGATGCCACCCTGAGATGTCGTAGGCATGAGGGGGCGGTATATAAATGCAATAAAATAAATTATAAATCATGGTTACACCACCACCCCATTCCTCCAATCATGGCTGATGCTGCATAGAATACCCGATCGGAACAAGGTCAGCTAGAATAGGCCCCGACTCATTGTCCAGCCAGGTTTTCCATGATATATACAAGATCGGCGGCATAGTCCAGGATCACTTCTTGGACAGTTCTGGCCTTATTCACTACCAACCTTGCATTTAACAGCATCAACACGGGGTCGGGGGCCCTCTGACCGAGAAACACCTGCCCATCTGACTGGGGGGTAGTGAGCGGGACAGGCAACGAACACCTGTCCAGTCTCACTGATCTCACATCCCCCCATTTGGGGCCATATCTCCCACGACCTGTCATGACCCCAATGGCCATGGCCCCCCCGCCGACCCATACGCCCCCTCCAGGCTGTCCCACCCTGGCAGCGGGGGGAGATCCTCCCTCCTCCCTATAACTTCCACCCCTCCCTAACTCACTGTCTCCCCATCCCTTTCCCTCCAAACCCACCCCATACCATTTCTAATCCCCCTTCCCTAACCCAACCCTTCTCCACCCCTCCCCCTCCTGAATTCAACCCCCACTAAACATAATCTAAAAACTCCTCACAAACACCCTCCACACAATACTACAGTATAAAATCCCCTCAAACCCTCCCACCAATAACCATGCCACCTAAAGTCTATAAAACTTCAAAAACTGCCACCCCAGCCCCCCGGGGCCCCACTAAGGGCCATGCCAGCAGGCACACTGCTCTTCAACCCATTGGGCTGGAAGACGCACCCAGTAGCCACCGTGGGAAACCTCTAGCCCTGCCCCCCCCTCCCACTGGGAGGGGGGGAAAAGAGCATACGGGGTCAGGAAGTCCTGTCCCTAAGGCCCTCCGGGCAGAGGCAGCCCCTCAGCACAGCTCTGGGGGTGGAAAAGATGCAGGGGCGAACCCAAATGGAACCCAGTCCCCAAGAGCATCAGTTGCAGTAAGGTGTTTGGTGGCGGCCAGCAGGCACGCTGTCGGGCCACAATGCTTCTCAAATATTTTCCACAACACACTAATAAAGGATGGTTCAAAAGACTAGGATTAGATTTAACCTAGCCTATCAATGAAGATATTCTTCCAGATTCAACATATTCCATTATGTTTACTTCACCAGGATGCGTGAGTCTGACCGTGAGTAGCCTTTGCCCACCTAGTTTCCCCACAGGAGAGGGTAAACCATCTGTTCGGCTCTCCGCACAGACCTTGCAGCGTGGCGACTGAAATCGCCCGCCCCAGGGTGCATGGGGTTTGGAGGCAGTAAGAACAACAATGATAAAGAGGAGTTTGAGATTCTGATTTAAGCTTTTGACACTGAACCCTGGACGATTTGTTAAAGTCTGCTACCTGGAAGAGCAGATGAGAACCCCCCTAATCCCAGTCTCCTTGGTTGGCTTTCATTAAAAATGCTCTTATAAAAATCAGGTTTCTGCTATGCTGCCAATAAGAATGCTAGGTTTTTCTCGGATTTACAGATGCAAGAGGTATATCAAAGAACTGGTGATATAGCATGTCAGGAGGACTTTGCAACAGTTAGGGTAAATGTAATCGCCCCACTCTATGTTTTTTGGATGACTGAACTTGAAATGGCAAAATACCTCCGGCTTGATATGAAACCTAATTGCCGTATACATCTCACTAGATTGCATATGGGTCAGATGCTAACGGCTGTTACTGCAGACCATCGCTTGGGTATTGTGAGTAAGTAAGCAAGTAAGAATTTATTATGGCATCAGATTCCACCACAGCCAAAGACACATATAAAATAAATACAATATGAAAGACAATCCAAACCAACGAAACACACTCAAGGGAGAAATAACAAGAATCAAACATAATTAACATAAGATAAGATGTCTATAAGATATATATATATATATATATATATATATATATATATATATATATATATATATATATAAGATAACATAAGATGGCCAAGAGAAAATATAAGGGCAAAAAGGAGCTCACACATTATTAGAAACAATACATTTAAGAGTTGACAGAACCATACATTATAGGGGTCTTGTATCGCTCCTTCTTCTCGAAGCCTCATGGCTAAAAAGGCAAAGGACGCGGTTGCTCTCATAACCGTCTTGTCCTTCGTGGCCAACAGCAGCTCTATTTTGCGGCCCGTCGGAAGGAACTCCTTCCCTTCCCATATTGGATTCAGCCAAGTCTGCCTTATACTCTCATAAAGAGGGCAGTCCAATAAAAGATGTTTTAAATCCTCTATCTCCAGGAACGTACAGAGGCAAGTCTAACTCTCATAGGGCTTATCATATCGCCCCCTAGTGACTGTGGAAGAAAATAACTGAAACCATAATTGTGTAAAGGCCCTACACAACATAGGGTCACTCAATTTGTCCAAATAATCTTCGAATTTCGAAATAATCTTTGCTTGAGTATTGACAAAAACAAAAGGATTTGCTCTTGTGGACTGAATTAAATTGCGGACACAGTGCACTATGTGCTAGAGTGTCGCTATTTCTTTGACGTTAGGAAAGTTTACCTTGCTCCTTTTCTCCACAGAATATCCTTTTTCATGAAAAAGAAGAAACTAATTTGGCTCTGCCAGCAGCAAGATAGGAAGGTCATTATTAAATTGGCAGCTTATGCTCACCAAGCGGCAGTAATAAGGAAATCATATCCACTCTTGGCTCTTAAGTGAACCAATGTATTTTCTTTATGCGTGATTAGATTTTTCCCTTTTGACCCTTAAATTTGCATTTATATTTATGTAACCAACACAAGTTGAAAGAAACCAGATACACCAAGCTAAACACAAAAGATTCACAGCTATCGAAGAATTTTAAGAATATTGAAAGTGTAACACCTAAATTAGAATAAACAATTGAATGTTATACTTAGGGCAAAATGCAGGTGTGTAGCTAGGTTGGTTAGAATGCTAGCTGCAGGGAGTGCAAGTCCCCCAACCTTTTAGGCTATCTCTATTAGAGCTACGGCCTTGATACAATGCTCCATCCATTAAAGTCAATTGGGAGCCGAGACACTGATTTTACTGGATTGAAGTTTGGATACTTACCAGATCTGCGCATGCGTTGGGCTTGCTAGGAGGGAAAAGCCCGAGCTCCGCAATCCCCAGTAAAAAACAAGTCAAAAATCTTAATAGAAAGCAAAAAAAAAAAACCTTAAAAGAAGCAAAATGCCAGGCAAGAACAACAAGAACAAGCAAAAAATCTCTCAAGCAAATGCTTTAGAGAGATTTTGCCCATGGAAGGAGACAACGGGGCCTGAGCAGCAGGAGAAAGCAGCCGGCATCTCCAAAAGGGCACCAAGAAGCCCCGAGGCAGGGGAAGACTCGGCCGCATCTGAAACCGGGGAAAGCGAGTTAGGGATGCAGGAATCCCCTCTGGCTGGATCCCCGGGAAGATCTCGTATGCAGAGAGAGGGGGAAGGTCCCGGAGAGCGAGAGAAGGCTACCAGCAGCAGGAAGAAAGCCCCGGGGCTGGTGGAGTGAGGAATCAGCTTCAGCCGGTAGGAAAAGGGCGCCAGTAAACCCTGAGAGAGAGGTAGATTCAGCTGGCTCCGATTCAGATGCAGAAACACAGGGGATCCCGATAAAACTTCTGATTCTCCAAATGAGAAAAGAACTGTTAGGAGAAATGAGGAGAATTAAAGGGGCAATAGAAGAGGGGAACAAAAAGCCTGAGGTCCTGACAAGAAGGACAGAAGTAGCAGAGGGCAGAATCTCCTCTCTGGAGGATCATGCACTTGAAG